>CM074728.1:132152436-132260607 GCA_037306005.1 Rhinophrynus dorsalis
TCCTGGTGTGTATGTAACAGAGTCCAATGTGAGTTATGGTGTCAGGTTCTGGTGTGTATGTACAGAGTCCAATGTGAGTTATGGTGTCAGGTCCTGGTGTGTATGTACCAGAGTCCAATGTGAGTTATGGTGTCAGGTCCTGGTGTGTATGTACCAGAGTCCAATGTGAGTTATGGTGTCAGGTCCTGGTGTCTATGTACCAGAGTCCAATGTGAGTTATGGTGTCAGGTCCTGGTGTGTATGTACCAGAGTCCAATGTGAGTTATGGTGTCAGGTCCTGGTGTGTGTGTGTACCAGAGTCCAGTGTGAGTTATGGTGTCAGGTCCTGGTGTGTATGTACCAGAGTCCAATGTGAGTTATGGTGTCAGGTCCTGGTGTGTATGTACCAGAGTCCAATGTGAGTTATGGTGTCAGGTCCTGGTGTGTATGTACCAGAGTCCAGTGTGAGTTACGGTGTCAGGTCCTGGTGTGTATGTACCAGAGTCCAGTGTGAGTACGGTGTCAGGTCCTGGTGTGTATGTACCAGAGTCCAGTGTGAGTTATGGTGTCAGGTCCTGGTGTGTATGTACCAGAGTCCAGTGTGAGTTATGGTGTCAGGTCCTGGTGTGTATGTACCAGAGTCCAATGTGAGTTATGGTGTCAGGTCCTGGTGTGTGTGTACCAGAGTCCAATGTGAGTTATGGTGTCAGGTTCTGGTGTGTATGTACCAGAGTCCAGTGTGAGTTATGGTGTCAGGTCCTGGTGTGTATGTACCAGAGTCCAATGTGAGTTATGGTGTCAGGTCCTGGTGTGTATGTACCAGAGTCCAGTGTGAGTTATGGTGTCAGGTTCTGGTGTGTATGTACCAGAGTCCAATGTGAGTTATGGTGTCAGGTCCTGGTGTGTGTGTACCAGAGTCCAATGTGAGTTATGGTGTCAGGTCCTGGTGTGTATGTACCAGAGTCCAATGTGAGTTATGGTGTCAGGTCCTGGTGTGTATGTAACAGAGTCCAATGTGAGTTATGGTGTCAGGTCCTGGTGTGTATGTACCAGAGTCCAATGTGAGTTATGGTGTCAGGTCCTGGTGTGTATGTACCAGAGTCCAGTGTGAGTTATGGTGTCAGGTCCTGGTGTGTATGTACCAGAGTCCAATGTGAGTTATGGTGTCAGGTCCTGGTGTGTGTGTACCAGAGTCCAATGTGAGTTATGGTGTCAGGTCCTGGTGTGTGATGTACCAGAGTCCAATGTGAGTTATGGTGTCAGGTCCTGGTGTGTATGTACCAGAGTCCAATGTGAGTTATGGTGTCAGGTCCTGGTGTGTATGTACCAGAGTCCAATGTGAGTTATGGTGTCAGGTCCTGGTGTGTATGTACCAGAGTCCAGTGTGAGTTATGGTGTCAGGTCCTGGTGTGTATGTACCAGAGTCCAATGTGAGTTATGGTGTCAGGTCCTGGTGTGTGTGTACCAGAGTCCAGTGTGAGTTACGGTGTCAGGTCCTGGTGTGTATGTACCAGAGTCCAGTGTGAGTTATGGTGTCAGGTCCTGGTGTGTATGTACCAGAGTCCAATGTGAGTTATGGTGTCAGGTCCTGGTGTGTATGTACCAGAGTCCAATGTGAGTTATGGTGTCAGGTCCTGGTGTGTATGTACCAGAGTCCAATGTGAGTTATGGTGTCAGGTCCTGGTGTGTATGTACCAGAGTCCAATGTGAGTTATGGTGTCAGGTCCTGGTGTGTATGTACCAGAGTCCAATGTGAGTTATGGTGTCAGGTCCTGGTGTGTATGTACCAGAATCCAATGTGAGTTATGGTGTCAGGTCCTGGTGTGTATGTAACAGAGTCCAATGTGAGTTATGGTGTCAGGTCCTGGTGTGTATGTAACAGAGTCCAATGTGAGTTATGGTGTCAGGTCCTGGTGTGTGTGTGTACCAGAGTCCAATGTGAGTTATGGTGTCAGGTCCTGGTGTGTATGTAACAGAGTCCAATGTGAGTTATGGTGTCAGGTCCTGGTGTGTGTGTGTACCAGAGTCCAATGTGAGTTATGGTGTCAGGTCCTGGTGTGTATGTACCAGAGTCCAATGTGAGTTATGGTGTCAGGTCCTGGTGTGTATGTACCAGAGTCCAATGTGAGTTATGGTGTCAGGTCCTGGTGTGTATGTACCAGAGTCCAATGTGAGTTATGGTGTCAGGTCCTGGTGTGTATGTAACAGAGTCCAATGTGAGTTATGGTGTCAGGTCCTGGTGTGTATGTACCAGAGTCCAATGTGAGTTATGGTGTCAGGTTCTGGTGTGTGTGTGTACCAGAGTCCAATGTGAGTTATGGTGTCAGGTCCTGGTGTGTATGTACCAGAGTCCAATGTGAGTTATGGTGTCAGGTCCTGGTGTGTATGTACCAGAGTCCAATGTGAGTTATGGTGTCAGGTCCTGGTGTGTATGTACCAGAGTCCAGTGTGAGTTATGGTGTCAGGTCCTGGTGTGTATGTAACAGAGTCCAATGTGAGTTATGGTGTCAGGTCCTGGTGTGTATGTACCAGAGTCCAATGTGAGTTATGGTGTCAGGTCCTGGTGTGTATGTACCAGAGTCCAATGTGAGTTATGGTGTCAGGTCCTGGTGTGTATGTACCAGAGTCCAGTGTGAGTTATGGTGTCAGGTCCTGGTGTGTATGTACCAGAGTCCAATGTGAGTTATGGTGTCAGGTCCTGGTGTGTATGTACCAGAGTCCAATGTGAGTTATGGTGTCAGGTCCTGGTGTGTATGTACCAGAGTCCAGTGTGAGTTATGGTGTCAGGTTCTGGTGTGTATGTACCAGAGTCCAGTGTGAGTTACGGTGTCAGGTCCTGGTGTCTATGTACCAGAGTCCAATGTGAGTTATGGTGTCAGGTCCTGGTGTGTATGTACCAGAGTCCAATGTGAGTTATGGTGTCAGGTCCTGGTGTGTGTGTACCAGAGTCCAATGTGAGTTATGGTGTCAGGTCCTGGTGTGTGTGTACCAGAGTCCAATGTGAGTTATGGTGTCAGGTCCTGGTGTGTGTACCAGAGTCCAATGTGAGTTATGGTGTCAGGTCCTGGTGTGTATGTACCAGAGTCCAGTGTGAGTTATGGTGTCAGGTCCTGGTGTGTATGTACCAGAGTCCAATGTGAGTTATGGTGTCAGGTCCTGGTGTGTATGTACCAGAGTCCAATGTGAGTTATGGTGTCAGGTCCTGGTGTGTGTGTACCAGAGTCCAATGTGAGTTATGGTGTCAGGTCCTGGTGTGTATGTACCAGAGTCCAATGTGAGTTATGGTGTCAGGTCCCGGTGTGTATGTACCAGAGTCCAATGTGAGTTACGGTGTCAGGTCCTGGTGTGTATGTAACAGAGTCCAATGTGAGTTATGGTGTCAGGTCCTGGTGTGTATGTACCAGAGTCCAGTGTGAGTTATGGTGTCAGGTCCTGGTGTGTATGTACCAGAGTCCAATGTGAGTTACGGTGTCAGGTCCTGGTGTGTATGTACCAGAGTCCAGTGTGAGTTATGGTGTCAGGTCCTGGTGTGTATGTACCAGAGTCCAATGTGAGTTATGGTGTCAGGTCCTGGTGTGTGTGTACCAGAGTCCAATGTGAGTTATGGTGTCAGGTCCTGGTGTGTATGTACCAGAGTCCAATGTGAGTTATGGTGTCAGGTCCTGGTGTGTATGTACCAGAGTCCAATGTGAGTTATGGTGTCAGGTCCTGGTGTGTATGTACCAGAGTCCAATGTGAGTTATGGTGTCAGGTCCTGGTGTGTGTGTACCAGAGTCCAATGTGAGTTATGGTGTCAGGTCCTGGTGTGTATGTACCAGAGTCCAATGTGAGTTATGGTGTCAGGTCCCGGTGTGTATGTACCAGAGTCCAATGTGAGTTACGGTGTCAGGTCCTGGTGTGTATGTAACAGAGTCCAATGTGAGTTATGGTGTCAGGTCCTGGTGTGTATGTACCAGAGTCCAGTGTGAGTTATGGTGTCAGGTCCTGGTGTGTATGTACCAGAGTCCAATGTGAGTTACGGTGTCAGGTCCTGGTGTGTATGTACCAGAGTCCAGTGTGAGTTATGGTGTCAGGTCCTGGTGTGTATGTACCAGAGTCCAATGTGAGTTATGGTGTCAGGTCCTGGTGTGTGTGTACCAGAGTCCAATGTGAGTTATGGTGTCAGGTCCTGGTGTGTATGTACCAGAGTCCAATGTGAGTTATGGTGTCAGGTCCTGGTGTGTATGTACCAGAGTCCAATGTGAGTTATGGTGTCAGGTCCTGGTGTGTATGTACCAGAGTCCAATGTGAGTTATGGTGTCAGGTCCTGGTGTGTGTGTACCAGAGTCCAATGTGAGTTATGGTGTCAGGTCCTGGTGTGTATGTACCAGAGTCCAATGTGAGGTTCGGTGTCAGGTTCTGGTGTGGATGGACCGGGGCTGGTGATTGTAATGAAATGAGTTAATGAAACTAAAAGAAAACTAACTGTTTTTGTAAGTAAGGGGTGTGCAGCCCAATGGCTGATAAACCGTACCGGCAGTCAGAGGGTGAAAGACTTACCCATTGATTCAGTGGCCTCTGTTCTCTGGCATTTGATTCTTGTTATTTTAACCCCTACTGAGCTGCAGACAGTTTATTGATTTAAGGCATTTTTCTTTACCTCTTTGAATGATGCACGTACAAAATGCATTTCCTCTGGCGTCCAAAAGGTTAATGCGCCATCGTTACACAGGCAGTAACAAAACGCAGTGGTAGAGTGTCAGTGTCAGTCTGTCGGGTGTCCTGACCTGTGCCTCACTTGTGTTTTTCAGGTGAATCAGGATGATATTTGCACAGATTGTGTGTCCCGCCATCAGACCGAAAACCTGGATTTCTCCTCCTGGATGCAGATATTTTTGGGGTTGGCTGAACGCTGTTTTTAACAAGTCAGTATTCCATATCTCCCTCTTCATATTATTACTTACTGGGTGTGACACCACTGCCTGAAAATGTACTTATTAGATGGAAACTATATCTCTGTACCCACACCCCAAATGTGCATTACAGGAAATGAACGCCAACTGTGTAATAGAGGATGTGTACCAGTTACATCAGTGTAACATCTCCACACCTTCCTACACATCCACGCCTTCCTACACATCCACGCCTTCCTACGCATCCTCTCTTTCCTACACATCCACACTTTCCTACACATCCACGCCTTCCTACACATCCACGCCTTCCTACACATCCACGCCTTCCTACGCATCCTCTCTTTCCTACACATCCACACCTTCCTACACATCCACGCCTTCCTACGCATCCTCTCTTTCCTACACATCCACGCCTTCCTACACATCCACGCCTTCCTACACATCCACGCCTTCCTACACATCCACGCCTTCCTACACATCCACACCTTCCTACACATCCACGCCTTCCTACACATCCTCTCTTTCCTACACATCCACGTCTTCCTACACATCCACTCCTTCCTACACATCCACGCCTTCCTACACATCCACGCCTTCCTACACATCCTCTCCTTCCTACACATCCTCTCTTTCCTACACATCCACACCTTCCTACACATCCACACCTTCCTACACATCCTCTCTTTCCTACACATCCACACCTTCCTACACATCCACACCTTCCTACACATCCTCGCCTTCCTACACATCCACTCCTTCCTACACATCCACGCCTTCCTACACATCCACGCCTTCCTACACATCCTCTCTTTCCTACACATCCACGCCTTCCTACACATCCTCTCTTTCCTACACATCCACACCTTCCTACACATCCACACCTTCCTACACATCCGTGCCTTCCTACACATCCGTGCCTTCCTACACATCCGTGCCTTCCTACACATCCGTGCCTTCCTACACATCCACACCTTCCTACATATCCACACCTTCCTACATATCCACGCCTTCCTACACATCCACACCTTCCTACACATCCGCTCTTTCCTACACATCCGGGTATACATTCTGACATTGCAGGAAAAGAACACCAATCTGTATAATAGAGGATGGTGTACCAGTCACATGTCTTCCTACACATCCACACCTTCCTACACATCCACACCTTCCTACACATCCACACCTTCCTACGCATCCACACCTTCCTACACATCTACACCTTCCTACACATCCACACCTTCCTACGCATCCACACCTTCCTACACATCTACACCTTCCTACACATCCACACCTTCCTACACATCCACACCTTCCTACGCATCCACACCTTCCTACACATCCGCTCTTTCCTACACATCCACGCCTTCCTACGCATCCTCTCTTTCCTACACATCCTCTCTTTCCTACACATCCACGCCTTCCTACACATCCACACCTTCCTACACATCCACGCCTTCCTACACATCCACACCTTCCTACGCATCCACACCTTCCTACACATCCGCTCTTTCCTACACATCCGCTCTTTCCTACACATCCGCTCTTTCCTACACATCCACGCCTTCCTACGCATCCACACCTTCCTACGCATCCACACCTTCCTACACATCCACACCTTCCTACACATCCACGCCTTCCTACATATCCACGCCTTCCTACACATCCGCTCTTTCCTACACATCCATGCCTTCCTACGCATCCACACCTTCCTACACATCCACACCTTCCTACGCATCCACACCTTCCTACACATCCACGCCTTCCTACACATCCGCTCTTTCCTACACATCCGGGTATACATTCTGACATTGCAGGAAAAGAACACCAATCTGTATAATAGAGGATGGTGTACCAGTCACATGTCTTCCTACACATCCACACCTTCCTACACATCCTCTCTTTCCTACACATCCTCTCTTTCCTACACATCCACTCTTTCCTACACATCCACTCCTTCCTACGCATCCACACCTTCCTACACATCCACACCTTCCTACACATCCTCTCTTTCCTACGCATCCACACCTTCCTACGCATCCACACCTTCCTACGCATCCACACCTTCCTACGCATCCACACCTTCCTACACATCCACACCTTTCTACACATCCTCTCTTTCCTACACATCCACACCTTCCTACACATCCACACCTTCCTACACATCTACACCTTCCTACACATCTACACCTTCCTACACATCTACACCTTCCTACACATCTACACCTTCCTACACATCCACACCTTCCTACACATCCGCATTTCTACACATCTACACCTTCCTACACATCTACACCTTCCTACACATCCTCTCTTTCCTACACATCCGGGTATACAGTATGACATTGCAGGAAATGAACACCAATCTGTATAATAGAGGATGGTGTACCAGTCACATGTCTTCCTACACATCCAGGTGTACGGTATTACATTTTCTGCTTCTCAGAGGGTTGGGGAAGACCATTTTGTGTGCACTCCACACTTCCTGGCAAGCTGAATGGGGAAGGATGGCTTTGTTTATTACATTTTAAGCCAAGTTACTGGCTTTGAAATTTAGAAAACGTGGTTCAGTTCCCAGTGTCAGCTCCGTGTGACCATAGGCAAGTCACTTTATCTCCCATCCCCCATGCATTACTGTACAGGGACTCCTGTGTCTGGAGCCCTGTGTGTACAGCACTGTGTATACTAGTAGCACCGTACAGGGAATCACTGTGTGTGTACAGCACTGTGTATACTGGTAGCACTGTACAGGGACTCACTGTGTGTGTGTGTGTGTGCAGCACTGTGTATACTGGTAGCACTGTACAGGGACTCTGTGTGTGTGTGTACAGCACTGTGTATACTGGTAGCACTGTACAGGGACTCTGTGTGTGTGTGTACAGCACTGTGTATACTGGTAGCACTGTACAGGGACTCTGTGTGTGTGTGTGCAGCACTGTGTATACTGGTAGCACTATACAGGGAATCACTGTGTGTGTACAGCACTGTGTATACTGGTACCACTGTACAGGGAATCACTGTGTGTACAGCACTGTGTATACTAGTAGCACTGTACAGGGAATCACTGTGTGTGTACAGCACTGTGTATACTAGTAGCACTGTACAGGGAATCACTGTGTGTGTACAGCACTGTGTATACTGGTACCACTGTACAGGGAATCACTGTGTGTACAGCACTGTGTATACTAGTAGCACTGTACAGGGAATCACTGTGTGTACAGCACTGTGTATACTAGTAGCACTGTACAGGGAATCACTGTGTGTGTACAGCACTGTGTATACTAGTAGCACTGTACAGGGAATCACTGTGTGTGTACAGCACTGTGTATACTGGTACCACTGTACAGGGAATCGCTGTGTGTACAGCACTGTGTATACTGGTAGCACTGTACAGGGAATCACTGTGTGTGTACAGCACTGTGTATACTAGTAGCACTGTACAGGGAATCACTGTGTGTGTACAGCACTGTGTATACTGGTACCACTGTACAGGGAATCGCTGTGTGTACAGCACTGTGTATACTAGTAGCACTGTACAGGGAATCACTGTGTGTGTGCAGCACTGTGTATACTAGTAGCGCTATACAGGGAATGGCTGTGTGTGTGTACAGCACTGTGTATACTAGTAGCACTGTACAGGGAATCGCTGTGTGTGTACAGCACTGTGTATACTGGTAGCACTGTACAGGGAATCGCTGTGTGTACAGCACTGTGTATACTAGTAGCACTGTACAGGGAATCACTGTGTGTGCAGCACTGTGTATACTGGTAGCACTGTACAGGGAATCGCTGTGTGTACAGTACTGTGTATACTGGTACCACTGTACAGGGAATCGCTGTGTGTGCAGCACTGTGTATACTGGTAGCACTGTACAGGGAATCGCTGTGTGTGTACAGCACTGTGTATACTAGTAGCACTGTACAGGGAATCACTGTGTGTGCAGCACTGTGTATACTAGTAGCACTATACAGGGAATCACTGTGTGTGCAGCACTGTGTATACTAGTAGCACTATACAGGGAATCACTGTGTGTGCAGCACTGTGTATACTAGTAGCACTGTACAGGGAATCACTGTGTGTGTGTACAGCACTGTGTATACTAGTAGCACTGTACAGGGAATCGCTGTGTGTGTGTACAGCACTGTGTATACTGGTACCACTGTACAGGGAATCGCTGTGTGTGTACAGCACTGTGTATACTGGTAGCACTGTACAGGGAATCACTGTGTGTGTACAGCACTGTGTATACTGGTACCACTGTACAGGGAATCACTGTGTGTACAGCACTGTGTATACTAGTAGCACTGTACAGGGAATCACTGTGTGTACAGCACTGTGTATACTGGTAGCACTGTACAGGGAATCACTGTGTGTACAGCACTGTGTATACTGGTAGCACTGTACAGGGAATCGCTGTGTGTGCAGCACTGTGTATACTAGTAGCACTGTACAGGGAATCGCTGTGTGTACAGCACTGTGTATACTAGTAGCACTGTACAGGGAATCACTGTGTGTACAGCACTGTGTATACTAGTAGCACTGTACAGGGAATCGCTGTGTGTGTACAGCACTGTGTATACTAGTAGCACTGTACAGAGAATCACTGTGTGTGTGTACAGCACTGTGTATACTAGTAGCACTGTACAGGGAATCACTGTGTGTGTGTACAGCACTGTGTATACTGGTACCACTGTACAGGGAATCACTGTGTGTGTACAGCACTGTGTATACTGGTAGCACTGTACAGGGAATCGCTGTGTGTGCAGCACTGTGTATACTAGTAGCACTGTACAGGGAATCGCTGTGTGTGTACAGCACTGTGTATACTAGTAGCACTGTACAGGGAATCACTGTGTGTACAGCACTGTGTATACTAGTAGCACTGTACAGGGAATCGCTGTGTGTGCAGCACTGTGTATACTAGTAGCACTGTACAGGGAATCACTGTGTGTGTACAGCACTGTGTATACTAGTAGCACTGTACAGGGAATCGCTGTGTGTACAGCACTGTGTATACTGGTAGCACTGTACAGGGAATCACTGTGTGTACAGCACTGTGTATACTAGTAGCACTGTACAGGGAATCGCTGTGTGTGCAACACTGTGTATACTAGTAGCACTGTACAGGGAATCGCTGTGTGTGCAGCACTGTGTATACTAGTAGCACTGTACAGGGAATCGCTGTGTGTGTACAGCACTGTGTATACTGGTAGCACTGTACAGGGAATCGCTGTGTGTACAGCACTGTGTATACTAGTAGCACTGTACAGGGAATCACTGTGTGTGTACAGCACTGTGTATACTGGTAGCACTGTACAGGGAATCGCTGTGTGTACAGCACTGTGTATACTGGTAGTACTGTACAGGGAATCGCTGTGTGTGTGTGCAGCACTGTGTATACTGGTGGCACTGTACAGGGAATCGCTGTGTGTGTACAGCACTGTGTATACTGGTAGCACTGTACAGGGAATCACTGTGTGTGTACAGCACTGTGTATACTGGTAGCACTGTACAGGGAATCGCTGTGTGTACAGCACTGTGTATACTGGTAGCACTGTACAGGGAATCGCTGTGTGTGTGCAGCACTGTGTATACTGGTAGCACTGTACAGGGAATCACTGTGTGTACAGCACTGTGTATACTAGTAGCACTGTACAGGGAATCGCTGTGTGTGTGTGCAGCACTGTGTATACTGGTAGCACTGTACAGGGAATCACTGTGTGTGTGTACAGCACTGTGTATACTAGTAGCACTGTACAGGGAATCACTGTGTGTGTGTACAGCACTGTGTATAGTAGTAGCACTGTACAGGGAATCACTGTGTGTGCAGCACTGTGTATACTAGTAGCACTGTACAGGGAATCACTATGTGTGTACAGCACTGTGTATACTAGTAGCACTGTACAGGGAATCAATGTGTGTGCAGCACTGTGTATACTAGTAGCACTGTACAGGGAATCACTATGTGTGTACAGCACTGTGTATACTAGTAGCACTGTACAGGGAATCAATGTGTGTGCAGCACTGTGTATACTAGTAGCACTGTACAGGGAATCACTGTGTGTGTACAGCACTGTGTATACTGGTGGCACTGTACAGGGAATCGCTGTGTGTGTACAGCACTGTGTATACTGGTAGCACTGTACAGGGAATCACTGTGTGTGTACAGCACTGTGTATACTGGTACCACTGTACAGGGAATCGCTGTGTGTACAGCACTGTGTATACTGGTAGCACTGTACAGGGAATCACTGTGTGTGCAGCACTGTGTATACTAGTAGCACTGTACAGGGAATCACTGTGTGTACAGCACTGTGTATTGTGTATACTAGTAGCACTGTACAGGGAATCGCTGTGTGTGCAGCACTGTGTATACTGGTAGCACTGTATAGGGAATCGCTGTGTGTGCAGTACTGTGTATACTGGTAGCACTGTACAGGGAATCGCTGTGTGTGCAGCACTGTGTATACTGGTAGCACTGTACAGGGAATCACTGTGTGTACAGCACTGTGTATACTAGTAGCACTGTACAGGGAATCACTGTGTGTACAGCACTGTGTATACTGGTAGCACTGTGCAGGGAATCACTGTGTGTGTGTACAGCACTGTGTATACTGGTAGCACTGTACAGGGAATCGCTGTGTGTGCAGCACTGTGTATACTAGTAGCACTGTACAGGGAATCACTGTGTGTACAGCACTGTGTATTGTGTATACTAGTAGCACTGTACAGGGAATCGCTGTGTGTGCAGCACTGTGTATACTGGTAGCACTGTACAGGGAATCGCTGTGTGTACAGTACTGTGTATACTGGTAGCACTGTACAGGGAATCGCTGTGTGTACAGCACTGTGTATACTGGTAGCACTGTACAGGGAATCGCTGTGTGTACAGCACTGTGTATACTAGTAGCACTGTACAGGGAATCGCTGTGTGTGCAGCACTGTGTATACTAGTAGCACTGTACAGGGAATTGCTGTGTGTGCAGCACTGTGTATACTAGTAGCACTGTATAGGGAATCGCTGTGTGTGTGCAGCACTGTGTATACTAGTAGCACTATACAGGGAATCACTGTGTGTGTGTACAGCACTGTGTATACTAGTAGCACTGTACAGGGAATCGCTGTGTGTGTGTACAGCACTGTGTATACTGGTACCACTGTACAGGGAATCGCTGTGTGTGTACAGCACTGTGTATACTGGTAGCACTGTACAGGGAATCACTGTGTGTGTACAGCACTGTGTATACTGGTAGCACTGTACAGGGAATCACTGTGTGTGTACAGCACTGTGTATACTGGTAGCACTGTACAGGGAATCGCTGTGTGTACAGCACTGTGTATACTGGTAGCACTGTACAGGGAATCGCTGTGTGTGTGCAGCACTGTGTATACTGGTAGCACTGTACAGGGAATCACTGTGTGTACAGCACTGTGTATACTAGTAGCACTGTACAGGGAATCGCTGTGTGTGTGTGCAGCACTGTGTATACTGGTAGCACTGTACAGGGAATCACTGTGTGTGTGTACAGCACTGTGTATACTAGTAGCACTGTACAGGGAATCACTGTGTGTGTGTACAGCACTGTGTATAGTAGTAGCACTGTACAGGGAATCACTGTGTGTGCAGCACTGTGTATACTAGTAGCACTGTACAGGGAATCACTGTGTGTGTACAGCACTGTGTATACTAGTAGCACTGTACAGGGAATCACTGTGTGTGCAGCACTGTGTATACTAGTAGCACTGTACAGGGAATCACTGTGTGTGTACAGCACTGTGTATACTAGTAGCACTGTACAGGGAATCACTGTGTGTGTACAGCACTGTGTATACTGGTGGCACTGTACAGGGAATCGCTGTGTGTGTACAGCACTGTGTATACTGGTAGCACTGTACAGGGAATCACTGTGTGTGTACAGCACTGTGTATACTGGTACCACTGTACAGGGAATCGCTGTGTGTACAGCACTGTGTATACTGGTAGCACTGTACAGGGAATCACTGTGTGTGCAGCACTGTGTATACTAGTAGCACTGTACAGGGAATCACTGTGTGTACAGCACTGTGTATTGTGTATACTAGTAGCACTGTACAGGGAATCGCTGTGTGTGCAGCACTGTGTATACTGGTAGCACTGTACAGGGAATCGCTGTGTGTACAGTACTGTGTATACTGGTAGCACTGTACAGGGAATTGCTGTGTGTGCAGCACTGTGTATACTAGTAGCACTGTACAGGGAATCGCTGTGTGTACAGCACTGTGTATACTGGTAGCACTGTACAGGGAATCGCTGTGTGTGCAGCACTGTGTATACTAGTAGCACTATACAGGGAATCACTGTGTGTGTGTACAGCACTGTGTATACTGGTACCACTGTACAGGGAATCGCTGTGTGTGCAGCACTGTGTATACTAGTAGCACTATACAGGGAATCACTGTGTGTGTGTACAGCACTGTGTATACTAGTAGCACTGTACAGGGAATCACTGTGTGTGTGTACAGCACTGTGTATACTAGTAGCACTGTACAGGGAATCGCTGTGTGTGCAGCACTGTGTATACTGGTACCACTGTACAGGGAATCGCTGTGTGTGCAGCACTGTGTATACTGGTAGCACTGTATAGGGAATCGCTGTGTGTGCAGTACTGTGTATACTGGTAGCACTGTACAGGGAATCGCTGTGTGTGCAGCACTGTGTATACTGGTAGCACTGTACAGGGAATCACTGTGTGTACAGCACTGTGTATACTAGTAGCACTGTACAGGGAATCACTGTGTGTACAGCACTGTGTATACTGGTAGCACTGTGCAGGGAATCACTGTGTGTGTGTACAGCACTGTGTATACTGGTAGCACTGTACAGGGAATCGCTGTGTGTGCAGCACTGTGTATACTAGTAGCACTGTACAGGGAATCACTGTGTGTACAGCACTGTGTATTGTGTATACTAGTAGCACTGTACAGGGAATCGCTGTGTGTGCAACACTGTGTATACTGGTAGCACTGTACAGGGAATCGCTGTGTGTACAGTACTGTGTATACTGGTAGCACTGTACAGGGAATCGCTGTGTGTACAGCACTGTGTATACTGGTAGCACTGTACAGGGAATCGCTGTGTGTACAGCACTGTGTATACTAGTAGCACTGTACAGGGAATCTCTGTGTGTGTGTGCAGCACTGTGTATACTAGTAGCACTATACAGGGAATCACTGTGTGTGTACAGCACTGTGTATACTAGTAGCACTATACAGGGAATCACTGTGTGTACAGCACTGTGTATACTAGTAGCACTATACAGAGAATCACTGTGTGTACAGCACTGTGTATACTAGTAGCACTGTACAGGGAATCGCTGTGTGTGTGTACAGCACTGTGTATACTAGTAGCACTATACAGGGAATCACTGTGTGTGTGCAGCACTGTGTATACTGGTAGCACTGTACAGGGAATCGCTGTGTGTGTGTGCAGCACTGTGTATACTAGTAGCACTATACAGGGAATCACTGTGTGTGTGTACAGCACTGTGTATACTAGTAGCACTATACAGGGAATCACTGTGTGTGTGTACAGCACTGTGTATACTAGTAGCACTATACAGAGAATCACTGTGTGTACAGCACTGTGTATACTAGTAGCACTGTACAGGGAATCGCTGTGTGTGTGTGTACAGCACTGTGTATACTAGTAGCACTATACAGGGAATCACTGTGTGTGTGTACAGCACTGTGTATACTAGTAGCACTATACAGGGAATCACTGTGTGTGTGTACAGCACTGTGTATACTGGTAGCATTGTACAAGGAATCGCTGTGTGTATAGCACTGTGTAGACTGGACACCAGGTGAATTGCAGTCAGTGACTTACCTCTCCCATAGACTGTATAGAATAGTTCTCTGAACACCACGTGGGTTTATGTACTAAAGAGTGATAATAGGTGATAAAGGAGATGACAGTTCTCCTTTTTATATATCATTCTATGGGACCTATGCACTAGGTTGGTCTATAGATTGCAAGCTGTGTGGTTCAGTGTGTGTCTGTTGTTTTGGTCTATAGATTGGAAGTGGTGATTTCTAGATTGACTGCTGTTTGGAAGCTCTGTATATTGTAGTGTAAAGTGCGTGTTGCATGTTGGAGTGTAAAGTGTATATTGTAGTGTAAAGTGCGTGTTGGAGTGTAAAGTGTATATAGTAGTGTAAAGTGCATGTTGTAGTGTAAAGTGCATATTGTAGTGTAAAGTGCGTGTTGTAATGTAAAGTGCGTGTTGGATTGTAAAGTGTATATTGTAGTGTAAAGTGCGTATTGTAGTGTAAAGTGTATATTGGAGTGTAAAGTGCGTGTTTGAGTGTAAATTGTATATTGTAGTGTAAAGTGCGTGTTGGAGTGTAAAGTGCGTGTTGGAGTGTGAAGTGTAAAGGGAGTGTAAAGTGCGTGTTGGAGTGTGAAGTGTAAAGGGAGTGTAAAGTGCGTGTTGGAGTGTAAAGTGCGTGTTGGAGTGTAAAGTGCGTGTTGGAGTGTAAAGTGTATATAGTAGTGTAAAGTGCGTGTTGGAGTGTAAAGTGTATATAGTAGTGTAAAGTGCATGTTGTAGTGTAAAGTGCATATTGTAGTGTAAAGTGCATATTGTAATGTAAAGTGCGTGTTGGATTGTAAAGTGTATATTGTAGTGTAAAGTGCGTGTTGTAGTGTAAAGTGTATATAGTAGTGTAAAGTGCGTGTTGTAGTGTAAAGTGTATATTGTAGTGTAAAGTGCGTGTTATAGTGTAAAGTGCGTATTGTAGTGTAAAGTGTATATTGTAGTGTAAAGTGCGTGTTGTAGTGTAAAGTGTATATAGTAGTGTAAAGTGCGTGTTGGATTGTAAAGTGTATATTGTAGTGTAAAGTGCGTGTTATAGTGTAAAGTGCGTATTGTAGTGTAAAGTGTATATTGTAGTGTAAAGTGCGTGTTGGAGTGTAAAGTGTATATTGTAGTATAAAGTGCGTGTTGGAGTGTAAAGTGTATATTGTAGTGTAAAGTGCGTGTTGGAGTGTAAAGTGTATATTGTAGTGTAAAGTGCGTGTTGGAGTGTGAAGTGTAAAGTGCGTATTGTAGTGTAAAGTGTGTGTTGGAGTGTATATAGTAGTGTAAAGTGCATATTGTAGTGTATATAGTAGTGTAAAGTGCGTGTTGTAGTGTAAAGTGTATATAGTAGTGTAAAGTGCGTGTTGTAGTGTAAAGTGCGTGTTGTAGTGTAAAGTGTATATAGTAGTGTAAAGTGCGTGTTGTAGTGTAAAGTGTATATAGTAGTGTAAAGTGCGTGTTGGAGTGTAAAGTGCGTGTTGTAGTGTAAAGTGTATATAGTAGTGTAAAGTGCGTGTTGTAATGTAAAGTGTATATAGTAGTGTAAAGTGCGTGTTGTAGTGTAAAGTGTATATAGTAGTGTAAAGTGCGTGTTGTAATGTAAAGTGTATATAGTAGTGTAAAGTGCGTGTTGGAGTGTAAAGTGCGTGTTGGAGTGAAAAGTGTATATAGTAGTGTAAAGTGCGTGTTGTAGTGTAAAGTGTATATAGTAGTGTAAAGTGCGTGTTGTAATGTAAAGTGCGTGTTGTAATGTAAAGTGTATATAGTAGTGTAAAGTGCGTGTTGGAGTGAAAAGTGTATATAGTAGTGTAAAGTGCGTGTTGGAGTGAAAAGTGTATATAGTAGTGTAAAGTGCATGTTGTAATGTAAAGTGTATATAGTAGTGTAAAGTGTATATAGTAGTGTAAAGTGTATATTGTAGTGTAAAGTGCGTGTTGTAGTGTAAAGTGTATATAGTAGTGTAAAGTGCGTGTGGTAGTGTAAAGTGCGTGTGGTAGTGTAAAGTGTATGTTGTAGTGTAAAGTGCGTGTTGTAGTGTAAAGTGCGTGTGGTAGTGTAAAGTGCGTGTGGTAGTGTAAAGTGTATATTGTAGTGTAAAGTGCGTGTTGGAGTGTAAAGTGCGTGTTGGAGTGTAAAGTGCGTGTGGTAGTGTAAAGTGTATATTGTAGTGTAAAGTGCGTGTTGTAGTGTAAAGTGCGTGTGGTAGTGTAAAGTGCGTGTGGTAGTGTAAAGTGTATATTTTAGTGTAAAGTGCGTGTGGTAGTGTAAAGTGCGTGTGGTAGTGTAAAGTGTATATTGTAGTGTAAAGTGCGTGTTGTAGTGTAAAGTGCGTGTTGGAGTGTAAAGATTACAGGTGAAGGACGGTCAGGGACTCTGTAGCTGCTGAGTGTGTTGGGGTGCATGGTAGTCATATGAGGTTCAGCTGTCTCTGAGCTGCCTGACCTGTGCAGGTCCCTGGTATTTTACAATCCGCTAGTTGTGGGCTCAGGATAGCTCGGCTCTAGACGACGATCTTCTTTCCTATCTATTGTGTGGAGTCAGTCAGGTCTAGAGGCAGCTGCGCACCGTCTGCTGTGCCCCATATGTTCCTTAGAGCAATAGGATACCCCTGGCCTTGTTAGGAGGAGGGCTGAGGGAATCAGATCACATTCACACTCTGCCTGTAATCACTAAACCTGATCTGGGTTACACACAACAGCAGCTAAATACAGACCCAGCGCACAGACTGCCCAGTAATCAGGAGGGGTTATCCGGGATCTCTCCTTCTCTAGGTTTCCCTCAGCCACCAAACACTTAACCTGTTAGGTGCTGGACCACAGCTCACAGGAAAGCGCAGCCCTGAGTCTGAGTAAATGTGCACAAAGATGGTCTTTTTTGGTAGCACTTAAATGGACAGCGTCTTCTAAAATCTGTCATGCTCGTAACATAGCTGATGAGGCTGCAATTTAGCCCCAACTGGGTAAAAAAGTGGCAGTCAGATATTTCCCTGGATCAACACCCTGTCTGCATTGAAGCCATCTGCCATAATTCTCAGTGCTGTTCTGTGTTAGATAGGCATCCATTGCAGTTTTTAAAATGGTTACAGTATCTGCAAGTACAATATCCCGAAGTAAAGAATTCCATAACTTTAGTGCCCTTACTGTAAAAACTTGCTGCTTTTGTTTTAGTCAAAACCGCCTCTCCTCTAATCTTAATGTATGACCTCTTGTTCTTAGCTCCGTTCTTTGAGTAAATGAGTAATTTGAGAGTTCTTTGTATTGACCTTGAATATAAGTGTAAATGGTAATCATATCACCTCTAACACCTCTCTTCTCTAATATATGTGTAAATAGTAATCATATCACCCCTTACACCTCTCTTCTCTAATATAAGTGTAAATGGTAATCATATCGCCCCTTACACGTCTCTTCTCTAATATAAGTGTAAATAGTAATCATATCACCCCTTACACGTCTCTTCTCTAATATATGTGTAAATGGTAATCATATCACCCCTTACACGTCTCTTCCCTAATATATGTGTAAATGGTATCATATCACCCCTTACACGTCTCTTCTCTAATATATGTGTAAATGGTAATCATATCACCCCTTACACGTCTCTTCTCTAATATATGTGTAAATGGTATCATATCACCCCTTACACGTCTCTTCTCTAATATATGTGTAAATGGTAATCATATCACCCCTTACACGTCTCTTCTCTAATATATGTGTAAATGGTAATCATATCACCCCTTACACGTCTCTTCTCTAATATATGTGTAAATGGTAATCATATCACCCCTTACACCTCTCTTCTCTAATATAAGTGTAAATGGTAATCATATCTCCCTTACACGTCTCTTCTCTAATATATGTGTAAATGGTAATCATATCCCCCTTACACCTCACTTCTCTAATATATGTGTAAATGGTAATCATATCGCCCCTTACACGTCTCTTCTCTAATATAAGTGTAAATAGTAATCATATCACCCCTGACACGTCTCTTCTCTAATATATGTGTAAATGGTAATCATATCACCCCTTACACGTCTCTTCTCTAATATATGTGTAAATAGTAATCATATCACCCCTTACATGTCTCTTCTCTAATATATGTGTAAATGGTAATCATATCACCTCTTAGACGTCTGTTCTCTAATATATGTGTAAATGGTAATCATATCACCCCTTACACCTCAATTCTCTAATATATGTGTAAATAGTAATCATATCACCCCTTAGACGTCTCTTCTCTAATATAAGTGTAAATGGTAATCATATCACCCCTTACACGTCTCTTCTCTAATATATGTGTATATGGTAATCATATCACCCCTTACAACTCACTTCTCTAATATATGTGTAAATAGTAATCATATCACCCCTTACACGTCTCTTCTCTAATATATGTGTAAATGGTAATCATATGACCCCTTATACGTCTCTTCTCTAATATATGTGTAAATGGTAATCATATCACCCCTTACACATCTCTTCTCTAATATAAGTGTAAATAGTAATCATATCACCCCTTACACCTCTCTTCTGTAATGTATATATATATGTGTAATCATATCATCCCTTACAAGTCTCTTCTCTAATAGAAGTGTAAATGGTAAGAGATCTCGGGGTACCACCGGTTGCTCCTCTTCTGCAACTCTCAAAGGCAAGGCTCCACTGAAGAAGAAACATTATCCACCTCCACCGGATCATCAGCAGAAATCTACTCCATCTTCTGACGAGGAGGACCTTCCTCCCCCACCTCTTTCTGTCGTTGACAAATGGAAGGTGGATGAATCTTCGGGTTCAGATAACGACCTATGATGGGAATAGGATTATGATGACCACTCTCCTTATGATAGGGAGTCGATTGTGGATAAGAGGATGCCCTCATCTCGACCATCTACTTCCCAGGATTCGGATGGGACCCTTTTGAATTCTTCTGGAGCGCCTTTATTTGACCCCAGGGCTGTCAGACATCTGCGCTCCTCAGAATGTCAGTTGCCTGAGCATCTGGCGAAGCACATCCACTACTTGCTCCGCAGGCCCTTGGATCGGGAGGTGCGGAACCGTCTCAGTGTGGAATGTCCGAGACCACTTATTCCTGACAAGGTTGCCATGACGCCAATATTCGACAACACCATGGTTGTCTTCATGGCCCGTTCGGGTCGTGACCCCAAGAAAGGCATGGAGAAGAGGTTACGCTTGACTCAGGATAAGCTGCTTGATGTTCCTGGCCCTTTGGCTCTGATTCTCCATATGGAGTATAACACTCTGACCCAGGGTTCCATTCTAGATCCGACTTGCATCCGCGAATGGGCTCTACGCTCCTTCTGTCTACTGGGAAACGTCAACACAGCCTTTTCTTCCGAAAGGTGGCGTTGCTACGTATCATTAGTAAACTAACAGATTTGGCTGCTAAGGAACTGGGACCCTTCGCGGATGGCGTACTGTTTGGTGAAGCTTTTCTGAAAGAACGTCAGAAACATGTCAACCTCTTCACAACCTTGAACAAAGCCCAGGTTTCCATGCGGAAGGTCTTCACTCCACAACCATCTCTCAGTGTTTTTGGACGGGCTGGTAGACAGAGGGGCCGTGCCTCCAGCCATTTCTGCCTTCAGGCCCCGGCATCAGATCCTTGCCTTTCTTCCTATCCACGGCTTCCAGACCCAGTTTCCAGCCACACAGAGGCTACGGTCGTGGTTCCACCTTTCGAGGCAGAGGCAGTATCATCCAACCCAAAGGTGAGTGTATGTCTTCTATCTGTTTCATCCACCCTAACTGCGGGCAAACTGGCCCTTTCTTGGCAGGCGTTGTCCCGTCTAATGGCGGATGCGTGGGTTCTTCAAATGGTGCAGGGGTATGTAATCAAATTCTTCACAGATCCAGTATAACTCATGCCTCTGAGACCTCCCCTACTCTCTAAGGACCAGGCAGATCTTGTCAATTCCGAGATCCGGTCTCTTTTACGAAAAGGAGCGGTTGAGGTGGCCGATGATCTAGGTGGTTTCTTCAGCATAATTTTCTTGGTTCCAGAAAAGACCAGAGGTTTTCGTCCGGTCATCAGTCTTCTTCAACTGAACACATTTGTCCTCTATCGCCACTTCAGGATGGAGGGAATTCATTTTCTCAGAGATATCCTTTGCCACAACGATTGGTTCACCAGGTTGGATCTGATGACCTGTCGGTTCCAGTGGCCCCAGAAAGTTGGCGTTTTCTTCGGTTCCTCTGGGGACATCGTCCTTATCAGTTTTCATGCCTTCCATTCGGCCTGAGTTGCGCTCCATGGTGTTTCACCAAACTGATGAAACCGGTGATGGCACATCTGCGGGCAAGAGGTTTTCGATGTCTGATTTTACTTAGACAATATCCTTCTTCTCTTTTGCGACGATCCCTCACGTCTTCGATTGCAGACGCAATGTTCCATTCAGTTACTGGAATCCCTGGGTTTCTTGATCAGTGTCGAGAAATCAGATTTGATTCCTTCGAGGACCGTCTAATTTCTGGAATTCGAAATCGACTTGGAATCTTGCGTGCTTCGTTATCACGGTCCCCGTGATTCCCTGTCAATCTCTGACTGTGTACCTTTGCATTGGAGGAGTCTGATTGGCCCGCCCAGGATGTGCCTTTATATGCTGGGGTTTGGGCACTTGTCAGTTGCCCTTTCGTGGTGTTCCTGTTGCTGCGCCTTGTTGCTGATTTCCAGTGTCTCCTGTGTACCGACCCGGCTAGTCTGGCTCTTCTCCTGGGAAGATTTGACCCGGTTCTGGCTGACAACCTTGCTCAGTGATTTGACCCGGCTCTGGCTGATGACCCTGCACTGTGATCTGACCCGGCTCTGGCTGAAGACCCTGCTCCGTGATCTGACCCGGCTCTGACTGATGACCCTGCTCCGTGATTCGACCCGGTTCTGGCTCCTGATCCTGCTCCGTGATTGATCCGCTCTCCGGTGGTGTTCCTGTGGCTGTGTCATCCGGTTCCGATTATCGCTTCTGTCCGGTTGCTGCTCCAGTGTTCTCCGGTCACGCTGGCGACATTCTGAACTGTTTCTCTGTTTCCTCTCTCGCTCATTTAGCTGTAGCCGAGGTTGCCTGCCTTGTACTCGCTGAGCATTGCTCTTTTAAATGTACCAGATTAACCCTTGCAGTGCCTGTAGTCTCCGATTACGTGCCACTTGTTTAGGTTACCAAGCTTCTGTTGGTTCTCTGAGCCGTTACACTTTGAGTCTCCTCTTGACGCTATACCAGTCCTTGCAGAGCTCCGCTTGTCCGGTGTTCGGGGTGCACCGTGATCACGCCGGTTGGCGCCGGCAGTCTGTTTGCTCTTGCTATAGGATTCTGTGCGACATCGGAAGGGTGTCTGGGCCCGTCTCTCATTCTCTCAAAGTGTACAGTTCCAGCTGCACTGCTCTGTGCATCGACTCTTCATAGCTTGGGCAACTACCAGCTACTGTGGCATCCCAAGGGCTTGTATACTATCCTTGGCACACGCAGGGTCACTCACTACTCATTCTGGGCGATTCCTATTCTGGTTACATCAGATTTGGCAGTAGCATTCCTCCTAGCCCACAGTGGTGGTACTGGCTCAGCTCAGAGCAACAGGGGTGCATCCTGCTTCTGCTTAGAGAGTGATCTAATAATATGTAATATGATTGGATTAAACCCTATTGTATCTGGTTTCCCCATAGGTTCCAATGTAAGAATTGTGTATAAATATCTGTGGTCTTTGTCAATAAAGTGAGGTATATTTTGGAGTGAACCAGAGTCCTGGAGTCTTGTATGTTCCTATGGTGTTAAAGCGGCCACTCTGCCGCCCATCTGAGCCCAGTTTCCTGCCTCGTTCGTCCGTCTGCTGCCAGTGTCCTGCTACCCAACTTCGGATCCTGTCAGGCGGCAATGTGGACTCTGCCTTGCTTCTTCCACTTCCAGTAGAACCTTCGATCCGAGCACCGGAGTGCTTGAACGGCTTGACAACCACTACCCTTTGTTACTGTGACACTTTACCTGTTCATCATAGCCTGGGAATAGAGGCTTCACTCTCTACTGCCTGGTGTTCTGGTTCTACGACGCTCGGCGGTTCAAGAGCCCGTCGACCCCTCCTCGATCCACATTCTTTAACGCCACTTTGAGTCGGCCACTGGACCGTTGATCTGCTCGACCGGTGCATCCGATGGCACCAGTCCGGCGTCGAGAAGTAGAGACCCAGAAACGACGGCGAAAGGCGACGCAGTCCCTTCTCAGCTTCTGTTACAGAGAGGAAAGTTAAAAATCACTCCGGTTCAGGGTGAATGAATTATCTATTTGTGATTAGAAAGCAAGTTGTGGGCGTGATGCAAATAACCCTGTCATTGTCAGACACTCGCACATATGGCCTATTAACTTAACTCCTGAAGGGGATAGGGGAAGCAAAACGGTGAATCACACTTCAGTTTCCCTAGTCAGACTCATGTCCTTGCCTGTGTAATGGTTTGTTTGACTCACAGATACAGAGTTAGGCTAAAAACACAGTTTTATTTAATACAATAATACACAAAGAACCCTCACAGGTCCTGTAATATACAACATATAGTACAGACACACGACAGGTAAATTAGGCTCACACAGGTCCAGCACAAATATAGGAGACAAACCGTTTATGCTGACATGGGTCAGGCAGATGATAAGGTTTCAGCAATGAAGGAGTTAACTTTTATCAAGATAGGAAAACAGTCCCATATGTGAAGGTATTGAGCTGATTCTTAAACACGCCAAAGACTGAATTCACAGCGAGTACCAGTCCACTTTTGTAAACAGGAGCGCTACCGGTGCTGACACGGAGGCAACACTTGCAACCGGTTTTGAACAGAGTAGAGCGTAACCAATGACAAAGTACCGGTGCAATCACGGAGGCAACACTGGTAACCGGTTTTGACAGAGTGGAGCGTAACCAATGGCAATGTACTGGTGCAATCACAGAGGCAACACTGGCAACCGGTTTAGACAGAGTGGAGCGCAGCCAATTGCAATGTACCAGTGCTATCACGGAGGCACACTAGCAACCGGTTTTGACAGAGTGGAGCGTAGCCAATGGCAATGTACCGGTGCTATGACAGTGGCAACACTAGCAACCGGTTTTGACAGAGTGGAGCGTAGCCAATGGCAATGTACCAGTGCTATCACGGTGGCAACACTAGCAACAGGTTTTGCAGAATGGAGGACTAGGCCAGAGGCGCTCCGTAGAGCCAAAATGGGACAATACTGGGCAAGCCTGCGGGTGCAGAGGTGCCAAACAAGGCAAGGCACCGGAAGTCAGAATGTTGCTGAGGCGACCAGGACCAAAGCGGAGATCTGCCGAGTCAGAATCCAGGAGCAGGAACGTCAACCAGGCCAGGTCAGGACACAGGAGTAGGAACGTCAGCCAATCCGGGTCGGTACACGGTAGCAGGAACGTCAGCCAGGCCAGGTCGATACACAGGAATGAACACTGAAGAATAGTCAGGCAGTCCGGGTCGGTGCA
This sequence comes from Rhinophrynus dorsalis, assembly GCA_037306005.1. Classification (NCBI taxonomy): domain Eukaryota; kingdom Metazoa; phylum Chordata; class Amphibia; order Anura; family Rhinophrynidae; genus Rhinophrynus; species Rhinophrynus dorsalis. The sequence continues at coordinate 132,176,627 of CM074728.1, forward strand.
CAGGCGCAGGACTGGAGAGTAGTCAGGCAAGCCAAGCCGGTACACTGGAAACTTCATAAACATACATAGCACTGGCACAGGAACACCACGAAAGGGCAATGTGAGGGTGCAGGAGCCCAGTATATAAAGGCTATACTGGGCGGTCTTAACACAGGGCAACCAATGAGGACCTCACATTGGATAACTGACAGAAAAAATATAAACAAGGAATCACGGGCACCGTGATAGCCTAACATCTACATGAACTTCAGTAGATTGTTCTGAAATTAATTGTTTCCCATTGCCGGCGCTACAATGTATCACGAGCCTCACTAGTCCTCTAGGTGGCAGAGGACTCAAAGCAAACTACCATAAGGAAGCGTTGAGGTACACCACTGCATAGATTCTGTCTCGTGGTTTTGGCGTTTTAAGTGCCATAAAATAGTTGAATTCAATGGAGTGATAGTACACCTGAATCCCCCTATTCCCTATAATGACATCAACCAGAAACCTGAATTCTAAAACTGAATATTTCTTATTTTTCTGGTGGGGGAAAAATTCGGTTCATTCCTCTGACCAAAAATTAATGTGGTCAGAAGCGCCCCACATACCAGACACTTAACCTGGAGATTTCCCTTTAAAAAAAGATCAGGGAAAAACTCCAGCCTTCACCTAACATGTTTCGGCATCTTTACAAGCCTGCATCAGAGGTGTGGCAAGGGGGGCCAGATTCAAGGTATTTATACCTGGAAGACACACCTCTCGGGTATGGAGGTATTCTCCCAGGTCCTAAAGGGTATCAGGTTATATGTGGTTACTAAATTGTTATTATGTGCAATTAGCAAGTTTGAATTACAATAAATTATTATTAAATCTGGTTCTGGGTTTTTATTATCTAACAATTGTTCTAATTTTAATAAAAATAATTATCATTTAGATGTATTTCTGTATAAAATCAATTTACCCTAGAACCAATATGGAGAATTGGTTGTGACTTTAGAGGAACATATTGAAGCTGATACAGTCATTCATACCCTTGGGCTGAACACCATCTAAAGGAAAATCCATCTACACTCAAGTTTGAGTAAGGCCTGTTCTATATCTCCTCTAATTCCCAATTGTTTTTCGTTCAGTATCCCAGCATTTTAAATTGGTTACATCACTGTGGTGTTTCTCATAAAAGTGTCTTGATACCGATGTTAATAATTGAGCTCCAGTGGTACTCTGGTTCTCCTTCATGAGTCATTTGGGGCTCTTCTGATCTTACCAATGTGTTCAAGTACACGTTCTTTCAGAGATCTTGTTGTCATGCCAACATATAATTTGGGACATGAATATTTCAGGCAGTATATTACACCATTTTATTGCAATTTATACATTTGGATATTTTGTGTGAGCACCCAAATCTATCAGTAATTTCAGTTGTCCGCTTCATAAGTGGACACGGTCGACAGGTACTACATGAATAGGATCCTGTAGTATTCTCTTTTTTATTGATTAATATTGGGGTACCTTGACGTGGTGGAAGAGCTCAAACATTCTTTGGCCAAACTATGCAACAAAAACCTCAAATGTATCAACACAGCGGTATAATGTGTGTTTTATACAGGGTGCACATTTGGATAATTTGTATGGAGATCTTCGATATGGGGTGTACAAATTCCCCCATTAGGAGGATTACCATTACTGGCTTCCCTGGAGGATTGCTCAGTTAACAGGCGCTGATATGGACCCTTGCAGCTCTGGGAGAGAACCGTGTAGCCCACGTCTGTCTCTCCTAAAGGAGTCTCTCTGAGGCTTCTTCCAATTCAATGGTAATGTGAAGACCTGCAAAAAAGGTGAGCAACCCTTTGAGTGCCATGGTCCACTTGTCCCACGGTTCCCCTCTGCACAGGAGTCTTATAGGAATCCTCCTACTCCTGCATTCATGTTGGGTATCTTATTTGGTTTGATCCCAGGGTTTTTTGGAGCTTGGGTGGCTGCATTTAGCTATTTAACCCCTTCCTTGCTGGTTTATCTGGGTTCTGAGGCATAGTTTGACTTTTCCTTTGAAAATTATATGTTTTTATATTTTCTCTTGAGCATTTAGGTACTTTTATTCACTTTTCCAAAATTTAGATTTTTTTTTTTTTTTTTTTTTTTTACTCCGCACCTTTAAGGCGTGCTTTACAGCGCAGTCTCACGTACTCCATTAACTTCTATGGGACAAACTGCTTTGGAACGTATCTCTGCAACTGCTTGACTTACAGAGTTGAGAGAGGACTCATTTTTCTTGTCTCCCCCTTGTCCTATGCTCTGGTTTACATCCCCACTGTCTTGCCTCTGCATGACAGAATCCTGGTTCGCAGACACCTGTTGGTGGATGTCTGAACCATTTTTAAAATGTATGGGAAAGTTCAGTTGTGGACCGGTAGGTTTTGCAGGTGGTTTCTGAAGGGTACAGAATAGGTTTAAAGTCCCTTCCTCCCTTTAGGTTTTTCCAGTCCAGGGTTCCCCTGGGCCAGGAAAAGTTGCAACTCTTCAACTAAGCGGTTCAGTCTCCTCTGGACAAGGAAGTTCCTATTCCAGTTTCACTCCAAGAGAGAGGTTCAGGTTTTTATTCAAACCTGTTTGTGGTGTCCAAGACAGCCAATGGCAGCTGCCCTATTCTGGACCTCAATTCTTTTCTGGGGAATGCGCAATTCCAGATGGAGTCCTTGCGCTCTGTCATCGCAGCTATGTGCCCAGGAGAATTCCTCGCATCCCTGGATTTGCCGGATGCTTAGTTACACATCCCTATTCACCTGGATAGTCAGAAGTATCTCCATTTTGCCTGTGGCTCAGAGCACTACCATTTCAACGCTCTGCCCTTTCAGCTTACCTGCGCTCCTTGGGTGTATGCCAGAGTTCTGGGGGCCCTGATTGTCTTCATTCACACCCAGAAAATTCAGGTGACTCCTTACATGGATGACCTTCTGCTGAAGGCTCCATCAAGGGACCTCCTGGACCAGCACATCCAGGACTGTGCTCAGATTCTGCTCACAGCGGGTGGATTCTGAACATGTCAGAGTCCTCTCCGGTTCCCTCTCAGGCATTAGTCTTTCTTGGGCTCAAGTTCGACACCTGTCAAGAGAAGGTCTTTCTGACTAAGGACTCCATTATGTCTAGTGTCCCAAGCTGTGGTGTGGCCATTAGCTCTGATCTGGAAGTTCATGGAACTTGCAGGTTGCATGGTGTCCACCATGGAGGAGGTGCCTTACTCTGTGGCCCCCACCAAGGAACTCCAGAGATTCATCATCCGCTCTTGGCATGGTAATACAGATCTCCTGGATCTGAGGGTCTCGCTTACTCTGGAAGTCAGAGAGGTTCTGCACTGGTGTCTGCACAGGAGCAACCTTGAGCAGGGGAAGGTATTGTGATCCCGGAGTGGACTTTTGTTACAGTGGATGCCAGCCTGAGGGGCTGGGCCATGGTTCTGTGTCACTTAGGGATCCAGGGCATATGGACCCTGGAGGAGTCCCATCAGTCCATGAATGTTCTAGAGTTCCACTCTATCCAGCTTGCACTTGTGTACCGTTCCCTTCAGCTGAGGGGTCATCCAGTACACGTCCAATTGAACAAAGCCACGACTGTGGCCTACATCAACAAACAAGGAGGCACTCGAAGCAATCTGCTTGGTCAGAGGTCAAGTCTGTCTTGGCCCGGGCAGAAGCTCACTTTCCAGCCATCTCTGCTCTTCACATTCCAGGTGTAGACAACATCCTAGCCAACTTCCTAAGTTGCCAAACGGTGGACCCTGGAGAGTGGGAGCTCCATCCAGACGTTTTCGACCTTCTTGTGCAGTGGTGGGGTCTTTCTCGGGTAGATCTGATGGCCACAAGGAACAACCAGAATGTTCCAATGTTTTGTTCCCATTGGAGTGACCCTCTAGCCTTTGCCAGGGACACCTTGATGATTCAGTGGCACTTTCATCTGGCTTACAACTTACCTCCAATCCCACTCATTCCCAGGGTTATCCTGAAGATTTGGATGTACAGTTCGGCGGTCATAATGATTGCCCCATACTGGACCAGAAGGGTGTGGCTCCCTGAACTAGTTTGTCTTTCCCATTTGGGATCCATTTCCACTGCTACGCAGACCAGACTTCCTACTTCAGGAGTACCTCTGGAAGTAGGATGTGGAGAGGTTGGCTTTGACAGCATGGTTGTTGAAGCCTCCATCCTGAACAGAAAAGGTTTCTCCCCTGAAGTCTCCAGTATGATTCGGGCTACGAAGCCTGTCTCCTCTAAGGCCTACCACAGGGTTTGGTCCATTTTTCATTCTTTGTGCGTAGACAGGGATCTGTCATGACAGGAGTTTGACCTTCTGGTGATCCTGTCCTTTTTGCAGGATGGTGTGTACAGAGGACTCAGTCTGAGTTCCTTAAAGTTTCAGGCATTGTTGCTCTCTGTGTTTTTCCAGAGGTGCATTGCTATCTTGGCTGACGTCAAGGTGTTCTTTCAGGGTGTTGCTTAATCTTTCCCTGCCTACAAAGCTCCCACTCAACAGTAGAACCTAAACTTGGTTTTGGGTGTTTTGCAGCAGCCTCCATTTGAGTCCCTTGCTACTATTCCTCTGCATCTTCTGACATGGAAGATTTTTTTTTTCTTCTTGCTCTTTGAGCAGAATTGCAGGCTTTGTCCTTCAAGCCACCTTTCCTGGTGGTGTTTCATAAGTATAAGGCTGTTCTTCGAACCTCTTAGGAACTCCTTTCCAAGGTGGTCTGTGACTTCCACATCAGAGATGTGTTGTGCCCTCCTTTTGTCATAATCCTACATCTGACAAGGAGCGAAAGCTCCACTTGTTGGATGTGGTGCACTGCCTCAAGTTTTATTGCACCATATGTCTTTGCATAAGACTGGTGCCTTGTTTGTCATCCCTGAGGGTCCTAGGGCAGGCCACACTGTATCCAAGGTAACTATTTGTCAAGGTTTGGCTGAGCTGCACTAACGTTGCTGCTTGATTCTACTGTCTGTGCTTACCCAGTGCTCTGCTATCCATTACTGCTTCCTTCCCTTTGCTGAATCAGCTGACCTCTCTGTATTTTCTCACCTGACTGCTATCAGCCAACCCTCCCAGGGTATTTAAAGCAGCTTGGCTCATTATCTGATTACCTTGTGTTTGCTTCTGGTTGCAAGAGTGTTCTACTGTGTTCCTGATTTCCCGTGCATGCCCTGGCTTCCTCTGATGTTCCTGACTAGTGGCTTTTTCCTGACATCGTTGATCTCCGTATTCCTGACCACGGCTTGGCTGAGTTCCTGACCCCGGCTTGTCTTTTGGTTTACACTTCTGGATCACGATTTTGCCTTGTTTGCATTTGTTATTGTAATAAAGAAGTTTTGCACTTTACATTTTTGTGTCTGTCTGGTTCCTGGTCCCTAACACTATTATGGATTCAGTCAACCATTCTCAGGACTTAAGAACTCAAGAAGAAACCTGTACCCTTTCGTATTACAGCGCACTCCACCAGGTCTGTTGGCGCCTCCTGGGCCTACAAGAATCAGGCCTCTGAACGGCTGTGCAAGGTGGCCACTACCGCTGAAGGCAGTTTTGGTAGTTCAGGTAGTTCTTCCTGTCTAAGGGCATACTCCTTCCTATGTCTTACTGTTCTTTATCTGTTTTAGCCTGGTTGGCTCTTGTTCTAGTGTGCTGTGCTTATTGTTTGTGTCCGTTGACACTTGGTTACATTTAGGCTGTTCCTAGCTCTGAATAGTCGTAGGGAACCCAGGTAACATGGGGACCAGCGCTTGGTCCTTTCTATTTCTTCCCACCGCTGGGAGCCTACTGTTGGTATATCTCATGGTACCTGTATGTTATATTGGATGACAGAGAAAATAGGATTTAAGTCTTACCTGTTAAATCGTTTTCTCTTAGTTCATATGACATATAGGTCTCCCACTCAGTGAAAAGGGACCCCTCTTGATCTCATTTGGCTGGACGTGGGAGTCCTTCTTGGATCTTTTTACTCACAGGAGCTTGCCTTTTTTCTTCTATCGCTGTCCTATCTAGTGAGTTAGTCTCATATCAGAACTGGAAAGGAGGGGCAGGGTCTTTTGTTTCCTTCCCCTGGGTCAACAGGGGTGTTTTGGCATGGGATGGAATTGATGGACGCATGTCTTTTTTTCAGCCCCGTCGACTATGAGATTGTTAGATAGATATATATAATTACTGTGTGTAACAGAAGCACTTACCTAGGTAGGAGTCCATCACACAGCAGTCAGGTGTATGTGTATAATTACTGTGTGTAACAGAAGCACTTACCTAGGTAGGAGTCCATCACACAGCAGTCAGGTGTATGTATATAATAACTGTGTGTAACAGAAGCACTTACCTAGGTAGGAGTCCATCATACAGCAGTCAGGTGCATCTATATAATTACTGTGTGTAACAGAAGTACTTACCTAGGTAGGAGTCCATCACACAACAGTCAGGTGTATCTATATAATTACCGTGTGTAACAGAAGCACTTACCTAGGTAGGAGTCCATCACACAGCAGTCAGATGTATCTATATAATTACTGTGTGTAACAGAAGCACTTACCTAGGTAGGAGTCCATCACACAACAGTCAGGTGTATCTATATAATTACTGCGTGTAACAGAAGCACTTACCTAGGTAGGAGTCCATCACACAGCAGTCAGATGTATCTATATAATTACTGTGTGTAACAGAAGCACTTACCTAGGTAGGAGTCCATCACACAACAGTCAGGTGTATCTATATAATTACTGCGTGTAACAGAAGCGCTTACCTAGGTAGGAGTCCATCACACAACAGTCAGGTGTATCTATATAATTACTGTGTGTAACAGAAGCACTTACCTAGGTAGGAGTCCATCACACAGCAGTCAGATGTATCTATATAATTACTGTGTGTAACAGAAGCACTTACCTAGGTAGGAGTCCATCACACAACAGTCAGGTGTATCTATATAATTACTGCGTGTAACAGAAGCGCTTACCTAGGTAGGAGTCCATCACACAGCAGTCAGATGTATCTGTATAATTAATGTGTGTAACAGAAGCACTTACCTAGGTAGGAGTCCATCACACAGCAGTCAGGTGTATGTATATAATTACTGTGTGTAACAGAAGCACTTACCTAGGTAGGAGTCCATCACACAGCAGTCAGGTGTATCTGTATAATTACTGTGTGTAACAGAAGCACTTACCTAGGTAGGAGTCCATCACACAACAGTCAGGTGTATCTATATAATTACTGCGTGTAACAGAAGCGCTTACCTAGGTAGGAGTCCATCATACAACAGTCAGGTGTATCTATATAATTACTGCGTGTAACAGAAGCACTTACCTAGGTAGGAGTCCATCACACAACAGTCAGGTGTATCAATATAATTACTGTGTGTAACAGAAGCACTTACCTAGGTAGGAGTCCGTCACACAGCAGTCAGGCGTATCTATATAATTACTGTGTGTAACAGAAGCACTTACCTAGGTAGGAGTCAGTCATACAGCAGTCAAGTGTATCTATATAATTACTGTGTGTAACAGAAGGACTTACCCAGGTAGGAGTTTTCACGTCATCCTCTATTCCTGTAAAGCTACGTTACCCAGAGATTACCCACTTCTGTTCTGCAGGTTGTTAATTTTGTGATTTCATGTAATTTTATACCCTCAGAGTTGACTATGAGCGTATAAAGGATTTTGGACCGGACCGAGCTGCTTCAGAATGGCTGCTGCGCTGTGGGGCACGTGTCCGTTACAAGGGATTTGAGAAGTGGCAGTACGACTACAATGGGCTTCCCACAGGGCCATTGGGAAAGTACAAGATCCAGGGAATCGATGCCACTGAGTCCTGCATCATGTATCGAGGGTTTGACTACCTGGGTAATATTACTACTTGTAATGGGATAATTGGAGGTAAACGTGACTACTTGGGTTACATCAATAAATGCACTGGGACACGGGGATATAAACTGTACTACCTGCATAATATCCCTAAAAGAACTAAGTTATGTTGATGGGATTATCTGTGTAATATCACTAAATACACTGGAACATGTGGATATAAACTGGAATACTTGCATAACAGTAACATAGTAGATAAGGCTGAAAAAAGACATGAGTCCATCAAGTCCAGCCCATGCCAAAAACACCCCTGTTGATCCAGAGGAAGGCACAAAAAATAATCCTCTGGAGCCATTTCCAATCTAGTCCCAAGTGTGGTGGGGGGGAAATTATTCCTTCCTGACTCCAACTGGTAGTCGGATAGTTCCCCGGATCAATATCCTATCTGCTTTGAAGCCATCTGTCATAATTGTCAATATTATTCTGTGGTAGATAGGCATCCATTGCTTTTTTGAATGCAGTTGCATTATCTGAGAGTACAACATCCCGAGGCAGAGAATTCCATAGCCTTACTGCCCTTACTGTAAAGAATCCCTGCCTTTGTTTTAGTTGAAAGCGCCTTTCATCTAGTCTTAATGGATGACCTCTTGTTCTTAGCTCAGCTCTTTGCATAAATAATTCATTGGATAGTTCATTGTATTGACCTCGAATGTAAATGGTAATCATATCGCCCCTTAGACGTCTCTTCTGTAATGTAAACAAACACAGTTTGGCTAGTCTCTCTCTATAACTCAGATCCTCCAATCCCTTTATTAGTTTTGTTGCACGTCTTTGCACCTTTTCCAGTTCAGTAATGTCTTTTTTTAGAAGAGGCGCCCAAAATTGTTCTCATATTCAAGATGAGGCCTAACCAAGGATTTATACAGAGTTAGGATAATATTATCATCCCTTGCTTCTAGACCTCTTTTTATGTAGGCTATTACTAAATTAACTGGGTTACCTGGATATAAACTGGACGACCTCAGTAAAATCACTAAATAAGTAGAAAGATATCATTTAACAGCAGTTAAGAACCATTCAGCCCATCTAGTCACCCATTTTCCTACTTTAAAAACCTCAGACTTTATTTGGTCCTTGGTCTTGTCACATTCAGGACAGCCTTATGCCTATCCCATGCATGCTTACATTCCTTCACTGTATTAACCTCTACCACTTCTGCTAGTAGGCTATTCCACTTATCTACCACTTCTGTTGGCAGGCTATACCACTTACCTACTACCCTCTCAGTGAAGTAAAACTTTCTTACATTACATCTAAACCTGTGTCCCTCTAGTTTTAGACTATGGCCTCTTGTCCTAACATTTTTACTCATGTGAAATATACTTCCCATCCTGCACTTTGTTGAATCCCTTCATGTATGTGAATGTGTCTATCATATCCCCTCTCTCTCTCTTCTCTCCTCCAAGCTATACATGTTCAGATCCTTTAGTCTATCCTGATATTTCTTTTCCTGTAAAACAGTCACCATTTTAGTAGCCCTTCACTGACTTCTCTCTAGAGAATCTATATACTTCTGGAGATGAGGTCTCCTGTACTGTACACAATACTCTAGGTCTCGAGTACTGTACACAATGCTCTAGATCCCCAGTGCTGTACACAATGCTCTAGGTCTCCAGTACTGTACACAATACTCTAGGTCTCCAGTACTGTACACAATACTCTAGGTCTCCAGTACTGTACACAATACTCTAGGTCTCCAGTACTGTACACAATACTCTAGGTCTCTGGTACTGTACACAATACTCCAGGTATCTGGTACTGTACACAATACTCCAGGTCTCCAGTACTGTACACAATGCTCTAGATTCCCAGTACTGTACACAATACTCTAGGTCTCCGGTACTGTACACAATACTCTAGGTCTCTGGTACTGTACACAATACTCTAGGTCTCCAGTACTGTACACAATGCTCTAGATTCCCAGTACTGTACACAATACTCTAGGTCTCCAGTACTGTACACAATGCTCTAGATTCCCAGTACTGTACACAATACTCTAGGTCTCCAGTACTGTACACAATACTCTAGGTCTCCAGTACTGTACACAATACTCTACTCTAGGTCTCTGGTACTGTACACAATACTCTAGGTCCCCAGTACTGTACACAGTACTCTAGGTCTCCAGTACTGTACACAATGCTCTAGATTCCCAGTACTGTACACAATACTCTAGGTCTCCAGTACTGTTCACAATACTCTAGGTCTCCTGTACTGTACACAATACTCTAGGTCTCCTGTACTGTACACAATACTCTACGTGAGGTCTAACTAGAGATCTGTAGAGTGGCATGACCACTTCCCTTTTTCTGATACTAATGCCTCTAGCTATACAACCCAGTACCCTGCTTGCATTCCCCGCCGCTTTATTACATTGCCTGCCTAACTTTAAGTCATTTTAAATAATTACTCCCAAATCCCTTTCCTCTGTTGTCTCTGACAGCACAGTACCCTTAATAGTATATTTTTCCTTTGGATTTTTATGTCCCAAGTGCATTATTTTACATTTATCAACATTAAACTGCAGCTGCCACATTCTTGTCTATTCTTCTAATTTACCTAAATCATTTGTCATTTGGCTTATTCCCCTGGAATGTCTACCCTATTGCAGATCTTTGTATCATCTGCAAAAAGGCATTCCTTTCCTTGAAGACCTTTTGCAATATCACTAATAAAAAATGTTAAAAAGAATGGGCCCCAGTACAGATCCCTGAGATACCCCACTAGTAACACTCCTCCTTTTGTCCGAATATTCTCCATTGACTACCACCCTGTCTCCTGTCACTCAGCCATTGCCTTATCCATTTAACTATATTTCCATCCATTAACTATATTTCCATCCAGACCCACTAATGAGTTTTCTATGAGGGACAGTGTCAAATGCTTTACTGAAATCTAAAAAAAAAAAAATAATAATAAAAAAAAAAAATAATAATATATATATATATATATATAATATAATGTAATCATATCTGCCCCCCCCCAGTCTATTATTTTAGTTACCCAGTAAAAAGAATCGGCCACAAGAGAGGGTTCCAAAAAGTCTATTTTTTGTTTAGACTATACGTCCGATTAATACCTCCCATTTTTATTCTAATTGTCAATACAAGTTTCTAATGATAATTGGTCTCCTGCCCATACTAATATCTAATGTTTTCTGTGTATCTGCCTCCACATGCTTCTTGGGTCAAATTGGACAAACTTTCCCAAAAACCCATAAAATGGCATACAAGGGGAAAAACCTGGTACCAATGGAAGTACCTTGTTTTTGGAGTTAAAACGCATCATGAAAAACAGAAACATTGTGTAAGATAAATTTAATACACAGAATAATAAATTCCTTTTCTGAATTTTGCATATTCGTATCCTTATATAAAAATAATGAAACTGCTTCCAAGACCAGATTATGGTGTATATAGAATGCCGTCACGTCCAGCGTGGCTCATACACATTGTCCAGATTGCATCTTAACATGGAAATCTTTTCCCAATTGAGCAGTGAGTCTCTAATATAAGACGTGATTTCCACCACATATTTTTGCAAAAAAGAGTTAAAGAATGGAGACGTTAGGATTTCTCTCCCGCGGTTTAGAAGGTGCATCATCCTCTAATAGTGACCTTCCTGAATAACTTTATCCACCTCTCGTATGATATCTGATTATTTCTAGATAATTTTAACATAGCCTTTCTTTCTCTCTTTGACATATTGAATTTTTTTACATCTAATATTTTTCTTATAATCCTCCAACACTGATTTATAAAGCATTTATAGGCATGGTCCCTTTATCTTGTATAAAAGGTGGAGTTCACTTTTACATTTTATATTGTAATAGAGGATTCTTTGTTATCATCTTTTTCCTGGAATAAAGGTGGTATGTGTTAATCCAAATCAGTCTAGAAATACAAAGGTCACCATGCTCAAAGGGAACAGTAGTGCACAGAGGGAAAGAAAGATCTGGGAATTTAAATGAATGGTTATGTTTGACACATTGAACACAGGCCTGAGCCTGGGGATGGGCTTCATGTCTCATTATAGGATTGTATGGAGAGAAATCTTACCAACTCCCAGACTGGCCGGCTCTTCACTCCTCTGTTATTGAGCATTTCCTTGTTCCCAGGACTTAGATCCAACCCTATGCAGATCATCTCAGTCTACGTAGACTGGATATTTACCAAGCGAATTGTCCCCCCATTGTGTTCTCATATAATGTGTTCCAAATGTATGTCATACTATGTTATTCCAGATTTATTTGTGAACCTCTGAAGAAGGGACTATGGTGTCCTGAAAGCTTGTACTTTCTAATACCTCAGTTATAGAAGATATCACCTTTTATCACTCTTATGGCTTCTTTCTTACAAAACTACATTGAATCCCATGTTTTCCCTAAGAGTCTGACTGTGTGTTTGTTACCCACTTCCTTAAATGCCTCTAAAATTCTGAGGTTGTCCTCTTCTTCAGCCCCCACTACAGGAGGCAAAGCTGTCTCCAATTCATGGAAAGCCGGGTCACCTTTTCCTTTACTTTATATAAATCTGTTAAGTGTTAGCGTTCTCACAAATCTCTGACGGCCCAAAAAAATGTAAAATCATTGGTACTGATGTGAGGACAAATTGAAGACAACTTTTTAAAACTGCAACTTGAGAGGCATCTATATCCATACTTTACAGACTATATATATTTGTTTTAGATTTTTTCTTCTGTTCAATCACTATCATTTTGTTAATTAATAAAAATAAACTATTAACATATATATATATATAATGCTATACACTCACCCTCCCTTATATCTCCCAGTAAGAGAGTTAGTACTTTATGATTGTTGCCTCCTTATTTATCATCTTCCTTTTTCTCCTTAATGATTTGCAGAGTTGTGACCGTTGTGTATCCTTCTCTTTTGATCTCTGACGTCTGTTTGGTAACCTGCTTTACTTGATGTTCCCTCACCTACAGTTAGTGTAATTGTGCTTTTTCGGTGTCTCCTCTCTAATGGTGCAGATCTGTTTATGAACTGGAATTTCTACTCTATCTACCTGAGAAGAGTCTTTCCTGCCCTCGTGTGTATTTTCCTTATTGCTGGGTGTGTTTGTTACTATTAATATTCTGACTTTGTGTATCCACACTGGGGGAACCCACCCTTGTTACATTTTGTGAATCTCTCCTGATCTTTCCTTCCTTGTGGCATGTTCTTACTTTATTATCTTAATTGCCCTCATCTATTTGAATGAATATGTTTATATAGAGCCACATGTTTACTCAATGCTTTAAAGTGCAAACACAAGACAAAAAAACAAACCTGCGCTCCTCCATATAGATAGTACAGATGTGTGTCCTGTATTAGGCGTGTATAATAGCGCTGTGTTGATACAGATGAGGATTTAGTCCCATTGTGTGTCCTGTATTAGGCGTGTATAATACCGCTGTGTTGATACAGATGAGGATTTAGTCCCATTGTGTGTCCTGTATTAGGCATGTATAATACCGCTGTGTTGATACAGATGAAGATTTAGTCCCGCTGTGTGCCCTGTATTAGGTGTGTATAATACCTCCGTGTTGATACAGATGAGGATTTAGTCCCATTGTGTGTCCTGTATTAGGCGTGTATAATACCGCTGTATTAGGCGTGTATAATACCGCTGTGTTGATACAGATGATGATTTAGTCCCATTGTGTGCCCTGTATTAGGCGTGTATAATACCGCCGTGTTGATACAGATGAGGATTTAGTCCCGTTGTGTGTCCTGTATTAGGCGTGTATAATACCGCTGTGTTGATACAGATGATGATTTAGTCCCATTGTGTGTCCTGTATTAGGCGTGTATAATACCGCTGTGTTGATACAGATGAGGATTTAGTCCCATTGTGTGCCCTGTATTAGGCGTGTATAATACCGCTGTGTTGATACAGATGAGAATTTAGTCCCATTGTGTGCCCTGTATTAGGCGTGTATAATACAGCTGTGTTGATACAGATGAGGATTTAGTCCCGTTGTGTGTCCTGTATTAGGCGTGTATAATACCGTAGTGTTGATACAGATGAGGATTTAGTCCCGTTGTGTGTCCTGTATTAGGCGTGTATAATACCGCTGTGTTGATACAGATGAGGATTTAGTCCCATTGTGTGTCCTGTATTAGGCGTGTATAATACCGCTGTGTTGATACAGATGAGGATTTAGTCCCGTTGTGTGTCCTGTATTAGGCGTGTATAATACCGCTGTGTTGATACAGATGAGGATTTAGTCCCATTGTGTGTCCTGTATTAGGCGTGTATAATACCGCTGTGTTGATACAGATGAGGATTTAGTCCCATTGTGTGTCCTGTATTAGGCGTGTATAATACTGCTGTATTAGGCGTGTATAATACCGCTGTGTTGATACAGATGATGATTTAGTCCCATTGTGTGCCCTGTATTAGGCGTGTATAATACCGCCGTGTTGATACAGATGAGGATTTAGTCCCGTTGTGTGTCCTGTATTAGGTGTGTATAATACCGCTGTGTTGATACAGATGAGGATTTAGTCCCATTGTGTGCCCTGTATTAGGCGTGTATAATACCGCTGTGTTGATACAGATGAGGATTTAGTCCCATTGTGTGTCCTGTATTAGGCGTGTATAATACCGCTGTGTTGATACAGATGAGGATTTAGTCCCGTTGTGTGTCCTGTATTAGGCGTGTATAATACCGCTGTGTTGATACAGATGAGGATTTAGTCCCGTTGTGTGTCCTGTATTAGGCGTGTATAATACCTCTGTGTTGATACAGATGAGGATTTAGTCCCGTTGTGTGTCCTGTATTAGGCGTGCATAATACCGCTGTGTTGATACAGATGATGATTTAGTCCCGTTGTGTGCCCTGTATTAGGCGTGTATAATACCGCTGTGTTGATACAGATGAGGATTTAGTCCCGTTGTGTGTCCTGTATTAGGCGTGTATAATACCGCTGTGTTGATACAGATGAGGATTTAGTCCCGTTGTGTGTCCTGTATTAGGCGTGTATAATACCGCTGTGTTGCTACAGATGAAGATTTAGTCCCATTATGTGTCCTGTATTAGGCGTGTATAATACCGCTGTGTTGATACAGATGAGGATTTAGTCCCGCTGTGTGTCCTGTATTAGGCGTGTATAAAAGTGCATTTTTAGGCAAACAGGGGAGAAATCTTTAATCTTGGTGACAGTATTTGGGTCTTCCTTTACTGTTTTGAAACTTTTCTCCAGTTAGGATGTCGGATCCACTAGGTCGTGGGGCTGGGCCTAAGGCTAAAGACTCGGGCGTCTTTGACCCCCCACCCCTTACTTACTGTTCTTCATGCCAGACAGAGCTTCCCAGAGAGTACTCAGGTAATTTATGCCCCTCATGTGCTTTGGCCCCTGCGTCTCTGCCAGGGCCCTCCAGCCATGATCAAGAGCCCCCTTGGGTCAAGGACTTAAAGTCCTCTATGGCACAGTTTCCTCTTTCTTTCCTTAGGGTTCTTCAGTCTTGGAAGCCCCCCACTTCCTTCAGGTTCATGGCCCCTAAGGCTTCTGGTATTCCTGATCTATTGGATTCAGATGGGGACTTTGAGGATGGTGTGTGTTCTGAAGATGCTTCTTCCCAATTTCATGGTGACCCCTTGGAAGCTGACTCTGAACCCTCTGCTGAGGGTCTCATTTAGGCAGTGTGAACTACTTAAAACATTCCCTCTACTCCTGTAGAGCCGCAGTCTACTTCTGATGTCTTTCTGAGGCGCAAGAAGTCCTGTACTGTTTTTCCACCTAATCCCACTCTGGATCAGATTATTTTGGATGAGTGGAAAACTCCTGACAAGTGCCTGGCTCTATCTAAGAGATTTTGTAAGCTGTACCCCTTTTCTGAAGCTGCCTTGGCTCAATGGCCTACTCCTCCTCAGGTTGATTTTCCCATTTCCAGGCTTTCTGGTCCACTGCCTTGGCAGTTGTGGACGCTTCAGCTCTTAGGGACTTGACAGACAGGAAACTTGAAGCTATTTTGAAGGCTAATTTCACTGCCTTTAGTGTGTCCTTGAGACCCACCTTGGCTTCCGCATGGGTCAATAGGGCCATTGCTGTTTGGACTGAACAGCTGACTGCTGCTGTCCACAAGGATGCTCCTAAGGCTGACCTTTTATCCCTTATGGCCAACATTTCTGAGAGTCAGCACTATGTTACTGATGCTCTGTTTGACGCAGTTTGGCTTGAAACTAAGGCCTCTGCTTTTTTGTGACTGTTTGGCGTATGTTGCGACTAAAGTTCTGGTCTGCAGACTTGCTTTCTAAGAAATCACTGTTTTCTCTTCCCTTTCAGGGTAAATCTCTCTTTGGCCCTTAACTGAAGAACCTCCTCAGTGAGGCCACTGGGGGCAAGAGCACATTGTTGCCTCAGGTTCCTAAATGCAACCGTCAGGCAAAGAGACATAGTTTTTTTTTGTCCCAAACAAAGCAAAGCATTTAGGGCAAATCCGATGGTGCCTCAAGCCCTGAGTTCCACCCCTAAGCCCAAGCAGCAGTGGAGGTCTAAACACACCTCCACCAAACCCAAACCCACCAAACCTTATTCGGCATGACTCACCGAACCCTGGTCTGCATGCGCCGGTGTGGGGGGGGGTCGCCTGCATCACTTTTTGAGTGTTTGGACAGGCTCTGTTGCGGATCAGTGGGTATTACAAGTGGATTCTGAAGGTTACAAGATTCCCTTCAAATCACAACCTCCCTTCAGGTTCTTCCCTTCTTGCTTCCCTCAGGGACAGGAAAAGTTCAGGCTTTTCAATGGGGCAGTCCAGTCTCTTGGACAAGGGAGTTCTGGCCATGGTTCCCCAGCTGGAAAGAGGCTCAGGCTTTTATTCCAACTTCTTTGTCGTTCCCAAGAAGGATGGCAGTTGCCGTCATATCCCGGACCTCAAGGCTGTCAATAAGTTTGTGGTCAAAACCCACTACAAGATGGAGTTGTTGCTTTCTGTCATCGCAGCAATGTGTCCAGGGAATTTCCTGGCATCTTTGGAACTAAAGGATGCGTATCTGCACATTCCTATCCATCAATACAGTCAGCGGTACCTCAGGTTTGCCTGCAACATGGGGCATTTCCAGTTCACTGCCCTTCCCTTTGGACTCCCCACAGCTCCTCAGGTGTTCGCTCGGGTCTTAAGTGTACTGATTGTCTTCCTGCACACCAAGGGGATTCAGGTGACACCTTACATGGACAACCTTCTCCTGAAGGCTCCTTCCAGGGATCTTCTGGACTGCCAAGTCCAGGACTGTGCTCAGATCCTCCACCAACATGGTTGGATCCTGAATATGGACAAGTCTGCTCCGGTTCCTTCTCAGAACCTGGTGTTCCTCAGCCTCAGATTCGACACTCTTTGGAGTATGGTTTATCTGACGGAGGATTCTATTCAGCATCTCACCTCCAAGGTGTCTTCCTCCCTGACGTGAACTGCGGCTCCAGCAAGGAAGTTCTCTTCTCTGGTGTGGAAGATGATATCCACCATGGAAGCAGTACCATTTGCCATAGCTCATAACAGAGACCTTCAGAGGCTTGTGATTCAAGTTTCCAAGGGGAACCCAGACCTTCTGGATTTTCCTGTCTCCCTCCCTGCGGAAGTGGAACAGAGGCTTCACTGGTGGGTGAACCTCTCCAGCCAGGAGAAAGGGGGGCCATCTGTGATTCCATACTAGACCATTGTGATGATTGATGCCAGCCTGTTAGTTTGGGGAGCAGTCTTGGGTCATCTGAGTGTTCAGGGTTGTTGGTCAGCGGAGGAGACCCTTCTTCCAATCAACATCTTGAAGCTCAGGTTGATATCACATGCTCTAAGGTATTGGTCCTCACATCTGATGGGGTGTCCGGTCCAAGTCCAGTCAGACAACGTCACAGCCGTGGCTTACATCAACATGCAAGGAGGCATCAGAGGTTCCGCCACTTGGCTCAAAGTCAAGGCTATTTTGGCCTGGGCAGAAGATCATGTGCCTGCTATCTCCACTGTAAAAAATCCCAGGGTTAGAAAATGTCCTAGCAGATTTCCTCAGTCGCCACATGGTGGATCCTGGAGAGTGGGGTCTTCACTCGGAAGTGTTCGACCTCCTGGTGCAGAAGTGGCCACCAGGGACAACCAGAAGGTTTACATGTTTTGCTCACACTGGAGGGATCCTCTAGTGTTTCGGGTGGATGCTTTGTCAGTTCCATGGATATTTCATCCACGCTACATCTTTCCTCCACTTCCTCTCCTTCCCAGGGTGCTGAGGAAGATTCAGATGGATGGAGCATCAGTCATCCTGATTGCTCCTTATTGGATCAGACAGCCTTGGTTCCCGGAACTTCTGGCCTTGTCTACTCAGGAACACTTGCCTCTGCCACGCAGACTGGATCTCCTTCTTCAGGGGTACCTGTGGAAGAAGAATGTGGACCATCTGGCTTTGGCGGCATGGCTGTTGAAGCATCCATCTTTTTAGGAGAAGGGCTATTCTTCTTAAGTGGTCTCCACTATGATTCAGGCCAGGAAACCAGTTTCTTCTAAAGCCTATCATAGGATTTGGTCTATTTTCCATGTTTGGTGTATGGGCAGGGATCTGTCCTCACAGGAATTTGATCTTCCAGCTATCCTGTCTTTTATGCAGTACAGTGTGACCAAGGGCCTTAGCTTTAGATCCTTGAAGGTTCAGAACTTTGCTCTCTCTGTCTTTTTTTAGAGACACATTGCCATTTTGCTGGATGTCAAGGTCTTCTTTCAGGGTGTTGCTCATACTTTCCCTTCTAATAAGGCTCCCACCCTTCATTGGGACCTTAATCTTGTCTTGGGTGTCTTGCGGCGGCCTCCCTTTGAGTCCTTGGCAACCATTCCTTTACATCTTCTGACTTGGAAGATGGCTTTTTTTGTCCTTGGTCTCTGTCTGCTGAGTTGCAGGCCTTGTCCTGCAAACTGCCTTTCCTGGTGTTTTAAAAGGATAAAGCTGTTCTCCGTACCTCCCAGGAATTTCTTCCTAAGCTGGTCTCTGAGTTCCACATCAATCAGGAGATTGTTGTACCGTCATTTTATCCTGACCTCAAATCTGACAAGGAGAGGGATCTCCACTTGTTGGATGTGGTACGCTGCCTCAAGTTCTATGTGCAGCTCACTGAGTCTGTCCGTCAGACTGATGCCCTGTTGGACATCCCTGAGGGTGCTGTGGCAGGTAAGGCAATGTCCAAGGTGACCATTGCATCCTGGATTAAGTCTACTCAGGAAGAAACCTGTTCCCTTCTCATCTCAGTGCAGTCCGCTAGGTCTGTTGGGGCCTCCTGGATCTACAAGAATCAGGCCTCTGCTGATCAGCTGTGCAAGGTGACCACTTGGTCTTCTGTGCACAACTTTACCAAACACTACTGTGTTTATGTCCTAGCTTTGGCAGGAAAGCCCTGGAGGCTGTCTTCCCTGTCTATGACTTTACTTTCCTGTGCCTTATAGTTAGTTATCCTTTGAGCCCTGTTGGCTCTTGTTCTTATGTGCTGTGTTACAGTTACTCACTGTCCGTTGACACTTTGTTATTTTGGGCTGTTCTGTGTCCTGGATAGTTCATGGGAGCTCTGGTATCATGGGGACCTTCTTCCCACCCTAGGATCTCAATGTTGGTACATCACCCTGGTACCTGTGAGTTATATTGGACAATAGAGAAAAGAAGATTTTAGTCTTACCTGTTAAATCCTTTTCTCTTAGTCCATATAAGTCACAGATCTCCCACCCAGTGAAAGGGACCATGCTTGATCTTCTATAATTGGACGTGGGAGTCCTGTTGGGTCCGTGCTCACAGGAGTTTTCCTCTTCTTCTTCTCGCTCTCTAGCTCAGTAGGTTTAGTGTCACAAATCTAACTGGAGGGAAGTGGCTGGGTAGCCTGATATGGAGGAGAGGGAGGCTCCACCCTGCACTTCTTTGTAGAATTGTTCGAGCCACTAGGAGGAGCGGTTGCCTCCCCATGGTACCTGTAAGCTATATGGACTAAGAGAAAAGGATTTAATAAGTAAGACTAAAATCCTCTTTTAAATGAGATGTTTAACCTCATTGCTTGCAATGCACTGGAGACACCTGCCACATTATAGGTGTTTGAATATCCGTTTATATCAATAGGAGTTTTAGGGATGATTTTTTTATTTGTTCTCTATGGGGCAGTCAGTTTGCACCAGAATTACTTTGCTTCTCCTTAGAACATGAACTTCCCTGTGATATTCTTTACTCCTTCATTCATACGCCTCCTGCGGGCTGGTATTGGGGACGCGGGAGGAGCACTGGGCTGGCACTCTGTCTCTGGGAGATGATGGCATCATGTTGTTTTGTGTCCCTCCAGATGGTCTGGAACAGGTGGAGGAGATCAGGCTGTGCAAGTGCATGTATATCGAGGACGCGTGTCTGGAAAGACTGAGTAAGATACAAACGCTTCAGAACAGCCTGCGTCGCCTGGACATTATATCGTGTGGGAATGTCACCGACCGCGGCGTTGTGTCTCTGCACAGCCTGAGGTGAGTCACTGATCTACCAATCTGATCCAACTGTGAAAATGCTGCAAATCCTATCACTCCGGCAAACAAACAGTAAAGCTAAATACAAGTTACCGTTTTGTGAACGTGCATGTTGCAACTCTCACAGATATATACACACCTCTCCAAACTAATATTTACAGATATATATATATGGAAGGGAGAGCATGTTTATCTTGTTCTTTTTCTGGTGTATCGCCTGTGTTCTGTATGATACATCATGGAGCGAGAATGGAAACTACTTCCTTTTTCCAATGAGAAGCATAACGTGAGCCATTTCCCCTGGCCAGCACATGCACCATTTCCACTGTCCAGAGCAAACCGTATCTTCTCTGTCCAGCGCATGGACCGACAGAGGACAAGGGCCGTTTCCCCCGTTCCTGCGCATGGGCCCTTTGCTCAGTCCGGCACATGCGCTTTCACCTCTGTCCAGCACAAGTGCTGTTTTCACAGTCCCGTGCATGGGCCAGCACATGGCAGTTTTCTCGGTCCAGGACACACACTTGTAGGCTTCTCAGTCCAGGACACACACACACGGGCAGTTTTCTCAGTCCAGGACACACACACACAGGCAGTTTTCTCAGTCCAGGACACACACACGGGCAGGTTTCTCAGTCCAGGACACACACACGGGCAGGTTTCTCAGTCCAGGACACACACACGGGCAGGTTTCTCAGTCCAGGACACACACACACGGGCAGGTTTCTCAGTCCAGGACACACACACGGGCAGGTATCTCAGTCCAGGACACACACACGGGCAGTTTTCTCAGTCCAGGAAACACACGGGCAGGTTTCTCAGTCCAGGACACACACACGGGCAGGTTTCTCAGTCCAGGACACACACACGGGCAGGTTTCTCAGTCCAGGACACACACACATGGGCAGGTTTCTCAGTCCAGGACACACACACGGGCAGGTTTCTCAGTCCAGGACACACACACAGGCAGTTTTCTCAGTTCAGGAAACACACGGGCAGGTTTCTCAGTCCAGGAAACACACACGGGCAGGTTTCTCAGTCCAGGAAACACACGGGCAGGTTTCTCAGTCCAGGACACACACACGGGCAGGTTTCTCAGTCCAGGACACACACGGGCAGGTTTCTCAGTCCAGGACACACACACGGGCAGGTTTCTCAGTCCAGGACACACACGGGCAGGTTTCTCAGTCCAGGACACACACACGGCAGTTTTCTCAGTCCAGGACACACACACACGGGCAGGTTTCTCAGTCCAGGACACACACACGGGCAGTTTTCTCAGTCCAGGACACACACACGGGCAGTTTTCTCAGTCCAGGACACACACACGGGCAGTTTTCTCAGTCCAGGACACACACACAGGCAGGTTTCTCAGTCCCGGACACACACACGGGCAGGTTTCTCAGTCCAGGACACACACACGGGCAGGTTTCTCAGTCCAGGACACACACACGGGCAGGTTTCTCAGTCCAGGACACACACGGGCAGGTTTCTCAGTCCAGGACACACACACGGGCAGGTTTCTCAGTCCAGGACACACACACGGGCAGGTTTCTCAGTCCAGGACACACACACGGGCAGGTTTCTCAGTCCAGGACACACACACGGGCAGGTTTCTCAGTCCAGGAGACACACACACGGGCAGGTTTCTCAGTCCAGGACACACATACGGGCAGGTTTCTCAGTCCAGGACACACACACGGGCAGGTTTCTCAGTCCAGGACACACACACGGGCAGGTTTTTCAGTCCAGGACACACAGACAGGCAGGTTTCTCAGTCCAGGACACACAGACAGGCAGGTTTCTCAGTCCAGGACACACAGACAGGCAGGTTTCTCAGTCCAGGACACACAGACAGGCAGGTTTCTCAGTCCAGGACACACAGACAGGCAGGTTTCTCAGTCCAGGACACACACACAGACAGGTTTCTCAGTCCAGGACACACGGGCAGGTTTCTCAGTCCAGGACACACAGACAGGCAGGTTTCTCAGTACAGGACACACACACGGGCAGGTTTCTCAGTCCAGGACACACACACGGGCAGGTTTCTCAGTCCAGGACACACACAGGGGCAGGTTTCTCAGTCCAGGACACACACATGGGCAGGTTTCTCAGTCCAGGACACACACACGGGCAGGTTTCTCAGTCCTGGACACACACACGGGCAGGTTTCTCAGTCCAGGACACACACACAGGCAGGTATCTCAGTCCAGGACACACACACAGGCAGGTGTCTCAGTCCAGGACACACACGGGTAGGTATCTCAGTCCAGGACACACACACGGGCAGGTGTCTCAGTCCAGGACACACACACGGGCAGGTGTCTCAGTCCAGGACACACACACACAGGCAGGTTTCTCAGTCCAGGACACACACACACAGGCAGGTTTCTCAGTCCAGGACACACAGACGGGCAGGTTTCTCAGTCCAGGACACACACAGCAGGTTTCTCAGTCCAGGACACACACACGGGCAGGTTTCTCAGTCCAGGACACACACACGGGCAGGTTTCTCAGTCCAGGACACACACACGGGCAGGTTTCTCAGTCCAGGACACACACACGGGCAGGTTTCTCAGTCCAGGACACACACACGGGCAGGTTTCTCAGTCCAGGACACACACACGGGCAGGTTTCTCAGTCCAGGACACACACGGGCAGGTATCTCAGTCCAGGACACACACACGGGCAGGTGTCTCAGTCCAGGACACACACACGGGCAGGTGTCTCAGTCCAGGACACACACACACAGGCAGGTGTCTCAGTCCAGGACACACACACACAGGCAGGTTTCTCAGTCCAGGACACACACGGGCAGGTTTCTCAGTCCAGGACACACAGACGGGCAGGTTTCTCAGTCCAGGACACACACACGGGCAAGTTTCTCAGTCCAGGACACACACACACGGGCAGGTTTCTCAGTCCAGGACACACACACAGGCAGGTTTCTCAGTCCAGGACACACACACGGGCAGGTTTCTCAGTCCAGGACACACACACGGGCAGGTTTCTCAGTCCAGGACACACACACAGGCAGGTTTCTCAGTCCAGGACACACACACAGGCAGGTTTCTCAGTCCAGGACACACACACACGGGCAGGTTTCTCAGTCCAGGACACACACACACGGGCAGGTTTCTCAGTCCAGGACACACACGGGCAGGTTTCTCAGTCCAGGACACACACACGGGCAGGTTTCTCAGTCCAGGACACACACGGGCAGGTTTCTCAGTCCAGGACACACACACACGGGCAGGTTTCTCAGTCCAGGACACACACGGGCAGGTTTCTCAGTCCAGGACACACACACGGGCAGGTTTCTCAGTCCAGGACACACACACGGGCAGGTTTCTCAGTCCAGGACACACACATGGGCAGGTTTCTCAGTCCAGGACACACACACGGGCAGGTTTCTCAGTCCAGGAGACACACACACGGGCAGGTTTCTCAGTCCAGGACACACACACGGGCAGGTTTCTCAGTCCAGGACACACACACGGGCAGGTTTCTCAGTCCAGGACACACACACGGGCAGGTTTCTCAGTCCAGGACACACACACGGGCAGGTTTCTCAGTCCAGGACACACAGACAGGCAGGTTTCTCAGTCCAGGACACACAGACAGGCAGGTTTCTCAGTCCAGGACACACAGACAGGCAGGTTTCTCAGTCCAGGACACACAGACAGGCAGGTTTCTCAGTCCAGGACACACACACAGACAGGTTTCTCAGTCCAGGACACACGGGCAGGTTTCTCAGTCCAGGACACACAGACAGGCAGGTTTCTCAGTACAGGACACACACACGGGCAGGTTTCTCAGTCCAGGACACACACACGGGCAGGTTTCTCAGTCCAGGACACACACAGGGGCAGGTTTCTCAGTCCAGGACACACACATGGGCAGGTTTCTCAGTCCAGGACACACACACGGGCAGGTTTCTCAGTCCTGGACACACACACGGGCAGGTTTCTCAGTCCAGGACACACACACAGGCAGGTGTCTCAGTCCAGGACACACACGGGTAGGTGTCTCAGTCCAGGACACACACACGGGCAGGTGTCTCAGTCCAGGACACACACACGGGCAGGTGTCTCAGTCCAGGACACACACACACGGGCAGGTTTCTCAGTCCAGGACACACACGGGCAGGTTTCTCAGTCCAGGACACACAGACGGGCAGGTTTCTCAGTCCAGGACACACACAGCAGGTTTCTCAGTCCAGGACACACACACGGGCAGGTTTCTCAGTCCAGGACACACACACGGGCAGGTTTCTCAGTCCAGGACACACACACGGGCAGGTTTCTCAGTCCAGGACACACACACGGGCAGGTTTCTCAGTCCAGGACACACATGGGCAGGTATCTCAGTCCAGGACACACACACGGGCAGGTGTCTCAGTCCAGGACACACACACGGGCAGGTGTCTCAGTCCAGGACACACACACACAGGCAGGTGTCTCAGTCCAGGACACACACACACAGGCAGGTGTCTCAGTCCAGGACACACACACACAGGCAGGTTTCTCAGTCCAGGACACACACGGGCAGGTTTCTCAGTCCAGGACACACAGACGGGCAGGTTTCTCAGTCCAGGACACACACACGGGCAAGTTTCTCAGTCCAGGACACACACACACGGGCAGGTTTCTCAGTCCAGGACACACACACAGGCAGGTTTCTCAGTCCAGGACACACACACGGGCAGGTTTCTCAGTCCAGGACACACACACGGGCAGGTTTCTCAGTCCAGGACACACACACAGGCAGGTTTCTCAGTCCAGGACACACACACAGGCAGGTTTCTCAGTCCAGGACACACACACACGGGCAGGTTTCTCAGTCCAGGACACACACACA
Organism: Rhinophrynus dorsalis; assembly: GCA_037306005.1. NCBI lineage: Eukaryota > Metazoa > Chordata > Amphibia > Anura > Rhinophrynidae > Rhinophrynus > Rhinophrynus dorsalis. Next base: position 132,201,822 of record CM074728.1, read on the forward strand.
CGGGCAGGTTTCTCAGTCCAGGACACACACGGGCAGGTTTCTCAGTCCAGGACACACACACGGGCAGGTTTCTCAGTCCAGGACACACACGGGCAGGTTTCTCAGTCCAGGACACACACGGGCAGGTTTCTCAGTCCAGGACACACACACACGGGCAGGTTTCTCAGTCCAGGACACACACACACGGGCAGGTTTCTCAGTCCAGGACACACACGGGCAGGTTTCTCAGTCCAGGACACACACACGGGCAGGTTTCTCAGTCCAGGACACACACGGGCAGGTTTCTCAGTCCAGGACACACACACGGGCAGGTTTCTCAGTCCAGGACACACACACGGGCAGGTTTCTCAGTCCAGGACACACACACGGGCAGGTTTCTCAGTCCAGGACACACACACGGGCAGGTTTCTCAGTCCAGGACACACACACAGGCAGGTTTCTCAGTCCAGGACACACAGACAGGCAGGTTTCTCAGTCCAGGACACACAGACAGGCAGGTTTCTCAGTCCAGGACACACAGACAGGCAGGTTTCTCAGTCCAGGACACACAGACAGGCAGGTTTCTCAGTCCAGGACACACACAGACAGGTTTCTCAGTCCAGGACACACACATGGGCAGGTTTCTCAGTCCAGGACACACACACAGCAGGTTTCTCAGTCCAGGACACACACACACGGGCAGGTTTCTCAGTCCAGGACACACACACACGGGCAGGTTTCTCAGTCCAGGACACACACACGGGCAGGTTTCTCAGTCCAGGACACACACACGGGCAGGTTTCTCAGTCCAGGACACACATACGGGCAGGTTTCTCAGTCCAGGACACACACACGGGCAGGTTTCTCAGTCCAGGACACACACACACGGGCAGGTTTCTCAGTCCAGGACACACACAGCAGGTTTCTCAGTCCAGGACACACACACGGGCAGGTTTCTCAGTCCAGGACACACACAGCAGGTTTCTCAGTCCAGGACACACACACGGGCAGGTTTCTCAGTCCAGGACACACACACAGCAGGTTTCTCAGTCCAGGACACACACACGGGCAGGTTTCTCAGTCCAGGACACACACACGGGCAGGTTTCTCAGTCCAGGACACACACACAGGCAGGTTTCTCAGTCCAGGACACACACACACGGGCAGGTTTCTCAGTCCAGGACACACACACACGGGCAGGTTTCTCAGTCCAGGACACACACACGGGCAGGTTTCTCAGTCCAGGACACACACACGGGCAGGTTTCTCAGTCCAGGACACACATACGGGCAGGTTTCTCAGTCCAGGACACACACACACGGGCAGGTTTCTCAGTCCAGGACACACACAGCAGGTTTCTCAGTCCAGGACACACACACGGGCAGGTTTCTCAGTCCAGGACACACACACGGGCAGGTTTCTCAGTCCAGGACACACATACGGGCAGGTATCTCAGTCCAGGACACACACACGGGCAGGTTTCTCAGTCCAGGACACACACACGGGCAGGTTTCTCAGTCCAGGACACACACACGGGCAGGTTTCTCAGTCCAGGACACACACATACGGGCAGGTTTCTCAGTCCAGGACACACACATACGGGCAGGTTTCTCAGTCCAGGACACACATACGGGCAGGTTTCTCAGTCCAGGACACACACACGGGCAGGTGTCTCAGTGCAGGACACACACACACGGGCAGGTTTCTCAGTCCAGGACACACACACAGACAGGTTTCTCAGTCCTGGACACACACACGGGCAGGTTTCTCAGTCCAGGACACACACACGGGCAGGTTTCTCAGTCCAGGACACACACATACGGGCAGGTTTCTCAGTCCAGGACACACACACAGCAGGTTTCTCAGTCCAGGACACACACACGGGCAGGTTTCTCAGTCCAGGACACACACACAGGCAGGTTTCTCAGTCCAGGGGACACACACGGGCAGGTTTCTCAGTCCAGGGGACACACACGGGCAGGTTTCTCAGTCCAGGGGACACACACGGGCAGGTTTCTCAGTCCAGGGGACACACACGGGCAGGTTTCTCAGTCCAGGGGACACACACGGGCAGGTTTCTCAGTCCAGGGGACACACACGGGCAGGTTTCTCAGTCCAGGACACACACAGGCAGGTTTCTCAGTCCAGGACACACACACGGGCAGGTTTCTCAGTCCAGGACACACACACAGGCAGGTTTCTCAGTCCAGGACACACACACGGGCAGGTTTCTCAGTCCAGGACACACACACGGGCAGGTTTCTCAGTCCAGGACACACACACGGGCAGGTTTCTCAGTCCAGGACACACACACATGGGCAGGTTTCTCAGTCCAGGACACACACACATGGGCAGGTTTCTCAGTCCAGGACACACACACGGGCAGGTTTCTCAGTCCAGGACACACACATACGGGCAGGTTTCTCAGTGCAGGACACACACACACGGGCAGGTTTCTCAGTCCAGGTCACACACAGCAGGTTTCTCAGTCCAGGACACACACACGGGCAGGTTTCTCAGTCCAGGACACACACACGGGCAGGTTTCTCAGTCCAGGACACACACACGGGCAGGTTTCTCAGTCCAGGACACACACATACGGGCAGGTTTCTCAGTCCAGGACACACACATACGGGCAGGTTTCTCAGTCCAGGACACACACATACGGGCAGGTTTCTCAGTCCAGGACACACACACGGGCAGGTGTCTCAGTCCAGGACACACACACGGGCAGGTGTCTCAGTCCAGGACACACACACGGGCAGGTTTCTCAGTCCAGGACACACACGGGCAGGTTTCTCAGTCCAGGACACACACGGGCAGGTTTCTCAGTCCAGGACACACAGACAGGCAGGTTTCTCAGTCCAGGACACACAGACAGGCAGGTTTCTCAGTCCAGGACACACAGACAGGCAGGTTTCTCAGTCCAGGACACACACAGACAGGTTTCTCAGTCCAGGACACACGGGCAGGTTTCTCAGTCCAGGACACACACAGGGGCAGGTTTCTCAGTCCAGGACACACACAGGGGCAGGTTTCTCAGTCCAGGACACACACAGACAGGTTTCTCAGTCCAGGACACACACACGGGCAGTTTTCTCAGTCCAGGACACACACACGGGCAGTTTTCTCAGTCCAGGACACACGGGCAGTTTTCTCAGTCCAGGACACACACACAGGCAGGTTTCTCAGTCCCGGACACACACACAGGCAGGTTTCTCAGTCCAGGACACACACAGACAGGTTTCTCAGTCCAGGACACACGGGCAGGTTTCTCAGTCCAGGACACACACACAGGCAGGTTTCTCAGTCCAGGACACACACGGGCAGGTTTCTCAGTCCAGGACACACACACGGGCAGGTTTCTCAGTCCAGGACACACACGGGCAGGTTTCTCAGTCCAGGACACACACACGGGCAGGTGTCTCAGTCCAGGACACACACGGGCAGGTTTCTCAGTCCAGGAAACACACGGGCAGGTATCTCAGTCCAGGACACACACGGGCAGGTTTCTCAGTCCAGGACACACACACGGGCAGGTATCTCAGTCCAGGACACACACACGGGCAGGTTTCTCAGTCCAGGACACACACACAGGCAGGTTTCTCAGTCCAGGACACACACACAGGCAGGTTTCTCAGTCCAGGACACACACACACGGGCAGGTTTCTCAGTCCAGGACACACACACAGGCAGGTTTCTCAGTCCAGGACACACACACGGGCAGTTTTCTCAGTCCAGGACACACACGGGCAGTTTTCTCAGTCCAGGACACACACACGGGCAGTTTTCTCAGTCCAGGACACACACACGGGCAGTTTTCTCAGTCCAGGACACACACACGGGCAGTTTTCTCAGTCCAGGACACACGGGCAGTTTTCTCAGTCCAGGACACACACACAGGCAGGTTTCTCAGTCCCGGACACACACACAGGCAGGTTTCTCAGTCCAGGACACACACACAGGCAGGTTTCTCAGTCCCGGACACACACACGGGCAGGTTTCTCAGTCCAGGACACACACACGGGCAAGTTTCTCAGTCCAGGACACACATACGGGCAGGTTTCTCAGTCCAGGACACACACACAGGCAGGTTTCTCAGTCCAGGACACACACACAGGCAGATTTCTCAGTCCAGGACACACACACAGGCAGGTTTCTCAGTCCAGGACACACATACGGGCAGGTTTCTCAGTCCAGGACACACATACGGGCAGGTTTCTCAGTCCAGGACACACACACGGGCAGGTTTCTCAGTCCAGGACACACACACGGGCAGGTTTCTCAGTCCAGGACACACACACGGGCAGGTTTCTCAGTCCAGGGGACACACAGGCAGGTATCTCAGTCCAGGACACACACACGGGCAGGTTTCTCAGTCCAGGACACACACACAGACAGGTTTCTCAGTCCAGGACACACACATACGGGCAGGTTTCTCAGTCCAGGACACACACATGGGCAGGTTTCTCAGTCCAGGACACACACACAGGCAGGTTTCTCAGTCCAGGGGACACACACGGGCAGGTTTCTCAGTCCAGGGGACACACAGGCAGGTATCTCAGTCCAGGACACACACACGGGCAGGTTTCTCAGTCCAGGACACACATACGGGCAGGTATCTCAGTCCAGGACACACACACGGGCAGGTTTCTCAGTCCAGGACACACACATACGGGCAGGTATCTCAGTCCAGGACACACACACGGGCAGGTTTCTCAGTCCAGGACACACACATACGGGCAGGTTTCTCAGTCCAGGACACACACATGGGCAGGTTTCTCAGTCCAGGACACACATACGGGCAGGTTTCTCAGTCCAGGACACACATACGGGCAGGTTTCTCTGTCCAGGACACACACACGGGCAGGTGTCTCAGTGCAGGACACACACACACGGGCAGGTTTCTCAGTCCAGGACACACACACAGACAGGTTTCTCAGTCCTGGACACACACACGGGCAGGTTTCTCAGTCCAGGACACACACACACGGGCAGGTTTCTCAGTCCAGGACACACACATACGGGCAGGTTTCTCAGTCCAGGACACACACACAGCAGGTTTCTCAGTCCAGGACACACACACAGACAGGTTTCTCAGTCCAGGACACACACAGGCAGGTTTCTCAGTCCAGGGGACACACACGGGCAGGTTTCTCAGTCCAGGGGACACACACGGGCAGGTTTCTCAGTCCAGGGGACACACACAGGCAGGTTTCTCAGTCCAGGACACACACACAGGCAGGTTTCTCAGTCCAGGACACACACACAGGCAGGTTTCTCAGTCCAGGACACACACAGGCAGGTTTCTCAGTCCAGGACACACACAGGCAGGTTTCTCAGTCCAGGACACACATACGGGCAGGTTTCTCAGTCCAGGACACACACACGGGCAGGTTTCTCAGTCCAGGACACACACACAGGCAGGTTTCTCAGTCCAGGGGACACACACGGGCAGGTTTCTCAGTCCAGGGGACACACAGGCAGGTTTCTCAGTCCAGGACACACACACGGGCAGGTTTCTCAGTCCAGGACACACATACGGGCAGGTATCTCAGTCCAGGACACACACACGGGCAGGTTTCTCAGTCCAGGACACACACATACGGGCAGGTATCTCAGTCCAGGACACACACACGGGCAGGTTTCTCAGTCCAGGACACACACATACGGGCAGGTTTCTCAGTCCAGGACACACACATGGGCAGGTTTCTCAGTCCAGGACACACATACGGGCAGGTTTCTCAGTCCAGGACACACATACGGGCAGGTTTCTCAGTCCAGGACACACACACGGGCAGGTGTCTCAGTGCAGGACACACACACACGGGCAGGTTTCTCAGTCCAGGACACACACACAGACAGGTTTCTCAGTCCTGGACACACACACGGGCAGGTTTCTCAGTCCAGGACACACACACACGGGCAGGTTTCTCAGTCCAGGACACACACATACGGGCAGGTTTCTCAGTCCAGGACACACACACAGCAGGTTTCTCAGTCCAGGACACACACACAGACAGGTTTCTCAGTCCAGGACACACACAGGCAGGTTTCTCAGTCCAGGGGACACACACGGGCAGGTTTCTCAGTCCAGGGGACACACACGGGCAGGTTTCTCAGTCCAGGACACACACACAGGCAGGTTTCTCAGTCCAGGACACACACACAGGCAGGTTTCTCAGTCCAGGACACACACACAGGCAGGTTTCTCAGTCCAGGACACACACAGGCAGGTTTCTCAGTCCAGGACACACACAGGCAGGTTTCTCAGTCCAGGACACACACAGGCAGGTTTCTCAGTCCAGGACACACACAGGCAGGTTTCTCAGTCCAGGACACACATACGGGCAGGTTTCTCAGTCCAGGACACACACACGGGCAGGTTTCTCAGTCCAGGACACACACACAGGCAGGTTTCTCAGTCCAGGACACACACACAGGCAGGTTTCTCAGTCCAGGACACACACAGGCAGGTTTCTCAGTCCAGGACACACACACGGGCAGGTTTCTCAGTCCAGGACACACACACGGGCAGGTTTCTCAGTCCAGGACACACATGGGCAGGTTTCTCAGTCCAGGACACACACACACAGGCAGGTTTCTCAGTCCAGGACACACACACGGGCAGGTTTCTCAGTCCAGGACACACACATACGGGCAGGTTTCTCAGTCCAGGACACACACACAGGCAGGTTTCTCAGTCCAGGACACACACACGGGCAGGTTTCTCAGTCCAGGACACACACACGGTAGGTTTCTCAGTCCAGGACACACACACGGGCAGGTTTCTCAGTCCAGGACACACACACGGGCAGGTTTCTCAGTCCAGGACACACACACGGGCAGGTTTCTCAGTCCAGGACACACACATACGGGCAGGTTTCTCAGTCCAGGACACACACATACGGGCAGGTTTCTCAGTCCAGGACACACATACGGGCAGGTTTCTCAGTCCAGGACACACACACGGGCAGGTTTCTCAGTCCAGGACACACACACGGGCAGGTTTCTCAGTCCAGGACACACACATACGGGCAGGTTTCTCAGTCCAGGACACACACACACGGGCAGGTTTCTCAGTCCAGGACACACACATGGGCAGGTTTCTCAGTCCCGGACACACACACAGACAGGTTTCTCAGTCCTGGACACACACACGGGCAGGTTTCTCAGTCCAGGACACACACATACGGGCAGGTTTCTCAGTCCAGGACACACACACAGCAGGTTTCTCAGTCCAGGACACACACACGGGCAGGTTTCTCAGTCCAGGACACACACACAGACAGGTTTCTCAGTCCAGGACACACACACAGGCAGGTTTCTCAGTCCAGGGGACACACACGGGCAGGTTTCTCAGTCCAGGACACACACACGGGCAGGTTTCTCAGTCCAGGGGACACACACGGGCAGGTTTCTCAGTCCAGGACACACACAGGCAGGTTTCTCAGTCCAGGACACACACACGGGCAGGTTTCTCAGTCCAGGACACACACACAGGCAGGTTTCTCAGTCCAGGACACACACACAGGCAGGTTTCTCAGTCCAGGACACACACAGGCAGGTTTCTCAGTCCAGGACACACACACGGGCAGGTTTCTCAGTCCAGGACACACACACGGTAGGTTTCTCAGTCCAGGACACACACACACGGGCAGGTATCTCAGTCCAGGACACACACACGGGCAGGTATCTCAGTCCAGGACACACACACGGGCAGGTGTCTCAGTCCAGGACACACACACGGGCAGGTGTCTCAGTCCAGGACACACACGGGCAGGTTTCTCAGTCCAGGACACACACGGGCAGGTATCTCAGTCCAGGACACACACACGGGCAGGTTTTTCAGTCCAGGACACACACACACGGGCAGGTTTCTCAGTCCAGGACACAACACGGGCAAGTTTCTCAGTCCAGGACACACACACGGGCAGGTTTCTCAGTCCAGGACACACACACGGGCAGGTTTCTCAGTCCAGGACACACACACGGGCAGGTGTCTCAGTCCAGGACACACACACGGGCAGGTTTCTTAGTCCAGGACACACACGGGCAGGTATCTCAGTCCAGGACACACACACGGGCAGGTTTTTCAGTCCAGGACACACACACACGGGCAGGTTTCTCAGTCCAGGACACACACGGGCAAGTTTCTCAGTCCAGGACACACACACGGGCAGGTATCTCAGTCCAGGACACACACACGGGCAGGTATCTCAGTCCAGGACACACACACGGGCAGGTTTCTCAGTCCAGGACACACACACGGGCAGGTGTCTCAGTCCAGGACACACACACGGGCAGGTTTCTCAGTCCAGGACACACACACGGGCAGGTTTCTCAGTCCAGGACACACACACGGGCAGGTGTCTCAGTCCAGGACACACACACGGGCAGGTTTCTCAGTCCAGGACACACACACGGGCAGGTTTCTCAGTCCAGGACACACATACGGGCAGGTTTCTCAGTCCAGGACACACACACGGGCAGGTTTCTCAGTCCAGGACACACACACAGCAGGTTTCTCAGTCCAGGACACACACAGGCAGGTTTCTCAGTCCAGGACACACACACGGGCAGGTTTCTCAGTCCAGGACACACACAGGCAGGTTTCTCAGTCCAGGACACACATACGGGCAGGTTTCTCAGTCCAGGACACACACACGGGCAGGTTTCTCAGTCCAGGACACACACACAGGCAGGTTTCTCAGTCCAGGACACACACACACGGGCAGGTATCTCAGTCCAGGACACACACACAGGCAGATTTCTCAGTCCAGGACACACACGGGCAGGTTTCTCAGTCCAGGACACGCACACGGGCAGGTTTCTCAGTCCAGGACACACACACGGGCAGGTTTCTCAGTCCAGGACACACACACGGGCAGGTATCTCAGTCCAGGACACACACGGGCAGGTTTTTCAGTCCAGGACACACACACACGGGCAGGTTTCTCAGTCCAGGACACACACGGGCAGGTTTCTCAGTCCAGGACACACACACGGGCAGGTTTCTCAGTCCAGGACACACACACGGGCAGGTGTCTCAGTCCAGGACACACACACACAGGCAGGTTTCTCAGTCCAGGACACACACGGGCAGGTTTCTCAGTCCAGGACACACACACAGGCAGGTTTCTCAGTCCAGGACACACACACAGGCAGGTTTCTCAGTCCAGGACACACACACGGGCAGGTGTCTCAGTCCAGGACACACACACGGGCAGGTGTCTCAGTCCAGGACACACACACACGGGCAGGTGTCTCAGTCCAGGACACACACACACGGGCAGGTTTCTCAGTCCAGGACACACACACGGGCAGGTATCTCAGTCCAGGACACACACACAGGCAGGTGTCTCAGTCCAGGACACACACACAGGCAGGTGTCTCAGTCCAGGACACACACACAGGCAGGTGTCTCAGTCCAGGACACACACACAGGCAGGTGTCTCAGTCCAGGACACACACACAGGCAGGTGTCTCAGTCCAGGACACACACGGGCCGTTTTCTCCCTCCGGCGCATGCTGTATCATCTCTGTCCATTGCGTGCATGTCTATCTTCTCTCTCTCAGGTTTATCTGTATATTTCATGTGGTAATATATATTTCCTTTAATTGATTTTGATGTTAGTTTATTTATTTCACAATTTTTGATAGGAAGAAATTAAATGAATGAATAGTTTTCCTGCATCTAAAGTGATAAGGTGGTGCATCCTCTACACTGGCTCTTCTTCCCATTAACCCTTTGAATGCCAGAGCAGTGAATAATGGACTCAAACCCCTTCTGGCACTGGCAGTTAGTTTCTTGCAATGTTGTGAAATTTGAGGATTTCTAGCACCTGTTTACTGGAGGAAATTTTAGCTTTTCACTATTTGGTTGCCTGTTTGACAGTTAAGGTGTTAATTAGTGCAAAAATGATAATCTCCCAAACCAGGGCTTATAATTTTAAGTCGTTTGCTACTAGCCAGACCTGAAATGTTACTCGCCACTGCAAACCATTACATACCCACCAGGGCTGAATTTCTACTCGCCATTGGCTAGCAGTGAGTGAAATTTTGAGCCCTGGCCCCAAACCATTAGTCCTGATGTGCGTTGTTATATTCTGTGTACTTTGGGTCACCATCTTAGAGACATATTTTCAGGCTCACTCATTAAAGAGGATATTCGGCCTCTGTAATCTTATATTGGGCAGTTAATAGGCCTGAAATGGAGCTCTTACAAACATATCTTTATTACTAAAACTTAAATACAAATAATGTAGGGATGACATTGTAACAATCACATGACCCCTAAACACCTTATTATTTTCCTGATTTTCACTTACTTCCTTGGTGGTATAATACGATGGACTTACAGCCTGTCCTATGTACCTTAATTACAGGCAGTTACCAGCATACTATATGGAGACACTTCATTCTAGGAGAAAGAGGTGCTATGGTTATTTTTGTTAGCTTGACACCTGTGGGACACATCAGAGTTTTAGCAGTATATTCCCAGGTAAATCGGTCTCATTACCTGTCTACCTGTCAAGAAGCGGGAAGATCCTTTTCCCCTGAGCTGTCGGTGTGTCCATCATAGAGTGGACATACAATAGTCTACTTCCACAATCTGCTTTTATTTCAGCATTTCTCAAACACTGATTTGTTTGACAAAATATACAGTATTTCTCAAACACAAATACATAATTTTCACTAATAAATGTAAATAACATATGTTTGTAAGTATATACTGAATATCAAAAATTCTCAGTATTGGGTAAGACCACGATTTGCCTTAATAACTGCTTTATCCCGGCATTGATTCTGCAAGTTTGTACAGAATTTTACTATCCACATTATTCCGGCACTTCTTTAGAGCATCCCAGAGAGGAGAGAGTAAAGATGTCACAGTGTGTCTTGCCTTTTCCCTTTTCAAATGTTCCCACAGCTGTTCAATGGGGTTGAGGTCTTGTGATTGCAGTGGGAAAACCATGTAAATTAGCACTCCTTGTTCTTCCTTGGACTTCATATGTACCTGACACAGCAACAGTGTGTGTTAATATGTATTAATATGTAAATGAGTGGGGGAGATTCCTGCTTTTACAGTAATTACATTATTTTAATGTAAGACATATACAATCCTGAAATCTATTAATATGTACAGGAGTGGCAGTGATTCCTGCTCTTACAGTAATTATAATATTTCAGTGTAAGGCGTATACAATCTTGTAGACGTACTTGGTCTGTTTTATTAAAATCAGAGGAATGTGACATGTGAGAAGAAAGATGGGATATCGCTATACCCAATACTTGATCAATTAATAAATAGTATTTGGGCGCAGTGCTGAGCGGAAGGGTCAGAGTCCATCGTTAACCCTTTGAGTGCCAGGAGTCATGCAGCACATTGTTTGCCAATGCGTTGTGTACTCCTCTGGCAGTGAAAGGGTGAACATTTGGAAGGCACTTACAACAATAATATCTGCTCCATGTTAGAAGGGCCTTTGTATGTTAACCGTTTGAGTGCCAGAGGGGTAGGCAACACATAGCAAAACAATGCTTTGCATAACCCCTGACACTCAAAGGGTTAATAATGGACTCTGACCCTTCTGCTCAGCTAATTGTCTTGGCACTTAAGGATTTAACCGAACTTTGATCTGCTAGTTCAGGAATGGGGTCGTCCCTGCATAGACTTGATGGCTCCCAGGGACGACAGGAAGGTTCCGCTGTTTTGCTCTCGCTGGGGGGGGATCCTCTGGCCTTTTTCATTCCTTGGCTTTTTCATCCAGCCTACATTTTCCTCTCATCCCCAGGGTGCTGAGAAAGATTCGGATGGACAGTGCATCAGTCATACTGATTGCCCCTCATTTAACCAGGCAACTTTGGTTTCCAGAACTGTTGGCGCTGTCTGCTCAGGATCCATTTCCTCTGCCACGTAGACCGGATCTCCTCCTGTAGGGTTACTTCTGGAGAGAGGATGTGGACAGTTTGGCTTTGGCATGGCTGTTGAAGCCTCCATCTTAAGGAGGAAAGACTTTTCTCCTGAGGTGGTCTCCACCATGGTCCAAGCCAGGAGGCTTGTCTCTTCTAAGGCCTTGGGCCATAGCCATAGAAGTTTAGCTTCCTGGTCACAATCCTTGTGGTGGGAACATCAGGGTACTTTCTGTGGCTGTAGCCGCCTTGACTTACAGCCCACAACTGAAAAGGGCACTTGGCCACTACAGTGCCCACTCACTCTAACTCTTCCAGTGAGGACACTCACCAGTCCCAGTTTCTTCAGTACTCCTTTAGGAAGCACATGGACCCTAGGCCTCCCACCATTATGGAGAGGCCTTCTCTTCTCTTCCTACATTTTCAGCTCTGTCCTCTCTCTGTCTCCTCTTAGGCTTTTTTTGTACCCACCCCCTACTGGATCTGATGTCACAGTTCCCATCTACCAGGTCTCTCTCTGCTTAACCTGATGTAAGGAGGAAGGGACACACATTCCACACACAGATTTGCCCTACCCCCTCTATCTGACCAACACTGGCTATCTCCTAACACAATCTCTGTGGGCAGCTAGACTGGATGGCACCATTCCTCTGTACATCATATACTAACCAACCCATTCACTGCTGGTAAATGGCCAACATTCTCTAATGCATGCACACACAGGGGACATTAATGTTTTCAAGAATGGGAACACATATGAAACAATGGAGATCGCTGAAAACAGACAGGGTTCATTCTTAGGGTGACAACCATTCCGTCAGTCTCCCTTCTATTCTTGGTGTGTGGACAGGGATCTGTCCTAACAGGAGACTGATTCTTCTGTCCGTCCTGTCCTTTTTGCAGGATGGAGTGAACAAGGGCCTTAGGTCCTTGTAAGTTCAGACCTCAGCTCTCTTGGTCTTTTTACAGAGATGCACTGCCATGTTAACGGACGTCAAAGTCTTCTTTCAGGTAGTCACTCACGCTTTCCCTGCCTATAAGGCTCCCACTCCCCAGTGGAACCTTAACTTGGTTCTGGGAGTCCTGCAGGGGCCTCCCTTTGAGTCTTTGGCTACCATTCCTCTATGTCTTTTGACGTGGAAGATGGCTTTTCTTTTGGCTGTAGTCACTGAGTAGCAGGCCTGGTCCTGAGAGCTGCCTTTCCTGGTGTTTCACAAGGATAAGTCTGTTCTCTGTACCTCCCAGGAATTTGTTCCTAAGGTGGTCTCTGAGTTCCACATCAATCAGGAGATTGTTGTGCCTACCTTTTGTCCTGACTCTAAATCTGACAAGGAGAGGGATCTCCATTTGTTGGATGAAGTATTTTGCCTCAAGTTCTATGTGCATCGTACGGAGTCTGTTTGTACTGATGCCTTGTTTGTCATCCCTGAGGGTCCCAGGGCAGGTTTGGCTGCGTCCAAGGTGACTATTACATCCTGGATTAAGTCTACCATCCGCAAGGCTTATGACCTCAGAGGGAAACCTGTTCCCTTCCACATTACAGCAAACTCCACCAGGTCTGTTGAGGCTTCCTGGGCCTACAAGAATCAGGCTTCCACTGAACAGATGTACAAGGCGGCCACTTGGTCTTCTGTGCAAACCTTTACCAAACACTACCGTGTGGATGTTCTGGCTTTGGCTGAAGCCAGCTTTGGCAGGAAAGTCCTGGAGGCATATTTGCCTGTCTAGAACTTTATATTCCTGTGCCTTATAGCTCTTTAAAGGGATAGTAATACTTCATTTTAGCTTTATTTTATTTTGTAGGCATTAAAAAAACATGAAGAATGATATAAGTCTTATCTCTCAAACCTTTATGGTTTATGAGATATTCACAAGCCATCTCTTCTCAGATGTGGAATGCAGTCCATAGATCAGACAGCTAACAGAAGGGGACAATCTTCTTCCTATGAGAACAATTAAATCCCTGCCCCCCTTGACAAGTTTTTCAGATTTTTCCCTTATCTTAATTGAAGATTGTCCCTCTGTGCAGTCTACCTGGGCATCTCCCTTGTGAGCTGGCTGAGCAGTGTTACATCAGTAAAAGGGGTGGGAGGGGGATATTGTCATTGAATTACTCCTGAACTACAACTCTGACAGAATTGAAATAACACTCTCCAAAGTCCAAATACTATGATGATTAATTAGAGCTGCTTTTATTATGAAACATTACTACCCCTTTAACTGCTTGGGCCCTGTTGGCTCTTGTTCTTGTGTGTCGTTATTCAGTGTCCACTGACAGTTAATTTGGGCTGTTCCTTGTCCTGGATAGTCCATGGGAACTCTGGTATCATGGGGGACCAGTGCTTGGTACTTTCCTTCTTCTTCCCACCCTGGGATCTCAATGTTGGTACATCCCCAGGGTACCTGTAACCTGTATTGGACGACAGAGAAAAGAAGATTTTAGTCTTATCTGTTAAATCCTTTTCTCTTAGTCCATATAAGTCACAGGTCTCCCACCCAGTGAAAGGGACCATGCTGGGTCTCCTGTGGCTGGACATTGGAGTCTTTTTGGGTTTATCGCTCACAGGAGTTTTCCTCTCTTCCTTCTTGCTATCTAGCTAGATAGGTTATTGTCTCAAATCTATCTGGAGGGGAGGAGCTAAGGCAGCCTGATATGGAGGAGGGGGAGGCTCCACCCCTGCACTTCTTTCAGAATTGTTCCCGCTTACTGGGAGGAGCTGTCTCCTCCCCGTGGTGCCTGTATGTCATATGGACTAAGAAAAAAGGATTTAACCGGTAAGTCTAAAATCCAGTTTGGTGGCAGTCTCCTCATACGAACTTTGCAATTGCAACCAAAAATATCAACTTTTGACTAGTCAGTAAAGAGGAAGTTTTTCCTGTCTTCCACTTTGAAATTTCTGTATTGTTTGGCCCACGCTAGATTTTTTTCAAGGTAGTAGTAGCTTAGAGACCCTACTTTTCCAGTCGTCTTTTGACTGTGCTTTTGGTTACTGGAGTAGGATGTTCCTGGTTTAGCTGGGCTTGAACTGCAGATGCTGTTCTATTCCATAATGATGGTACTGGATGTGCTGGTCTTCTGATGGTGTGGTCAGTTTAGGTCTGCCTGGTCTTTCTTTTGATGAAATTGATTTGGTTTCAGAAAATGTCTTCAGTGTGGGAGTTGTACACACTGTACACACCCTTAGACATATGCAACGTAGCTGCAGTCAGGTGCTAGGAAAGTTTTTCAGCACTCAGGCGAATTTGTCCTCGAATTGCTTAAGTAAGCTCCTAAGCCAGTGGTTCTCAACCTGTGGGTCGGGACGCCTTTGGGTGTCTAATGATGATTTGCCAGGGGTCATCTAAAACCATCAGATATCTCTATTTCTATTCATAACAGTAGCAAAATTACAGCTATGAAAGAGCAACGAAAATAATTTAACTTGGGAAATTTTATCAAAGGGTTGCGCACTAGAAAGGTTGAGAACCAGTGTCCTAAGCTGATGTCCTTCTCCAAAGACCCTAACGAGCACTGGTAGAAGCACTAGCAGGATCATACTAATAGAATTAACATCAGGTGTTGATTGTTAAAAGACAAATACAACATATGTGCTAGGATGTTACCCTTTGAATGAAATATATATAGTGTCTCAACAGTTTTGAAAATGTGTAATCAAATGTTGTGTGAAGAGTATATTCATATAAATACAAACAGAAACAATTTATTTGTCTCCGTGATATAATCTACTACTTTTTAATAATTTAAAACATTAAAGCAGTTGGTGGTGGTAGACAGATTGTTTTGTCCCTTAGATTATTAATATATCTATACTATAAAAGAGAATGTAACCATGTGACCTCAAATTCTATGGCTGCGCCGGACACATCCTGGAGAGGCAGATATCTCCCCCGACTGCCTGTATAAAAGATACGGGGGGCGTGATTTTGACAGGAGTAGGCAGTGAAATCTCTGCAAGCGTTTGCCCGCCCTCAGCGAAAAACAAAACATGGCCGACTCTCGTTTCTCCAACAAGTGACACATGTCCTCACAACCATGCAGCTATTACAATAAAACACTCTCCACCCAGATTACGTAGCCTCACATACAGCATGGGATGCAGACACATGGAGCTTGGTGCTGGGAGGGTTAACCCATATTGTCATTGTGTACTGTCCGTTTATCAGTTGCCTTCTCTCTGACTTTCTCACTTATCTCAATATATCGGTCACATTATCTCATGGTCTTCCCTCTGTTACACACTCTCACTATCCCTCTCCGTTTCTTATACAGACAACATCAATTTCATGGTCTTGTCCTCCCCCCCTCCCCAAACCTGTCCTTTTCTCTTTCATGCTCACATTTGGGTATTGCTTTCTCTCTCACTCATTCTCGCTCTGTTTCTTGTACAGATACCACTACTGTCACTTTCTGTCTCTATCACTGACACCATCTTACTGTGTGACGTGCTCACGTTATCCATCTCTTATACTGTCTTGTATGCTCTCCGTCTCACTGTTGCATATACTAGATCTCTCTTCTGCGCTCTCATATCCTCACTTGCACTCTCACTCGTGTTCTCTCTAGCGCAGTGTCTGTCTCTGGACCATTCAGTACAGCGGATTCATCTGTGTGCTTATTGGCTGCCTTTTCCTTTGTGTATACCCTGCTCCCTGTGCAGTCTCTGGCCAGACGGACGCATACACACGACTTCTTTAAAACTGAGTACTGCTTTCTTCAAAGTCCAGTTTAACCCTTTAAGTGACAGAGGAGAAAGCAATGCATTTAAAAACAAAAAACGTCAAAGCACCACAGGCTACACACACACACGCATGTACTTGCATGCACACGCACTCACACTGGGACTCTGGTGCTTGAAGGGATAGTAATAGAATTGTGTAATGAATTGCACCCAGTCCTGTCTCTCAGACCTTTATGGTTTCAGAGATATAAGATTACAGCGTTTCCCCTTGCACTGACGTCACCGTCCTGCGGCTCTTCAGCTGAGCGGAAATAGCGCGATATAGAAATAAATAGTTCATGTGAACAGTGTACAACGTGTGCCTGGTGTGTAAGCACCTAGACAGCGACTTCAGTGCAAGGGGAGGCGAGAGGGACTTGTCTCTCTCAAACCATAGAGGTCTGGGGGTAATTCATTTATTTCTTTACTATCTACAGAATTACCTCCAATAAAATGATCTATTACTATCCCATTCAGGGCTGCAGAGCCACTGGTGACCTGTACTGCTTTGCGGTGTTCTATAGATCCATGACAATGAGATACATGTATTACCATATTCAGGGAAGAAACTAAAACTGATGTGTAACACAATAAGATATCTAACGTTATGTCTGTTGTATCAGGAAGAGCAATTATTTGTACTAGGGTCTTCTCCTTGTGAGCCGTCTGTTCCTGGCCGGAGAGCCACTACTGATTCTTCCTTTACTTCACTCTATTCTGTTATCCTTCTCAGTGAGTGACAGGAAGGAAAATAAAGATTTGCCTGTTTGTATTAGGGACCGTGGACATTTGTACCAGACACCTTCTCATTATGAGTCTGCTGATTCTGGCTGCAGAGCCGCTGATCCCATACACGTGTTTCACATAAGATCACTACCAAATTGTGTAACAAATCTAAAACCGATCTATAACACACCATACACCAGAACTACATCTGCAACTGTACCTTATTCACTGAATTAGTAAAAATGCCTGTCATTTCATTGTTTGTAAATCTCAATTTTTAGGAACCTGGAATATTTATTTCTGAGTGACCTTCCTGGTATCAAGTCTAAAGAGAGAACGGTGGAGCTGCTCCAGACTGCAAACCCATCACTTCAAGTGGAACTGGATCTGGCCTGAGACAGAACCGGTGGACTGAGACTGAACCAGTGGACTGAGACAAAACTGGTGGACTGAGACTGGACTGGGACAGAACCAGTGGACTGATGGTGGACTGAGACAGAACCAGTGGATGGAGGCTGGACAAAACTGGTGGACTGAGACTGGACTGGGACAGAACCAGTGGACCGAGACAGAACCGGTAGACAGACAGAACCAGTGGACTGAGACAAAACCGGTGGACTGAGACTGGACTGGGACAGAACCAGTGGACCGAGACAGAACCGGTAGACAGACAGAACCAGTGGACTGGGACAGAACCAGTGGACTGAAATTGGACTTTGGACAGAACCAGTGGACTGAGACAGGCCCTAGACAGAACCAGTAGACTAAGACAGGACTAGTGGACAGAGACTGGACTGAGACAGAACCAGTGGACTGAGACAGAACCAGTGGACTGAGACAGAACCAGTGGACTGAGACAGAACCAGTGGACGGAGATTGGATTGAAACAGAACCAGGGGACTGAGACTGGAATGAGACTGAACCAGTGGACTGAGACAGTACTGAAACAGAACCAGTAGACTGAGACTGAACCAGGGGACTGAGACTGGAATGAGACAGAACCAGGGGACTGCGACTGGACTGAGTCAGAAGCTGTGGACTGAGACAGAACCAGGGGACTGAGACTGGACTGAGTCAGAAGCTGTGGACTGAGACTGGACTGAGACAGAACCAGGGGACTGAGACTGGACTGAGTCAGAAGCTGTGGACTGAGACTGGACTGAGACAGAACCAGGGGACTGAGTCAGAACCAGGGGACTGAGACTGGACTGAGACAGAACCAGGGGACTGAGACTGGACTGAGTCAGAAGCTGTGGACTGAGACTGGACTGAGTCAGAACCAGGGGACTGAGACGGAACCAGTGGACTGATCTATTGCACAAATGAAATGAAAATAAATGTGGATTTAACTGAAACTCTGGACTGAATCTCTCTGAATAGACTGAAAAGAAGCCCAGGGAAAGGAAATCATTACTGGGTTTAGTACAGGGAAATTATAGGACCGTTTTATTTATTTACCAAAAAATGAATGTATTCATGTGACTGGAGTACCACGGGTTAACATAGTTGATGAAACGGAAGAAAGGCATGTGTCCATTCAGTCCGGTGTGTGCCGTATCATTGCTGTCCATCCAGAGGAAAACCCCAAAGAAGCCATTTCCAGTTAAGTCCCAATTGGGTAAAACAATTCCTCCCCCCCCCCTCCTCCTCCTGTCACTGTCTGCGCCATTCAGTACAGCGGGTCAGTCTGTGCGCCATTCAGTACAGCGGGTCCGTCTGTGCGCCATTCAGTACAGCGGGTCCGTCTGTGCGCCATTCAGTACAGCGGGTCCGTCTGTGCGCCATTCAGTACAGCGGTCCGTCTGTGCGCCATTCAGTACAGCGGGTCCGTCTGTGCGCCATTCAGTACAGCTGGTCCGTCTGTGCGCCATTCAGTACAGCGGGTCCGTCTGTGCGGTCCGTCTGTGCGCCATTCAGTACAGCGGTCCGTCTGTGCGCCATTCAGTACAGCGGTCCATCTGTGCGCTTACCGGCTGCTTTTCCTCTGTGTAGCTCAAAGTCAGTTAACAACTTAATTCCTTGAAGTAGTGTGATTTGCTCTCCCCAATTCGGCTGAGAGATCAATAGTAACGTAGTTGATTAGGCTGAAAAAAGACATGCATCCGTCAAGTCCAGTCCATGCCAAGTCCTCCCTGTTGATCCAGAGGAACGCAACAGAAAAAAAAACAACATTGAAGCCATTTCCAATTTAGCCCCAAGTGGGTTAAAAAAAAAATTCCTTTCCGACTCCACTTCCTGAATCAACAACCTGTCTGCATTGCAGCAATGTGGCATAATTCTCAATATTGTTCTGTGCTATATAAGTATCCATGACTTTTTTGAAAGCAGTTACAGTATCTGCAAGCACAGCATCCCGATGCAAAGAATTAAATTGCTTTACTGTCCTTACTGTAAAAAATCCCACTATAGAAATCAAGCTCACAGGTCTATAATTTCCTGGTTTGGATCTTGCCCCATTTTTAAACAATGGAACTACATTAGCTTTCCTCCAATCACAGGGCACTATGCCTGATGAAAGCGAATCAATAAATATTAAGCATAATGGTCTTGCTATTACTGAACTAAGTTCCTTAAGTACCCTTGGGTGTATACTGTCCGGGCCAGGCGCTTTATTCACCATAACCCTTTCCAGTCTCTTCTGGACCTTGTCCTCAGTAAGCCATGTACATGATGGGGGAAAGTCTGTGGTGTTGTCTATTTGCCCACAGCCTATTATTGCTGCTTCCTTTGTAGGGTGTCAGCCATCGCTTTATCCTCACTAATCAGTTCACCTGTCTCAGTCCTAATAGGACCAATATCAACCTTAACATTGCAATATTTCTCTCATTTTCAAGTTTAGTTAGAGGGCTCCCCTGCTACCCCTAGTATGGGGCAGTAGTGGGTGTGACTGGGAAACCCTTTTGCACGTCAATGAGGGAGGGTAGACATGTTTAGGTTAGAGAGAGTCTAAACATATTTTGGCCAAATTATGAAAGAAAACCCTCATTTCTCAGGGCTCCCATGTAAGTAATTTGTATGAAGCGGCACAGGATTGTTGTCTTGTGTTCGTGATCCATGTGATAGTTCCTTTTTATACAAATTCACCCACTCACATCTGAGTGTAAATTGTTTTATTAAATCACAATACATATTTTAATGCAGACATTTAATTAAGAAAAATAAAGAGTAATGTAAAGTCAGCATATTCAGGCAGCACCACAAAAGTCAAATATCCTTAACTCCTTGGCAGCTGGAGAAATTAGGGATTTCTCCAGCACTCGAGTGATTAATATTCAACCCCTTGGCTGCATGGGGATGCAATGAGTGCACCGCTGGCAGCCTAGGGTTAAAATAGATTGTATTATTACAAAAAAATAACGTACCAGTGAGTACAGCGGGGGCACAGGGTCCGTGGGTTAAGTTACTTCTTTAGGAGGTACTTAACACCATAGAAGGTTAAAGAAATTGGGATTTTGGGAACAGGACACAGATGTCAGAGACTGGGGAGGAAGGAACCTACTTTGGCACTTGGGACTCTGCTGGGCTCTGGTGCGTGGGGGGCTCAGCTGTGAGGCGTTGTGTTGCATGTCGAAAATAGAGATGTCTCCAGTGTGCAACAAACCAGTGTATCAGAGACCTCTCTTTCATGCACAGGGTTGAATACGTAGTTACTAAGTAGTTCATCTTTATGGGGATTTATCATGTGTACAGTTAGAGAAGAGGCTAGACTGCAAGTATAGAGACCACAGACAGTGATTGGCTGGCGCCCAGACGTGGCCCTGGGGTGGTGTGATTGGCTGGCAACCAGACACCACCCTAGGGGGGTGTTATTGGGCGTGTCCAGAAGTGGCTCAGGGGCTTGGTGTTATTGGGCGTGTCCAGAAGTGGCTCAGGGGCTTGGTGTGATTGGGTGTGTCCAGGCGCTGATGTGGTTGGGCGTGTCCAGGCATGGACCAGGGGCTGGTGTGGTTGGGCGTGTCCAGGCGCAGACCAGGGGCTGGTGTGGTTGGGTGTGTCCAGGGGTTGGTGTGATTGGGCGTGTCCAGGCACGGACCAGGGCTGTGTTACTGGTGACCTGATGTGTACCAAGGAGAACAGCAGATCTAGTGCTCATTATTACATCCCACTAGAGACTGAATGGCATCGGAACACATCTGTGCCCTGTAAACAACCAAGAAGAAGGTCCGTGTGATGAGGAATGTGCTACAGGGACTGCACTGAAGGGAAAACACATCCCACCGATTTCAACCCTCTGAATGTTGAAGTGTAATTTATATTAATGGGACGGTTTTTCCTGTATGGTGCAATTGCTCCACCTTTTCCTTGTACATACTGCCTCTTAGTGGTTTATTCACAACTAAGGGAAGGACAGTTGGTCCTATTTATAAGAGAGGGCGACGCTCCGACCTGCTTTAACCTCTCGCTTTCTGGAGCAATTTTTAATGCTTGGATTTAAAAGGAAAGTAAAGGCTGATTTTAACAAAGTTTAATATTGTAGTTATTAAAAAAAACAAATGAATTGATGTAACTCGGGTCTCTCACACAGGTATAGTTTGAGAGGGATACTTTTCTAAAGTTCCCCCTCCCGCCCCTTTCACAGACATCATCACGTCCTGGTCCTGGGACTGGCGGCTCTTCAGAGCCGAAATAGCGCTATCTCAAAAGAAAGACTTAATTGGAACAGTTTAGTGTGTTAAGCTTGCAAATCAGGACCACTTTGTAGACCGTTCCAGTGACGTATCTGTAGATGGCGCTATTTCAGCTCTGCTGAACAGCCGCCGTCCAGTCGCACGACCAGGATCTCATGCTGTCAGCTAGAGCTCTGACGTCTGTGAGAGAGGAAACGGGGCTTTAGAAAAGTATCTCTCACAAACTATACGTGTCTGTGAGACCGCAGTTACATCAATTCGTTTTCTTTTTTAATAACTACAATATTAAACTGTTACAATCAGCCATTACTATCCCTCTAACGTGTGTTGTAGACTTCTCTACCGTTCAGGGGGTAAAACAAAGTGCCTCTTGAATTAATGGGAAACTATAGCGGATTACCAATGTACAGTTGGCCATCCTACACAGACGGACGGACAAACTGACTTTCCTTTTATGTGTAAATCTTCACACGGGGACCCTGCAGTGTGAAATCTTGTCCTGGGGGGGGCAGTGCTAGTCTTTAGGGGAAGGTTTTCTGGATATCTCAGCCTGCGCACTGGAAATCATTCACCGGCTCCGTTACCAAAACTGACCAACCTGAAACCAAGGCTCCAGTTACACACAGGAATAACGGACCCTGACCCTGCTGAGATAGATACAGACAGGCATACATACACCTATCTACAGACATATGGACACCTACAGGTAGACACATTCATACAGAAATGCTAGAGAGAGACACAGATATACATACATAGATACACCTCTACACACAGGCAGACACACATACAGACACCTCTAGATAGACATACACCTCTACACACAGGCAGACACACATACAGACACCTCTAGACAGACATACACCTCTACACACAGATATACATACATAGATGCACCTCTAGACAGACATACACCTCTACACACAGGCAGACACACATACAGGCACCTCTAGACAGACATACACCTCTACACACAGGCAGACACACATACAGGCACCTCTAGACAGACATACACCTCTACACACAGGCAGACACACATACAGGCACCTCTAGACAGACATACACCTCTACACACAGGCAGACACACATACAGGCACCTCTAGAGAGATGCACAGACATATCTCATACACACAGGCAGACACACATACAGACACCTCTAGAGAGATGCACAGACATATCTCATACACACAGGCAGACACACATACAGACACCTCTAGAGAGATGCACAGACATATCTCATACACACAGGCAGACACACATACAGACACCTCTAGAGAGATGCACAGACATATCTCATACACACAGGCAGACACACATACAGGCACCTCTAGAGAGATGCACAGACATATCTCATACACACAGGCAGACACACATACAGACACCTCTAGAGAGATGCACAGACATATCTCATACACACAGGCACACCTGTAGATAGCCACTCACACTTTGAGATAGGAGTGTAGACACATGCCTGTGTGTCTCTGCCCCCACATTACATTTCCCCCAATTAGACAGGGTCCCCTACAGATCAGTACTGTGGATGGATCTGGGATCCCAGGAGAAGCAGTACATCTTCCTGTCCTGACCTGGAGTAAAGTGCAGACGTCAGTCCAATAGTAAATTCCACGTGAGGACGTGTTGGGCCTCTGTGCGTATTATTCCACTGCAGATTTTATTAGCACATAAACTGCCAGATCCTATAAAGAACTGTGAAAAGACTGAGCCGTCTGCCTCCAGTATATGTTCCACATCTCATGTTCTGCTCACAGATTCCAACCACCTTTTTCTGGGAACTATAAATATTTAATTAGTCTCTTTCTGTCCTTTTTTTAGATGTTGGGGAAATGGTAGTTGAATTTTCTGGTGTTGGCGTACAGTTTCTTACACTCCAAGGCTGGCAACACATTACTGTTTGTGAGCTGTGGGAGGTGCTGTAGAGTAGAGAGAAAAGCAGGACATTTATTTGCTATGCTGTACATATGTGTGTGTGTATATATATATATATATATATATATATATATATATATATATATATATGTCTGTGTGTGTGTGTGTGTGTGTGTGTATATGCTTCTCTCTGGTGTCTGTGTGTGTGTGTGTGTGTGTTTGCTTCTCTCTGGTGTCTGTGTGTATGCTTCCTCTCTGGTGTGTGTGTGTGTGTTTGCTTCTCTCTGGTGTCTGTGTGTATGCTTCCTCTCTGGGGTGTGTGTGTGTATGCTTCCTCTCTGGTGTCTGTGTGTGTGTTTGCTTCTCTCTGGTGTCTGTGTGTGTATGCGTATGCTTCCTCTCTGTTGTGTGTGTGTGTTTGCTTATCTCTGGTGTCTGTGTGTGTGTATGTGTATATACTTCTCTCTGCTGTGTGTGTATGCTTCTCTCTGTTTTGTGTAAATATGTGTGTATGTGTATACATGTATGTATGCTTCTCTCTGGAGAGTGTGTGTGCTTCTCTCTGTTGTGTGTATCTATGCACTTCTTTCTGTTGTGTGTGTGTGTATGCATCTCTCTGGTGTGTTTGTATATGATTCTTATGTGTGTGCTTTTCTCGGTTGTGTGTGTGTATGCTTCTCTCTGTTGTGTGTGTGTATGCATGCTTCTCTCTGGTGTATGTGTGTATGCATGCTTCTCTCTGGTGTATGTGTGTTTGTGTGTATATGCTTCTCTCTGGTGTACGTGTGTTTGTGTGTATGCATGCTTCTCTCTGGTGTATGTGTGTTTGTGTGTATATGCTTCTCTCTGGTGTATGTGTGTTTGTGTGTATATGCTTCTCTCTGGTGTATGTGTGTTTGTGTGTATATGCTTCTCTCTGGTGTATGTGTGTGTGTGTGTGCTTTTCTCAGTTGTGTGTGTATGCTTCTCTTTGTGTGTGTGTGTGTGTGTGTGTGTATATGCTTCCTCTCTGGGGTGTGTGTGTGTGTATATGCCTCTCTCTGGTGTCTGTGTCTGTGTGTATATGCCTCTCTTTGGTGTCTGTGTGTGTGTATGCTTCCTCTCTGGTGGGTGGGTGTGTGTGTGTGTATATGCCTCTCTCTGGTGTCTGTGTTTCTCTCTGGTGTCTGTGTGTGCTTCCTCTCTGTTGTGTGTATATATGCCTCTCTCTGGTGTCTGTGTGTGTGTTTCTCTCTGGGGTGTGTGTGTGTGTGTGTGTGTGTGTGTGTGTGTGTGTACATACGTGGCCAAAAGTTTTGGGACACCTCAGTTTTTGCTACTTTTAGTTATTGCCATATAATGTGACAAATACATTAGAAAAACATGGCAACATTGGGTATTTCTAAAATAAAGACAATTATTATAATCTATTTAGTAGGTTCTTTTTTTAGCATTTGTAGATTTTTAGTGCCAAAGTTTTTTAACTTTAACAAAAAAAAAGTGCATTTGTTTAATCATATTTTATAAATTGTTTTACAAGAAATTTAATGAAAATAATGGTGTCTTTAGAAAGCCCATCTTATGGCAAGAAGACCAGTATATAATACATGTGGGTACAAGAAGATCAGTATATAATGTGGGAGGTACAAGAAGACCAGTATATAATAGATGTGGATGGTACAAGAAGACCAGTATATAATAGATGTGGGAGGTAGAAGAAAACCAGTATATAATATATGCGGGTACAAGAAGACCAGTATATAATAGATGTGGGAGGTACAAGAAAACCAGTATATAATAGATGTGGATGGTACAAGAAAACCAATATATAATAGATGTGGGAGGTACAAGAAGACCAGTATATAATAGATGTGGATGGTACAAGAAAACCAGTATATAATAGATGTGGGAGGTACAAGAAGATCAGTATATAATAGATGTGGGAGGTACAAGAAGACCAGTATATAATAGATGTGGATGGTACAAGAAAACCAATATATAATAGATGTGGGAGGTACAAGAAGACCAGTATATAATATATGCGGGTACAAGAAGACCAGTATATAATAGATGTGGGAGGTACAAGAAAATCAGTATATAATATATGTGGGAGGTACAAGAAGACCAGTATATAATAGATGTGGATGGTACAAGAAGACCAGTATATAATAGATGTGGGAGGTACAAGAAGATCAGTATATATAATAGATGTGGGAGGTACAAGAAGATCAGTATATAATAGATGTGGGAGGTACAAGAAGACCAGTATATAATAGATGTGGGAGGTACAAGAAGACCAGTATATAATAGATGTGGGAGGTACAAGAAGACCAGTATATAATAGATGTGGGAGGTACAAGAAGACCAGTATATAATATATGCGGGTACAAGACGACCAGTATATAATAGATGTGGGAGGTACAAGAAAATCAGTATATAATAGATGTGGGAGGTACAAGAAGACCAGTATATAATAGATGTGGGAGGTACAAGAAGACCAGTATATAATAGATGTGGGAGGTACAAGAAGACCAGTATATAATAGATGTGGATGGTACAAGAAGACCAGTATATAATATATGTGGGTACAAGAAAACCAGTATATAATATATGTGGGTACAAGAAGACCAGTACATAATATATGGTTGATATGAAAATCAGACACTATCTTGGATCTGAAAGAAGGGCGAGTCCTGAGGACTAACATATCTTGGTGGAATATTATATATGGAGATTTGCATAAGGCCTGCAGTTCTCCCACTCTCCTAGCTGAGGTGATGGCAGTAAGGAAGACAGTCCTCATAGTTACATTCTTGATACGGATTTAATGCATTGGTTCAAAGGATTTGGAAGTGGAAAGTTGTTCTAAAACCAGGTTTAGATCCCAAGGTGGGATAACTTCTCTGATAGTGGGTCTAGTATTGTTTAGGGCAGTGATAAATCTTTTAACCATATGATCCTCGCAAAACTGGGTTGCAAAAATAGCGGATAATGCTGATAATTTAACTGTTAGTGACGAAGGTTTTAACCCTAGACTAAATCCCTTCTGGAGAAAATCTAGTATTACTGCAGATGATATGTCTTGCCTGGAAATATTGTTGTCTAAGCATCAGGTTCTGAATGTCTTCCAAATGCGGTAGTAAATCTTTGAGGTAGATGGTTTCCTATCCTCTATAATAGTATTAATTACCTCCTGTGATCATCCTCTTGACCGTAGCGACTACCTCTCAGCCTCCAGGCCGTCAACCTCAAGAAGGTTGGACTGGGATAAAGAACCCGGGCCTTGTGACAGATCTTGAGTTACTGGAAGTGGCCAAGGAGGAGCTGAGAGTA
The DNA here is from genome assembly GCA_037306005.1 of Rhinophrynus dorsalis. Classification (NCBI taxonomy): domain Eukaryota; kingdom Metazoa; phylum Chordata; class Amphibia; order Anura; family Rhinophrynidae; genus Rhinophrynus; species Rhinophrynus dorsalis. Next base: position 132,228,985 of record CM074728.1, read on the forward strand.
CTAAATCCTTCTTGGCCAGTCTGGAGCAATCATTATTTTCTCCACTTTTTCCGTTCTTACTTTTCTGAGTACCTCTGCGATGATTGGAATTGGAGGGAAGACGTAGGCCAGCTTGTATGCCCATTTTTCTTTTAGAGCATCCTGTGCTAGAGCTCTTGTGTCCCTCCAGCATGAGAAATACTGATTGCATTTCGTGTTGGCTGCTGAGACCATGAGATCCACCTCTGGCTTCAGGGATCTTGGTCTGTGAATGTCCTGCTGAGATATAGTCTGCTTCTATATTGAGCTGTCCTGAGATGTGGGACGCTGATAGGCATGGGCCATTCTCTTCTGCCCAGATCAGGACTCGTGCTGCTTCTCGCACCAGGCTCCTGCTTTTTGTGCCTCCCTGATTTTTCAGATATATTACTGTGGCCTGATTGTCTGACCTTACGAACACTGCTTTCCCTTAAAGGTGATCTTTTAACTGGATTAATGCTTTGCTGACTGCTCTCATCTCCAGTATATTTATGTGCAACTTTCTTTCTGCCATAGACCATGTCCCCTGAATTGAGACAGAGTTCCAGACTGCTCCCCATCCGGTTAGACTGGCATCCGTTGTTAGTTGGTTCTAGTAATGATTGACCCTTTCTTAGATTTCTTATATTTGACCACCATTGCAATTCCCTCCTTGTTGCTGGTATACTGGAATTTTCTGGAGTTTGTTGTGATGGTCGATGTCCCAAAAGGTCAGGAAGTTTTCCTGAATTGCTCTCAGATGGAAACGGGACCAGGGTAGGATCTGGGTTGTGGATGTCCTCATTCCCAGTAGGACCATAAAGTCCTGAGCAGTGGGGTTCTTCAAATGTTTGAAGGTTTTGACATGCTGCAGGATCCTCTTTATTCTGTCTTCTGACAGATAGGCTAGCATTCTTCTCGTACTGAAGTGAACCCCCAGAAAAATAATCTGTTCTGGAATTAACTGGCTCTTGTCTAGATTTATCATCCAGCCTAAGCTGGAGAGATGTTGCAGAGTCCGCTTGGTATGTTCCTGAGCTGTCTGATACAAAGGGGCTACAATTAAAATGCTGTCCAGATAGGGAATTGCTGTTATACCCTCCTTTCTCAAGTTCTGAAGAGAAGAGGCCAAGATCTTTGTAAAGACCCTCGGAGCAAAGGAGAGACCAAAGGGCATGGCTCTGAACTGATGATGATTCTTTCCGATTACAAATCTCAGGAATTTCCTGTGACAAGGTCTGATCAGAATGTGGTGGTAAGCATCCTGAAAGGTCTATTGATAATAGGAAGCTGTTCGTGTGTATGGCTTTCATAACTGATGAAGGGGTTTCCATCTTGAATGAGGATGTCCTTATAAATCTGTTTACAAATTTCAAATCCAGAATAGTCCTGTAATTTCCTGAGGCTTTTGGGACTAGGAACAGAATTCAATAGATCCCCTGTTTCTGTTGGTATTGAAGAACTTTCTGAATGACTCTTGACCTCCGTAAATCCTGTACTGAATTGGTTATAGCTCTTGCTTTGACTCTGACCGAGGGAATCTTGGATTTCTTGAAAATTATTTTGTATGGGACAGATGAGAATTCTAGGACCAAAAAAGGTTTGAGGTTTTTACTGTAGGAAAATGAGGAGACTAGATGGGCCGAAATGGTTCTTATCTGCCGTCAAATTCTATGTATCTAGTGGATACCCCATCTCCACGGTCTGCAATACTCACTGATCTAGACATACATGTGTCCAGACTGTGGAAAACAGAGCTAGTGTGCCCCCGACTAACTGTGCTGATGGGGCCCACTGATCTTGAATTCTTTCTTGAACTGGACTTTGCAAGCAAAGTCCTTCCTATATCCTTCCCTCTAAGGATTGTATTGTCTGGTCTGATCAAATGATCGTTGAGGCTGAAATCTCCTGGAGTCTCGAAAGGGAGCTTTCCTGGAAAGAAAGGATGTGTTCCGAAAAGTTTTAGGGGATCCTTTTTCCCTTAGGTAAAAATGAACTTTTGCCTCCTGATGATTTTTTGATTAACTCTTCTAGCTGTGGACTGAAGAGTAAATTGCCCAAGAAGGTGTCCAGCTTAGATTTAGAGGAAGTGTCAGCACCCCATGATCTGCGCCACAACGCTCTGAGTGCTACTATAGACATAGCTGAAGATTTAGCTAGTAACTTACTGGCATCTAAAGATGAATCACAGGAGTAACTAGTGGCTTCCTCAATAAGAGCAACTTGTTTCAGTAGCTTGGATCTGGACATAGAAGAGTCAATGTTCTCCTCTAAATCAGATACCCATATCCCCATAGCTCTGGAAAGGCATGCCATGGCTGTTACCGCTTTCATGTTTTGTCCCAGTAATATAAACAGTTTCTTTAGGACAGTCTCCATCTTTCTATCCATCGGATCCCTGAGAGAAGATCAGTCTTCCATAGGCAAAGTGGTCTTTCTAGCCAGCTGAGCAACCGCAATGTCCACCTTTGGTGAAGTTATCCATGGCAATACCTCAGAATCGTCAAATGGGTATATTTTAAGAAAACATTTGGACAGAGAGAATCTTCTATCTACCTTATCCCATTCTGCCTTAATTAAGGAATGAACAGAGGAGCGTATAGGAAAAATAGGGGTTTCCTTCTTGTTGCCAATGAATGCTGTGTCAATGGTATCCTAGTGTTTTTGTGTGTCAGTAAGACCCAAGGCTTTTCGCATCAACTTTACTAGAATATCAATCTTGTCCACATTAACCCCTTAGGGACCCTTGACGTACCAGGACTGTCACGGTCCTTGAACTACTCAAGGACCGATGACGGTCATGGTACGTCACGTACTTTTTACTTACAGCGCTCTACCGGGAGCGCTGTAAGTAAAAATAGGGCATGAAATAGACCGCTCCAAGATCGGAGCGATCTCTTTCAAGCCCCATAGTGACGTGCCGATACACGTGACAGGTCATGTGTACCGGCGCGTCAAAGTGCCCCTATGCGGTTGTTATGGGACGGAAATGTCCCATAACCTCCGGTCCTTAAGGGGTTAAAAGAGGCAGATTCTTCTGGAACCTCCTCATCCTTGTCAGAGCAATATGGTGAATCCAAATCATGAATGCTAAAATTGTCTTCTTGGTTTCCTGGACGAACAGAGGGACCTTCATCTGGGTCATCAGTGCGAGGTCTTTTCCTAGGGGCTGAACTTTGCTGTATAGATGAAAAGGTCTCCATTATTGATGTTCATCCGGGATAGAACATCTTTAAAATGAGAAGAAATATCCTGACCTGCTGCCTGTCTAAGACATTCTGCACATAATTTGGTATTATCAAGTAGTTGAACAGCCCGTTACACAGGCCACAGTGCCTCTGGCAGCCGGTCGCTGGGCAGTCACGCGCAGTGGAGACTGCCCGCGCCACTGCTGATACAGAGCTGGACGCTCCTTCGGAGCACCCAGCTCTGTATCAGCCGCGGCGCGATCAGTCTGTACTGCGCATGACTGCCACATGCGCAGCAGTGTCTACTGCGCATGTCGGGCGTTACACACAACTTAGCGAATTATTATATAGGATGGGCGATAGGCTAGCATCAGACCCAGAGCAATCTTTAACCTTCTGACTTTTATCTTCCTCGCCAGGCTTATCCTTCCCCCCAGACATAGCAGATAATAAAATGCATGTATGTTTTTTGTCAAGTTATATGGCAATAACTAAAAGTAGCAAAAATTGAGGTGTCCCAAAACTTTTTGCCACGTATGTGTGTGTCTCTGTGTGTGTGTGTGTATGCCACACGTGTTATATGGTGACAACTTCACTTTAAAGGGATAGTAATACTTAAAATGTAAAAAAAAATGTTGTAGGGTTTATCCCCGAGTAAAACCAGAGTACTCCCACTGCTGAAAGGTGTTTCATTCAAAAGTTATTAATTTTCAAAGTTGAAATTTTTAGGTGCAATATCACAGTGGCCTGAAATTTTACAGTGGCGCTGATGCTACACCATACTATGGAGATTTATGGTCCCGGGACCAGAGCTGTCCATAGGATCATGTAGCAACAGCGCCACTGTACAATTTCTGGCCACTGTGATATTGCACCTAAAAAAATTCAACTTTGAAAATTAATAACTTTGAATGAAACACCTTTCAGCAGTGGGAGTACTCTTTTTTTACTCAGGGGGATAAACCCTACAACATATTTTTTTTACATTTTAAGTATTACTAACCCTTTAATTGCCTAGAACCCCAATTTCTCCCTGTTGCAGGAGATATACTCCTATTGTAGTCTATGAAGAGATGTGGGATAAAAAGTGATTTCACATACAACTGCTTCCACATCTGGTTCCAGCTGCAGCCAAGATCCAAGTGTGTAAGAATTAGGAGGGTTTGTAGATGTGAGGTGCATTGATCTAATACCTACCCCGGGGGAAGACCTGTGTCTACATTGATCTAATAATTCCTACTGTGGGGGAAGGACTGTGTGTGAGCATTGATCTAATAACTACCCCGGGGGAAGGGCTTTGTGTGCATTGATCTATTACCTACACCGGGGTAAGGGCTTTGTGTGCACTGATCTAATACCTACCCCAGGGGAAGAGCTTTGTGTGCACTGATCTAATACCTACCCCGGGGGAAGAATTGTGCGTGCATTGATCTAATACCTACCCCGGGGGAAGAATTGTGCGTGCGTTGATCTAATACCTACCCCAGGGAAGGACTTTCTGTGCATTCTCGTCTGCTTCCGGCTGACCTTCTCACTATCCCTTCCCACGTCTCCTTCATCTCGGAAGCCATCGAAGTACGGGTGCTCAAGCAGTTGTTGGCATGTGAGCCTCTCGGCTGGGTCCATGTGCAGGCAGCTCTGTAAAGAGGTGAGAATTGTGATAGGAGCCCATAAATTGTCCTTCATGGGGGAAGATTTAAACACCTTCATATGGGCTGACTTACACGCCTCCGTCTGGGCTGACTTACACACCTGCATCTGGACCGACACACGCCTACATCTGGCCTGACTTACACACCTACATCTGGACTGACACACTCCTATATCTGGCCTGACTTACACACCTACATCTGGACTGACACACGCCTATATCTGGCCTGACTTACAAGCCTACATCTGGACCGACACACGCCTACATCTGGCCTGACTTACACACCTACATCTGGCCTGACTTACACGCCTACATCTGGCCTGACTTACAAGCCTACATCTGGCCTGACTTACAAGCCTACATCTGGACCGACACACGCCTACATCTGGCCTGACTTACACACCTACATCTGGCCTGACTTACACGCCTACATCTGGCCTGACTTACAAGCCTACATCTGGCCTGACTTACAAGCCTACATCTGGCCTGACTTACACACCTACATCTGGCCTGACTTACACGCCTACATCTGGCCTGACTTACAAGCCTACATCTGGCCTGACTTACAAGCCTACATCTGGCCTGACTTACAAGCCTACATCTGGCCTGACTTACAAGCCTACATCTGGCCTGACTTACAAGCCTACATCTGGCCTGACTTACAAGCCTACATCTGGCCTGACTTACAAGCCTACATCTGGCCTGACTTACAAGCCTACATCTGGCCTGACTTACAAGCCTACATCTGGCCTGACTTACACCCCTACATCTGGCCTGACACACGCCTATATCTGGGCTGACTTCCAGTGAGACAGAGGACAATAAATTGTTATAATATGGATCTTACTCTTCAACTTGACCTATTCCCCCAACTGTTGGTTAAAAGAGGATTTTAGTCGTACCTGTTAAATCCTTTTCTCTTAGTCCACTTGACATACAGGGTAGGCGACAGTCTTCCCTGTAGGCTGGTACAATTCTAGAAGACGTGGTGGTTGGAGCCTCCCCTTCCTCAGGCTTTCCCACTAGCCCCACCCCAGATATACTTGAGACAAGCCTACTAAGTAGGACAGCAAGAAAGAAAACTCCTGTGAGCAGCAGACCCAAGAGGACTCCTACATCCAGCACTTGGAGACCAAGCATGGTCCCTTTCACTGGGCGGGAGACCTGTATGTCATATGGACTAAGAGAAAAGGATTTAACAGATAAGACTAAAATCCGCTTTTCTCTGTCGTCCAATATAACTCACAGGTACCATGGGGATGTACCAACATTAAGCTCCCAGGGTGGGAAGAAAAAGAAAAGGACCAAGCACCGGTCCCCATGATACCAGAGTTCCCACAGACTATCCAGGACAAGGAACAGCCAAAACTAACGAAGTGTCAACGGACACTGAATAACAATATCACAGCACATAAAGCCAGAACATCAACACAATAGTGCTTGGCAAAGGTGTGCACAGAAGACCAAGTGGCCACCTTGCACAGCTGCTCAGTAGAGGCCTAATTCTTGTAGGCCCAGGAGGCCCCAACACACCTGGTGGAGTATGCTGTAATGCCAAAAGGAACAGGTTTCTTTCTGAGCCCATAGCCTTGTGAATGGTAGACTTAATCCAAGACCATACCTGCCCCTCAGGGATGACAGTAAGGCATCAGACTTACAGAGACTACGGTGTACACAGAACTTAAGGCAGCGTACCACATCAAACACGTGGAGATTTCTCATCCGATTTGGGGGACAAGATAAAAGGAAGGCACAAGAATCTGATTGATGTGAAATTCAGAGTCCACCTTAGGACCTGGTAGGTACGGAGAACAGCCTAGTCCATGTGAAACACCAGGAAAGGCAGTTGCCAGGACAAGGCCTGCAATTCGGCAACCCTGTGGACAGAGACCACAGCCAGAAGAAAAGCAATCTTTCACGGCAGAAGGCATAGAGAAGTGGTAGTCAAGGACTCAAAGGGAGGCCGCTGCAAGACTCCCAAAACCAGATTAAGGTCCCACAGGGGAGTGGAAGCCTTATAGGCTGGGAAGGTATGAGCGACACCCTGAAATAAAACCTTGACATCTGGTAATATAGCTATGCTTCTCTGGAAAAAGACAGACAGCGCCAAAGTCTGAGCCTTCAAGGAACTAAGACTGAGCCCTTTGTTCACACCATCCTGTAAAAATGACAGGATCACTGGAAGATCAAACTCTTGAGATGGCAGGTCCCTGTCAACACACCAAGATTTAAAAATGGACAAAACCCTATGATAGGCTTTGGAAGAAACCAGTTTCCTAGCCTGGATCATAGTGGAGACCACCTCATAGGAGAACCCTTTCCTTCTTAGGATGGAGGTTTCAACAGCCATGCCATCGAAGACATGCGCTCTACGTCCTTCTTCTACAGATAATCCTAAAGAGAAGATCCGGTCTGAGTGGCAATAGAAATGGATCCCAAATGGATAGAGCCACCAGTTCTGAGAACCAGGGCTTTCTGGGCCAGTAAGGTGTGATCAAGATGGCAGTCAGACCATCCATCAGAATCTTCCTTAGCACCTTGGGAATGAGAGGAAGTGGAGGGAAGATGTAGGGCAGATGAAAAAGCCAGGGGATCACCAGAGCATCTGTGGTGAAGGTCAGAGGATCCCTCCAATGGAAGCAAAACAGATGAACCTTCCTTTTGTTCCTGGTGGCCATCAGGGCTATCTGAGGAAGACACCACCAATGCACCAACAGGTCGAAAACATCTGGGTGGAGCTCCCACTCTCCTGGGTCCCCCCATTGACGGCTGAGGAAGTCCGCCAGAACATTGTCTACCCCTGGAATAGGCATGGTGGAAACAGCAGGAACATGATCTTCTGCCCATGACAAGATAGATTTGATCTCTGACCAAGCGGAAGCTCTTCTTGTGCCTCCTGGCTTGTTGATGTATGCCACAGCTGTGGCACTGTCCGACTGGACGCGGACTGGATAGCCCCTCAGTGGAGATAACCAGTACACAAGAGCATAACGAATCGCCTGGAGCTCCAGAACATTGATGGATTGCAGAGTCTCCTCCGCAGGCCACTGCCTCCAACCCCAAGGTGACCCAGCTCCCCATCCTCTGAGGCTGGCCTTCATTGTCAGCAAGGTCCTGTCCTGAAGGATAAAGGGTTTCCCCTTCTCCAGACTGGACCTTTCCAGCCACCAGAGCAGGTCCTGCATCACCTCTGGAGTAATACAGACATTGCGGTCAAAGAGATCCGGGTTCCCATGCCAAGCACAGTTAGTGAACCGCTGAAGCTCCCTGGTGTGAGCCATGGAAAACTGAACTGCCTCCATTGTGGACACCATGCAGCAAGTCAGGGTCAAGAATTTGTGGAACGGAGCCCATGGCCACTCCAGAGCTCGGGACACCAGATGCATGACCTGTTGGATAGAATACTCAGTCAGAAAAACCTTCCCTTTGCAAGTATTGAACCTGAGACCAAGGAAAACCAGGACCTGAGAGGGCACTGGAGTTCTTCATATTCAGAATCCACCCATGGTGGAGGCGAACCTGAACACAGTCCTGGACGAGCTGGTCCAGGATTCCCTGGATGGTGCCTTCAGCAGAAGGTCGTCCATGTAGGGAGTCACCTGAATCCCCTGGGTTTGCAGAAAGGCAATCAATACCCCTAAGACTCTGGCGAACACCCGAGGAGCAGAGATAAGCCCAAAAGGCAGAGCAGTGAACTGGAAGTGCCCCAAGTCGCAGTCGAACCTTGGGTACTTTTGGCTGTCCGGATGAATCGGAACATGCACGTAAGCATCCTGCAGATCCAGAGAGGCCAATGACAGTGTGCGAGGATTCCATCTTGAAGCAAGCGGTCTCCACAAAGGAACTGAGGCTTAAGATAGGACAAGTGCCGCTATCCCTGTTGGCCACCACAAATAGGTTTTGCTAGAATTCTAAACCTCTCTCTTGAGAAGGAACTGAAATCAAGACTCCATTGTCTAAGAGAGCTTGAACCCCCTGGCTGAAAAGACGCAGCATTTCTTCTCCCAAAAGAGTTCTGGACTGGAAGATCTTTAGGGTGTAAGGGATTTGAAGGGAATCCTGTATCCTTCCGAAACCACCTGTAAGACCCACTGATCTGCAACAGAGGCTGACCAGGTGCCTGAAAAATGGCGCAGACACCCACCCGCCAGGAGCTGTGGAACAGGATTCTGCAAGTCATGCAGAGGCAGACTTGGGCTTGGCGGTGGTGTGCTTTGAGTGCCGCTGCTGTCTGGGCTTGGTGGTTTGGCGCAGGGTGCTGGCCTGAGACACGCTCAGATTCAGCCTTTGTGCTTCGTTTTGGTGGGGATGAAAGAGACACTGTTTTCTCACCAAGTTGTGGCGTTTGGAAACCTGAGGCAACAGCGTACTCTTTCCTCCAATGGCCTCACTGATAATCTGCTTCAGTTCAGACCCAAAAAGAGACTTTCCCTGAAAAGGAAGAGAGAGAAATCAGCTACTTCTTAGATGAAAGGTCCGCAGACCAAATCTTAAGCCACAATTCGTGTCTAGCAGAGACAGAAGGCAGATGCCTTAGCTGAAAGTTTGACAGCATCAAAAAGAGCATCAGTGACATGAGTATCTCTACATATCTGTAAATCTCTATAAATCTGTGTATCTCTGCATATCTGTAAATCTCTATAAATCTCTACATATGTCTGTAAATCTCTATATAATCTCTATGTATCTCTATAAATCCCTGCGCCTGCATATGTATGTGAATCTCGGGAACAATCTCTGTTACCTTCATAAATCCCAAAGCTAGAGAAGAAATATTCGGGAATTTTAATTCCAGAGGTTCCTACAAAAAGAAATAAAAAAACAAATTAAACAAAAAACTGGCAAAACACACACACACACAAAATATAAAAAAGGTATTATCTATCTATATTATATATATATATATATATATATATATACACACACACAGATAATGGCCATACCCTTCTACAGGAGGGACTTGATTATAGTCTTACGTGTTAAAGGGATAGTAAATTCTTAATTGCATAAAAAGTAATATTGTAGACCATAAATAAGAAATCAGTGTAATTCCTATCTCTCAGACCTTTATGGGTCTAAAGTTCCCCCCCCCCCCTATACTGACGTCAGCTTTAAGCTGACAGCAGGAGTTCCTGGTCCGGGGACCAATAGGCGGCTCTTCAGCAGAGCCACAATAGAGCGATTTAAAAACAAATACTTCATTGGAACTGTCTACAAAGCGTTCTTGGTTCACAAACACACTTTTTTGACCGTTCCAAAGAAGTATTTCTTTTTAAATCGCGCTATTGTGGATCTGCTGAAGAGCCTCATGTCGGCCGACCCAGATCTCCTTCTGTCAGCTTTACAGCTGACATCAGGGAGGGGGGAATTTTAGAATTCTCTATCTCTCACACCGTAGAGGTTTGAGATAGGAATTGCATTGATGGATTTCTTATTTTTTGGTCTAAAATATTACAATTTTATATAATTAAGACATTTTACTGTCCCTTTAAATCCTTTTCTCTTAGTCCACATAACGCACAGCTACCACGGGGAAGCGATCCCTCCTCCCAGTGGGCTGGAACAATTCTGTAGAAGTGCCCAGATAGACTTGTGAAAAGTCTACAAACTAGGATAGCAAGAAGGAAGAGAGGAAAACGCCTGTGAGCGATAAACCCAAAAGGACTTCCATGTCCAGCCACAGGAGACCAAGCATGGTCCCTTTCACTGGGTGGGAGACCTGTGACTTATATATGGACTAAGAGAAAAGGATTTAACAGATAAGACTAATATCCTCTTTTCTCTGTCGTCCAATATAACTCACAGGTCCATGGGGATGTACCAACATTGAGATCCCAGGGTGGGAAGAAGGAAAGGACCAAGCGCCGGTTCCCATGATACCAGAGTTCCCATGGACTATGCAGGACAAGGAACAACCCAAAGTGTCAATGGATGCTGAATAACAGTACACAGCACATGAGTTACAGAGCTATAAGGCACAAAATAGAAAAAAGTCCTAGACAGGCAAAACTGCCTTCAGGACTTTCCTGCCAAAGCTGGCTTCAGAACATCCACATGGTAGTATCTGGCAAAGGTGTGCACAGATACCCTTGCACAACTGTTCAGCAGAGGCCTGATTCTAGGAGGCCCCAAAAGATCTGGTGGAGTTTGCTGTAATGTGGAAGGGAACAGGTTTCTCTCTGAACTCATAAGCCTTGTGAATGGTGGACTTAATCCAGGATGCGATAGTCACTTTGGATGCAGCCGAACCAGCCCTGGGACACTCAGGTATGACAAATAAGGTGTCAGTCTTACGGAAAGATTCAATACGCTGCACATAGAACTTGAGGCAGCGCACCACATCTAACAAATGGAGATCCCTCTCCTTGTCAGATTTGGGGTCAGGACAAAAGGAAGGCACAACAATCTCCTGATTGATGTGGAACTCAGAGACCACCTTAGGAAGAAATTCCTGGGAGGTACGGAGAACAGACTTATCCTTGTGAAACACCAGGAAAGGCGGTTTGCAGGACAACAACTTTGTGGACATAGACAAGAGACATCTTGTCAGAAGACGTAGAGGAATGGTAGCCAAAGACTCAAAGGGAGGTCGCTTCAGAACTCCCAGAACCTAGTTCCCATTGGGAGTGGGAGCCTTATAGGCAGGGAAAGCATGAGCAACACCCTGAAAAAAACATTTTGACATCCAGCAAAATGGTAATGCTTCTCCTGTGAAAGACTCACCATCCTGCAAAAAGGACAGGATGGCTGGGCAATCAAACCCCTGTGAAGACAGATCCCTGTCCACACACCAAGAATGGAAGGTAGACCAAACCCTGTGGTAGGCCTTAGAAGAGACCTGCTTCCTGGCTTGGATCATGGTGGAGACCCCCTCAGGAAAAAAGCCCTTCCTCGTTAGAATGGAGGCTTCAACAGCCACATGCTCTCTCCAGAGGTAACCCTGGAGGAGGAGATCTGATCTACATGGCAAAGAAAATGGATCCTGAGCAGACAACTCCAAGAGTTCTGGAAACCAAGGTTGTCTGGTCCAATGGGGGGCGATCAAGATGACCACCGCAACATCCATCCGAATTTTCACCAGCACCCTGGGAATGAGGGGAAGGGGAGGAAAAATGTAGGCTAAATGAAACCGCCAAGGAATGAACAAAGCGTCCGATGCAAACGCAAGATGATCCCACCAGCAGGAGAAAAACAACGGAACCTTCCTGTTGTCCCTGGTAGCCATCAGGTCTATCCAAAGGCATCCTCATTTCTGCACCAACAGGTTGAAGACCTCCGGATGGAGCTCCCACTCCCCAGGGTCCACCGTCTGGTGACAGAGGTAGTCCACCATGACGTTCTCTATGCCTGGAATGTGCACGGCGGAGATGGCAGGAACGTGTTCTTTTTCCCAGGACAAGATAACCCTGACTTCTGATGAAACAGAAGCGCTCCTTGTGCCTCCTTGCTTGTTGATGTAAGCCACTGCAGTGGCATTGTCTGACTGGACACGGACTGGACACCCCCTCAGTGGAGAGGACCAGTACACCAGAGCATGAAGATTCGCCCTGAGCTCCAGAATGTTGATGGGCTGGAGGTTCCCCTCTGCAGTCAATCAACCCTGAACCCCCAGATGACCCAGGACAGCTCCCCAACCGTAAAGGCTGGCGTCCATCATCACCAAGGTCCAGTACTGGATCACAAAGGATCTCCCCTTCTCCAGACTGGAACAGTCCAACCATCAAAGTAGGTCCTGTCTCACGTCCTAGGAAAGAGAGACCTGACTATCCAAAAGATCCGGATTCCCCCAGCAAGCCCGGATGGTGAACGTCTGAATCTCCCTGGTGTGAGCTATGGAGAATGGAACAGCTTCCATGGTGGATATCATGTGGCCCACCAGAGATGAGAACTTACGTCCCGGACAGGAGGTCCAACCCAGAGCCCGGGACACCTTGCCCATGATCTGCTGAACAGAGTCCTCTGTTAGGAAGACCATTCCCTGGCAGGTGTCAAACCAGAGACCAGGGAAGACCAGGTTCTAAGAAGGAACTGGAGCAGATTTGTCCATGTTCAGAATCTACCCATGATGGAGGAGGATTTGAGCGCATTCCTGGACTTGACAATTCAGAAGGTCCCTGGAAGGTGCCTTCAGCAGAAGATCGTCCATGTACGGAGTCACCTGAATCCCCTTGGTATGCAGGAAGGCAATCCAGGTGCCCAAGACACGTGCAAACACCTGAGGAGCAGTGGTGAGCCTGACGGGGAGGGAGGTGAATTGAAAGTGCCTCAGAGTGCAAGCAAATTGGAGGTACTTCTGTCTGTCTGGATGAATCAGAATATGTAGGTAAGCATCCTGCAGATCCAGAGAGGCCAGAAATTCTCCTGGACATATCGCTGCAATGGCAGAGTGCGAAGACTCCAAAGATTTGTAGTGAGAATGGACCACAAAAGAGTTGAGGTCCGTGAGGACCAGGATAGGGCAACTGCCGCCATCCTTCTTGGGAACTACAAAGAGATTTGAATAGAAACCTAAACCTCTCTCTTGAGATGGAACCAGAACTCCCTTGTCCAAGAGAGCCTGGACTGCCTCATTGAAAAGATGGAGCTTTTCTTGTCTCTGAGGGGATCGAGAAAGGAAGAATCTGAAGGGAGGTAGGGATGTGAAGGGAATCCTGTAGTCTCCAGAAACCACCTGTGATACCTACTGATCCGCAACAGAGCCTGCCCAAATGCTTTAAAAATGTTACAGGCAACCACCCACAGGTAGGTGTGTACCAGGGTTCGGCGAGTCATGCCAAAGAAGGTTTAGTGGATTTGGGTTTGGTGGATGAGTGTTTGGACTTTCACTGCAGCCCTGGCTTGGGGGTGGGGCACCGGTGCTGTCCTAAGGACCTCTTGGATTCGGTCTATGCGCTTCACTTTGACAGGGACAAAAAAGATGCTGCTTCCTTGTCAGATTAGGGGGTTTGGGGACCTGAGGCAACAGTGTGCTCTTGCCCCCAGTGGCCTCACTTATGATTTGCTTCAGTTGAGGCCCAAACAGAGACATGACCTGAAAAAGGAGAGAAATAAATGACTTCTTAGGTGATAGGTCAGCAGACCAAATCTTGAGCCACAGTGTGCGTCTAGCTGCAACAGAAAAGGCAGAAGCCTTAGCCTCAAGCCTGACATCATCAAAAAGGGCATCAGTCACATAGTTCTAAGCCTCTGACATGTTGGCTAAAACGGCCAAAATATCCTCTTTAGGGGCACCTTTGTGGACAGCATCAGTAAGCTGTTCAGTCCAAACAGCAATAGCTCTAGTAACCCACTCAGAGGCCAAGGTATGCCTCAAGGAAGCACTGATGGCAGCAAATGCAGACTTCAGGATAGCTTCAAGTTTCCTACCCGTTAAGTCCTTAAACGCTGTGGCATCAGCCAAAGGTAAAGCAGTGGATTTAGACAGTCTGAATATAGGGGTATCAAACTCAGGAGGTGTAGCCCACGGAGTCCAGGCTGCATTAAAAAAGGGATACAGCTTAGAGAATCTCTTGGACAGAGAAAGATGCTCGTCTGGATTCTTCCACTCATCCAGGATAACCTGATCTAGAATGGGATTAGGCAGAAGCATTGTACAAGACTTTGTGCGCCTTTGAAAGACATCAGAAGTAGATTGTAACACTACAGGGTTAATAGGAATGTGTAGAGTAGTAAAAACTGCCTTGATGACACCCTCAGCAGAGGGTTCAGGGTCAGCCTCAAAGGGGTCACCATAGGTATGGGAAGAAGCCCCTTCTGTACACTCACCATCCTCTGACTCCTCAAATGAATCCTCAGAGGAATCAGAAGGATCAGGAATGCCAGGGGCCTTAGGGGCCACATACCTGAACAAAGTGGGGGTTTACAAGACTGAAGAGAGAGGAAACTGTGCCATAGAGGACTTTGGGTCAAGAACTTAAAGTGGCTCTTGTTCATGGCTGGAGGGCCCCGGCAGAGAAGCAGAGGCCACAACACGAGAGGCATAAGTGACCTGAGTTCCCTCTGGAAGCCCCATCTGGCATGAGAAATAGTAAGCAGTGGGGGTCAAAGACGCCCCTGAGTCCTTACCCTTAGGTCCAGACCCATGTCCCTTTGTATCCTAACAGGAGAAGTGTCTTACAGTAACAGGGAACCCAAATACTGTCACCCAGATTAATAAATCACCACAGAAAGCCCAAGAGTACTTATTTGGCAGGTAAATGGTTAACCTGTGGAGGACAGTAAGGGAATCCAAGCCTCTGTGTAAGATACTCCAAAAAGAGAAAGAAAATGGTGTCGGAATTCAGAGACAACCAAAGGAAAGCCAGCGAAACGTGCGTTATGGGAAATGTAGTTCTTTCTTTGAAGTACCCAAAAACAGTGCCTGAACCCCCCAGGGACTCCCAAGACACGGAGGATGTGAACTGGAATGCAGGACAAAGGGAGACAAGAAGAATGAGCCCTTCTGTCTGTCCCATAGAACTCAATGGAGCAAGTGCGGTAAAGTGCACTCTTAAAGGCACGGAATTAAAAAAAAATATATTTAAAAGTTTGAAAAGTCAATGAAAACCCCCAAAACACAAATAGAACATATAGTAATCAAGAAAAACTCATGAATCCAAAGGGAAAACGAGATACAAGTCCCAAAACCCAATACAAAATGGCAGGGAAGAGGTCAATTACCACAAGTCAGCCCAAAAATGGTCCAAAGACCCAGAGATCAGACAGATAAATATCCAACATGAGTGCAGGAGTTATAAAGAACTCCAATGAAGCCCCTGGGATAAGTGGGCCATGGCACTCAAAGGGTTGCTCACTTTTTTGCAGATCTTCAGATTACCAGAGAGACTCCTTTAGGAGAGAGAGACATGGGTTGTATGATTCTCTCCCAGGGCTGCACAGGGTCCACAATCAGCGCCTGTTAACTGGGCAGTCCTGCAGGGGAAGTCAGGAATGGTAACCCGCCTAATGGGGGAATCTGGACACCCCCATATCTAAGATAAAATGATAAAATAACTAAAACTATAGAGAACTGTTCTCAGCCATCTAACCAGGACAGTGGAACAAGTCTATCTGGACTGGGATTGGCTAGGTAACCCGACATGGAGGAGGGGGAGGCTCCACCCCTGCACTTCTAAAGAATTATTCCAGCCCACTGGGAGAAGCTGTCACCTCCCCATGGTACCTGTGAGTTATATTGGACGACAGAGAAATATATATAAAATACAGAGACCGGCCGCGTCCTTCTCCTGAGTGGACTTGATTTACTCCTGGGACCTGATAAATCATCTGAGATTTTTAGTGCATTACTTAAATTAAGAAAAAAGATATATATTTTTCTTACGCATGGTGTGACTCTCACACATTATTATAAAGAGAAATGTATTAAAGGATTCATGATTAGATATCACCCCACTGTGGGAAGGGGTATCCCAGAGTTTTGTTACTAAATGTTTCCTACATCTTATGTCACTTGTCCTTCACCAGTCGACAGGGAGATTAAAAACTGAGATAATTAGACTACAATTCAAACATAAATCTGTGTTTAACAAGGAAAGGACTGGTGATCTGCTTTACAAACTTAATGTTGCTATTTTTAATTATAAAGACCAAATTACATCAGTAAAGAGAGAGAAACGGAATCAAGCACATTGAGACCACAAATGTCTATCCTTGATTATTAGATAGAATAGAGTGGCGTCATTTTCCTTGTACAAGACAGAGGCCAAGTGACACTGATGTTTTAAGTAAGTCCGATCTTTGTGACGGTAATACTGTAGGTTTTGTTTTTTAGACAAGCACTTAGGTAATGCAAAACAAAAAATATAAACACAAACCGGGGGAGATGTGAGAAAGACACCGCCTGTTTTCCTATAGTATTTGAGACAGAGGGTGAAATAGTGGAATATACCATTTCTCCTTGTCCCCTGTCTGACACCTAAATGTCAGTCCACAGTAAGGTCTGAAAGCAGAGTACCATTGTTCATAACGCATGGGCACCCAACGTGCGGCCCGTGGGCCAGATATGGCCCACTAATGCTACGGTGTGGCCAGGTGATTTTTACACAGCTATTTTTATATCCAATTAACTAGCGCACATGACTAGTAGGAACAGAAGAAAATCTCTATTGAATAGTTGGCGCTATATATCCAACACACACAACATTTTAAAGGGGAACTTTCACCTGATAAAACCTTTTTACCATCTGTTCAAACACATAAGCAGTATCAGGAAACGTTATGCTTAGGTTTTATTTTTACGTACTATTAAAGATATTTGATGTCCAAGACGAGCATTTCCGCATTCAGCGGCACAGTGCATCTTCGGCACAGCTCTCAGGACTTCCCAGCGCTATTACAGCCTCCTCCCTCCCAGCTGCCCCAGCGAGCGCGTTCACGGTTCACTTCGGTGTGGTGTGAACGGCTCCTACCGTTACAGCAAGCTACAATTGGCATTATACTGAGCTTGCAACGTTTCCTGATACTGCTTATGTGTTTGAACAGATGGTAAAAAGTTTTTATCAGGTGAAAGTTCCCCTTTAAACTAAAATAAATCTCTAAAATAATACAGTATATCCACATATATGTGGGTGGCTTGCTACTCGTCTGTATGGTCTGTGGGTTTGTACCAGGTTATAACCAATAAATGTATAAAGGATGAAATGGGAGAGCGTTCCCTATGTATGTATATCAATAAATTTACACATTGATAGAAAGAATACTTTAATAACACAAAAATATAATAGATAAATAAAACAATGACATAAGCACATGCTAAATCCTAAAAAATTAGATATAAATTATAAGGTGGAAAAAAAAAAGTCCAAATATATGAGCAGTATGAATTTTCCTTGTATTATGGAAAACACTGCCGATTAGCCTACTGAGTTAGTAACAGGGTAGGTTACCTCTCCCGACAATAAGAATGGTAACAGATATTATAGCTGTAAGTTCTCCTATCTCATCCTTTGTATATTGATATTGTATCCAATAATTGTTACCAGGACATATTAGTTTTCCAGATGGTACCTGTATTCCTTGTTGTTGCTGCTATCTGTCAGTACTTTGATGTCCAGATACTGAAGGAGTGCAGGCAAAGAATCTTCTCACTCTATCTTGGTAAGAGTGTTTGAAGTGGGCAATGATCCCTTTCAGGATACCTGAAATTTTCTCAGACAACAGACTTCTTACACTCCTAATCGCATATTCATTCGGGATATTCATTGTTTGCTGTTTTCCAACACTTTTCACACTTCTGGAGTACTTCCTCATATGCAGTTGTAAGAAATTAACCCACATGGTTATATCTGAGATGGCTGGTTGGTCTAGTTTAATGTTAGAGTGGGAATCTGGGATGAAGGATAGGGGGGGAAGTAGGTGGGATATAAAGAACCTGCCTTGTATAATTATTTTCATTGCAAAATCCAGATGGCCTAATAAGGACCAGAGTTCTGTTTTTGTAAGAGTAGATTTGGTGGAGAATTGGTTAAGAAAGTATTGAATGAGTGTCCGGAAGGCTAGCTTCTAATTTAATGGAATCTAAAATAACCTATAAGCATTAAACTTTTGTGGCAACAAAGAAATATGCTTCTGAAAAAGAACTGACAAGGTCAAGATCTGGATATTGAAAGAGCTAAGACAAAGTCCCTTTACAGAGCCATCCTGGAGAAAAGGGTGCAGGAAGACAAAAAGGATGCAGTCAAGATCCATGGTCATAACACCACATGAAAAACAACGACCGGACCCATGAAGAAATTAGTTTATGGGTATTAAGCATGACTGCTATGACCGGTTCAGTGAAACCCCGTTTCATCAGTATATCGGCTTCAAGAGCAACTTTCTCAAAGCCATTCTGTCCATATCTGGAAGGTACAGAGACAAGAGGTCTGGAAGAAGAGGGAAGAGCCACGGCTTGGCTTCTGACAGGTTGAGTAGATCCAAAAACAACATTCTGGGAGGTCAGTAGCCACAATCAGAATTACATGCATCCGGTCCATCCTGACGTTTCTCCACACCCTGAAAATCAGGGGAAGAGGTGGAAACACATAAGCCAGAGGGAAATCAAACAAACAAAAAATCTAATTTAATCTGCTGAGGGATGGAGGATACTGGGACCTGGAGCAAAACTCAGGAACCTTTCGGTTCATCAGGTCCTAACAGGCAGATCCCACTTCTCAACTATGGAGTTGGAAATAGACTGCTCCATTCCTGGGGGCCAAGCACTAGCGACTAAAGTGCTACTATTGAGATTGCGTGACGCTGGAATGTGAGCTGTGTCTTAGATTAAATTTTCACCCCAGAAATCACGAAAATACACTTAACTGGCAGGCGAAGGGTTAAGCTGCTGAAGAGAGAAGGAGAGTCCAAACCCTGCGTAGGATACTCATGAAGGGAAAGAAGAAAATGGCATCCGCAACAACAGCCAATCAGAAAAGAGTACGTGAGATGGGCGCTCATGGGAAATGTAGTTTCCCTTCAAGTACCCCAAAAACAGTGCCTGAAGCCTGCAAAAGACTCAAAACATTAACCGGATGACAGGACAAGGGTAGGCAAACAAAATGAGCCGTCTCTGAAGTCGCTACGTTGAGCGGATACAGAGATATGTCCCAAACTGTAAAGTCCAATAGAGGTGAATGGAGCAATGGCGTCTGTGCGGTAAAGTGTGGCAACTCAAATAATACAATTTACGTAAAGTGAGTCAAAAAGCAGAAAAACACATAAGAAACACCAGAATAAAAGTAATTAACACTGAACCCAGTAAGGAAAGTGCAATATTCCCCATAAGAGTGCTCAACATGGCAAACAAAGGGTAAATTTACCTCAGAAACCCCAGTGCGCCAAACCCCACAGACATACAGATAAACCCAATGATGCAGGAGTATTGAAGGGAAGCGTGGGACATGTGGACCTCAGCACTTTACTGTAACTACTTTTCTCTGTCATCCAATATAGGTTACAGGTAACTTTGGGAAGGTGACCTCCCCTTTAATTAGGCAGGAACAATTCTTAAAAAGAAAAGCAGGGTGGAGCATTCTCTCTCCTTAGCTGAACACCAGCCAATCCCCATCCAGTAAGATTTGTTCCTTGAGAACAGTTCCGCTATAGTTTTTAGTTATATGTATTGTTTTCTGTTAGATATGGAATACCCACCATTAGGCGGATTACCATCACTGACGTCCCAATGGTGGAGGGCTCAGTTTCCAGGTGCTGTTGTGGACCTTCCAGCCCTGAGGGGAAAATCTTGTGTATCATGTTTTTTTCCCTAGGAGTTGCCCACTGAGGCTTTTTTATTAATAATCTGAAGACAGAAGATCTGCTAAAAAGGTGAGCAACCCTTTGAGTGCTGAGGTCCACATGTCCCACGCTTCCCTTCCATACTCCTGCATCATTGGGTTTATCTGTATGTCTGTGGGGTTTGGAGCACTGGGTTTTCTGAGGTGGAGATGGAGACAACATGCGTGGGAATGGGAAGTCTATGACTCATGTCATCTCCTACAACAAACTCAGAGTCATACTTCTCTGCAGAGGAGCCATAGGTGTTATATCAAATGAACAAACTCGTGGCACAGTAACATGACTAATCTTATGTGCCCCAGAGTCCTACTCCTATGTGCAGGATAAGAGCAACCCCCACCCCGATACAGGATACCAGCCCCCACCCCACGTGCAGGATACAAGCAGAAGACCACCACCTCCTCCCTCAAGGTGCAGATATCAGCCCTCACCCCACCGGGTGCAGGAAACACCACAGGTTGTCTCCCTCATTCTTACCGTGTTCTCGGGGTCGGGAATACTGACACCACTGAAGAACTGGTTTGTGCTGAACACCTGCTGATGTCTGGCGATCAGATCTCCTGGTGACAATAAGAAAAGAGCTAGGGGTTAGCAGTGCTTATGATTATCTAAGGGTAGTAATAGCCTGTGACAGTGATGTTTTCGCTGCTCCTCACCTTGATTTTTCCTTATTAAATACAGTTGGTCTACGTCTGATTTCCCAGGCCAGAGGGGAAGACCTGACAAAAGTTCTGCAAAGACACAGCCAATGGCCCAGACATCGACTGGGGGACCATACTGCGTGTCTCCTACTAACAGCTCTGGAGCCCGGTACCATCTAGTAGCCACATAGTCTGTATAATAATCACAAGGTCCAGCTGTAAATCCAAAGATAACACTCAATCAAGTACAAGGACATGTACAAAAACACAATGTTATACAAGTAAAATCACCAGATGCATCCCTGCTATATCATCCCTGTTGTCATGCGTCCCTCCCAAATCATCCCTGTTGTCCTACATCCCTGCCATATCATCCCTGATGTCCTAAATCCCTTCCATATCATCCCTGATGTCCTACATCCCTGCCATATCATCCTTGTTGTCCTGAATCCCTGCCATATCATCCCTGTTGTCCTGCACACCTGCCATATCATCCCTGTTGTCCTACATCCCTGCCATATCATCCCTGTTGTCCTACATCCCTGCCATATCATCCTTGTTGTCCTGAACACCTGCCATATCATCCCTGTTGTCCTACATCCCTGCCATATCATCCCTGTTGTCCTGCACACCTGCCATATCATCCCTGTTGTCCTACATCCCTGCCATATCATCCCTGTTGCCCTACATCCCTGCCATATCATCCCTGTTGTCCTGCACACCTGCCATATCATCCCTGTTGCCCTACATCCCTGCCATATCATCCCTGTTGTCCTGCATCCCTGCCATATCATCCCTGTTGTCCTACATCCCTGCCATATCATCCTTGTTGTCCTACATCCCTGCCATATCATCCTTGTTGTCCTGCATCCCTGCCATATCATCCTTGTTGTCCTGCATCCCTGCCATATCATCCCTGTTGCCCTACATCCCTGCCATATCATCCCTGTTGCCCTACATCCCTGCTATATTATCCCTGTTGTCCTGCATACCTGCCATATCATCCCTGTTGTCCTGCGTCCCTGCCAAATCATCCCTGCAGTCTTGCATCCCTGCCATATAATCCCTGTTGTCCTGCATCCCTGCCATATCATCCCTGTTGTCCTGCATCCCTGCCATGTCATCCCTGTTGCCCTACATCCCTGCCATATCATCCCTGTTGCCCTACATCCCTGCCATGTCATCTCTGTTGCCCTACATCCCTGCCATGTCATCCCTGTTGTCCTGCACACCTGCCATATCATCCCTGTTGTCCTGCGCACCTGCCATATCATCCCTGTTGTCCTGCGTCCCTGCCAAATCATCCCTGCAGTCTTGCATCCCTGCCATATAATCCCTGTTGTCCTGCATCCCTGCCATATCATCCCTGTTGTCCTGCATCCCTGCCATGTCATCCCTGTTGCCCTACATCCCTGCCATATCATCCCTGTTGCCCTACATCCCTGCCATGTCATCTCTGTTGCCCTACATCCCTGCCATATCATCCCTGTTGTCCTGCACACCTGCCATATCATCCCTGTTGTCCTGCGTCCCTGCCAAATCATCCCTGTTGTCCTGCGTCCCTGCCAAATCATCCCTGCAGTCTTGCATCCCTGCCATATCATCCCTGTTGTCCTGCATCCCTGCCATATCATCCCTGTTGTCCTGCATCCCTGCCATATCATCCCTGATGTCCTACATACCTGCCATATCATCCTTGTTGTCCTGCATCCCTGCCATATCATCCCTGTTGCCCTACATCCCTGCCATATCATCCCTGTTGTCCTGCATCCCTGCCATATCATCCCTGATGTCCTACATCCCTGCCATATCATCCTTGTTGTCCTGCATCCCTGCCATATCATCCCTGTTGCCCTACATCCCTGCCATATCATCCCTGTTGCCCTACATCCCTGCCATATCATCCCTGATGTCCTACATCCCTGCCATATCATCCCTGTTGCCCTACATCCCTGCCATATCATCCCTATTGATCCAGAGCAGAGCTGTCCAAGTACAATCCTCAAGGGCCACCAACAGGCCAGGAGTTGAGGATTTCCCTGATTAAGACCAGGTGGTCGAATAAAAATTAATGAGCCAATAATTAACTCACCTGTGCTTAAGCAGGGAAATCCTTAAATCCTGGTCTGTTGGTGGCCCTTGAGGATTGAACTTGGACACCCCTAATCCAGAGGAAGGCACCCCCTCACCAAAAAATACCAAAACATTGAAGTAATTTCCAATAAAGCCCCAGGTGGGTAAAAAAATCCTTCCTGACCCAAAATGGCAATTGGTTCTACCTACGCTATTAATGCTTAAGTATTACTATCCCTTTAATGATGTATACACAGTACTGACCTCCACCCTCTGTATACTATAGATGTTAGTGATGTATACACAGTACTGAACTCCACCCTCTGTATACTATAGATGTTAGTGATGTATACACAGTACTGACCCACACCCTCTGTATACTATAGATGTTAGTGATGTATACACAGTACTGACCTCCACCCTCTGTATACTAGAGATGTTAGTGATTTATACACAGTACTGACCTCCACCCTCTGTATACTATAGATGTTAGTGATTTATACACAGTACTGACCTCCACCCTCTGTATACTAGAAATGTTAGTGATTTATACACGGTACTGACCTCCACCCTCTGTATACTAGAAATGTTAGTGATGTATACACAGTACTGACCTCCACCCTCTGTATACTATAGATGTTAGTGATGTATACACAGTACTGACCTCCGCCCTCTGTATACTATAGATGTTAGTGATTTATACACAGTACTGACCTCCACCCTCTGTATACTAGAAATGTTAGTGATTTATACACGGTACTGACCTCCACCCTCTGTATACTATAGATGTTAGTGATGTATACACAGTACTGAACTCCACCCTCTGTATACTATAGATGTTAGTGATTTATACACAGTACTGACCTCCACCCTCTGTATACTATAGATGTTAGTGATTTATACACAGTACTGACCCACACCCTCTGTATACTATAGATGTTAGTGATGTATACACAGTACTGAACTCCACCCTCTGTATACTATAGATGTTAGTGATGTATACACAGTACTGACCTCCACCCTCTGTATACTATAGATGTTAGTGATGTATACACAGTACTGACCTCCACCCTCTGTATACTAGAAATGTTAGTGATGTATACACAGTACTGAACTCCACCCTCTGTATACTAGAGATGTTAGTGATGTATACACAGTACTGACCTCCCCCCTCTGTATACTAGAGATGTTAGTGATGTATACACAGTACTGAACTCCACCCTCTGTATACTAGACATGTTAGTGATGTATACACAGTACTGACCCACACCCCCTGTATACTATAGATGTTAGTGATGTATACACAGTACTGACCTCCACCCTCTGTATACTATAGATGTTAGTGATTTATACACAGTACTGACCTCCACCCTCTGTATACTATAGATGTTAGTGATTTATACACAGTACTGACCTCCACCCTCTGTATACTAGAAATGTTAGTGATGTATACACAGTACTGACCTCCACCCTCTGTATACTAGAGATGTTAGTGATGTATACACAGTACTGACCCACACCCTCTGTATACTAGAGATGTTAGTGATGTATACACAGTACTGACCTCCCCCCTCTGTATACTATAGATGTTAGTGATTTATACACAGTACTGAACTCCACCCTCTGTATACTAGAGATGTTAGTGATGTATACACAGTACTGACCCACACCCCCTGTATACTATAGATGTTAGTGATGTATACACAGTACTGACCTCCACCCTCTGTATACTATAGATGTTAGTGATTTATACACAGTACTGACCTCCACCCTCTGTATACTAGAGATGTTAGTGATTTATACACGGTACTGACCTCCGCCCTCTGTATACTAGAAATGTTAGTGATGTATACACAGTACTGACCTCCACCCTCTGTATACTATAGATGTTAGTGATGTATACACAGTACTGACCTCCACCCTCTGTATACTAGAAATGTTAGTGATGTATACACAGTACTGAACTCCACCCTCTGTATACTAGAGATGTTAGTGATGTATACACAGTACTGACCTCCACCCTCTGTATACTATAGATGTTAGTGATTTATACACAGTACTGACCTCCCCCCTCTGTATACTAGAGATGTTAGTGATGTATACACAGTACTGAACTCTACCCTCTGTATACTAGAGATGTTAGTGATGTATACACAGTACTGACCCACACCCCCTGTATACTATAGATGTTAGTGATGTATACACAGTACTGACCCACACCCTCTGTATACTATAGATGTTAGTGATTTATACACAGTACTGACCTCCACCCTCTGTATACTATAGATGTTAGTGATTTATACACAGTACTGACCTCCACCCTCTGTATACTAGAGATGTTAGTGATTTATACACAGTACTGACCTCCACCCTCTGTATACTATAGATGTTAGTGATTTATACACAGTACTGACCTCCACCCTCTGTATACTATAGATGTTAGTGATTTATACACAGTACTGACCTCCACCCTCTGTATACTAGAAATGTTAGTGATGTATACACAGTACTGACCTCTACCCTCTGTATACTAGAGATGTTAGTGATGTATACACAGTACTGACCCACACCCTCTGTATACTAGAGATGTTAGTGATGTATACACAGTACTGAACTCCACCCTCTGTATACTAGAGATGTTAGTGATGTATACACAGTACTGACCCACACCCCCTGTATACTATAGATGTTAGTGATGTATACACAGTACTGACCTCCACCCTCTGTATACTATAGATGTTAGTGATTTATACACAGTACTGACCTCCACCCTCTGTATACTAGAGATGTTAGTGATTTATACACGGTACTGACCTCCGCCCTCTGTATACTAGAGATGTTAGTGATTTATACACAGTACTGACCTCCACCCTCTGTATACTAGAAATGTTAGTGATGTATACACAGTACTGACCTCCACCCCCTGTATACTATAGATGTTAGTGATGTATACACAGTACTGACCTCCACCCTCTGTATACTATAGATGTTAGTGACTTATACACAGTACTGACCTCCACCCTCTGTATACTATAGATGTTAGTGATGTATACACAGTACTGACCTCCACCCCCTGTATACTATAGATGTTAGTGATGTATACACAGTACTGACCTCCACCCTCTGTATACTATAGATGTTAGTGACTTATACACAGTACTGACCTCCACCCTCTGTATACTATAGATGTTAGTGATTTATACACAGTACTGACCTCCACCCTCTGTATACTAGAGATGTTAGTGATTTATACACAGTACTGACCTCCACCCTCTGTATACTAGAGATGTTAGTGATTTATACACGGTACTGACCTCCACCCTCTGTATACTAGAGATGTTAGTGATTTATACACGGTACTGACCTCCACCCTCTGTATACTAGAGATGTTAGTGATTTATACACAGTCCTGACCTCCACCCTCTGTATACTATAGATGTTAGTGATTTATACACAGTCCTGACCTCCACCCTCTGTATACTAGAGATGTTAGTGATTTATACACAGTACTGACCTCCCCCCTCTGTATACTAGAGATGTTAGTGATTTATACACAGTACGGACCTCCCCCCTCTGTATACTAGAGATGTTAGTGATTTATACACAGTACTGACCTCCGCCCTCTGTATACTAGAGATGTTAGTGATGTATACACAGTACTGACCTCCCTCCTCTGTATACTAGAGATGTTAGTGATGTATACACAGTACTGACCTCCCTCCTCTGTATACTAGAGATGTTAGTGATGTATACACAGTACTGACCCACACCCTCTGTATACTAGAGATGTTAGTGATGTATACACAGTACTGACCCACACCCTCTGTATACTAGAGATGTTCGTGATTTATACACAGTACTGACCTCCCCCCTCTGTATACTATAGATGTTAGTGATTTATACACAGTACTGACCTCCACCCTCTGTATACTAGAGATGTTAGTGATGTATACACAGTACTGACCTCCACCCTCTGTATACTATAGATGTTAGTGATGTATACACAGTACTGACCCACACCCTCTGTATACTATAGATGTTAGTGATTTATACACAGTACTGTCCTCCCCCCTCTGTATACTATAGAGGTTAGTGATGTATACACAGTACTGACCTCCACCCTCTGTATACTATAGATGTTAGTGATGTATACACAGTACTGACCCACACCCTCTGTATACTAGAGATGTTAGTGATGTATACACAGTACTGACCTCCACCCTCTGTATACTAGAGATGTTAGTGATGTATACACAGTACTGACCCACACCCTCTGTATACTAGAGATGTTAGTGATTTATACACAGTACTGACCTCCACCCTCTGTATACTATAGATGTTAGTGATTTATACACAGTACTGACCTCCGCCCTCTGTATACTATAGATGTTAGTGATTTATACACAGTACTGACCTCCACCCTCTGTATACTATAGATGTTAGTGATGTATACACAGTACTGACCTCCACCCTCTGTATACTATAGATGTTAGTGATGTATACACAGTACTGACCTCCCCCCTCTGTATACTATAGATGTTAGTGATTTATACACAGTACTGACCTCCACCCTCTGTATACTAGAGATGTTAGTGATGTATACACAGTACTGACCCACACCCTCTGTATACTAGAGATGTTCGTGATTTATACACAGTACTGACCTCCACCCTCTGTATACTAGAGATGTTAGTGATTTATACACAGTACTGACCTCCACCCTCTGTATACTAGAAATGTTAGTGATGTATACACAGTACTGACCTCCACCCCCTGTATACTATAGATGTTAGTGACTTATACACAGTACTGACCTCCACCCTCTGTATACTAGAGATGTTAGTGATGTATACACAGTACTGACCTCCGCCCTCTGTATACTATAGATGTTAGTGATGTATACACAGTACTGACCCACACCCTCTGTATACTAGAGATGTTAGTGATGTATACACAGTACTGACCTCCCCCCTCTGTATACTATAGATGTTAGTGATGTATACACAGTACTGACCCACACCCTCTGTATACTAGAGATGTTAGTGATGTATACACAGTACTGACCTCCACCCTCTGTATACTATAGATGTTAGTGATTTATACACAGTACTGACCTCCACCCTCTGTATACTAGAAATGTTAGTGATTTATACACGGTACTGACCTCCACCCTCTGTATACTAGAAATGTTAGTGATGTATACACAGTACTGACCTCCACCCTCTGTATACTATAGATGTTAGTGATGTATACACAGTACTGACCTCCGCCCTCTGTATACTATAGATGTTAGTGATTTATACACAGTACTGACCTCCACCCTCTGTATACTAGAAATGTTAGTGATGTATACACAGTACTGACCTCCGCCCTCTGTATACTATAGATGTTAGTGATGTATACACAGTACTGACCTCCACCCTCTGTATACTAGAGATGTTAGTGATGTATACACAGTACTGACCTCCACCCTCTGTATACTATAGATGTTAGTGATTTATACACAGTACTGACCTCCACCCTCTGTATACTAGAGATGTTAGTGATGTATACACAGTACTGACCTCCGCCCTCTGTATACTATAGATGTTAGTGATGTATACACAGTACTGACCTCCACCCTCTGTATACTATAGATGTTAGTGATGTATACACAGTACTGACCCACACCCTCTGTATACTAGAGATGTTAGTGATGTATACACAGTACTGACCTCCACCCTCTGTATACTATAGATGTTAGTGATTTATACACAGTACTGACCTCCACCCTCTGTATACTAGAAATGTTAGTGATTTATACACGGTACTGACCTCCACCCTCTGTATACTAGAAATGTTAGTGATGTATACACAGTACTGACCTCCACCCTCTGTATACTATAGATGTTAGTGATGTATACACAGTACTGACCTCCGCCCTCTGTATACTATAGATGTTAGTGATTTATACACAGTACTGACCTCCACCCTCTGTATACTAGAAATGTTAGTGATGTATACACAGTACTGACCTCCGCCCTCTGTATACTATAGATGTTAGTGATGTATACACAGTACTGACCTCCACCCTCTGTATACTAGAGATGTTAGTGATGTATACACAGTACTGACCTCCACCCTCTGTATACTATAGATGTTAGTGATTTATACACAGTACTGACCTCCACCCTCTGTATACTAGAGATGTTAGTGATGTATACACAGTACTGACCTCCGCCCTCTGTATACTATAGATGTTAGTGATGTATACACAGTACTGACCTCCGCCCTCTGTATACTATAGATGTTAGTGATGTATACACAGTACTGACCTCCACCCTCTGTATACTAGAGATGTTAGTGATGTATACACAGTACTGACCTCCACCCTCTGTATACTAGAGATGTTAGTGATTTATACACAATACTGACCTCCATCCTCTGTATACTATAGATGTTAGTGATGTATACACAGTACTGACCTCCACCCTCTGTATACTATAGATGTTAGTGATTTATACACAGTACTGACCTCCACCCTCTGTATACTAGAGATGTTAGTGATGTATACACAGTACTGACCTCCGCCCTCTGTATACTATAGATGTTAGTGATGTATACACAGTACTGACCTCCACCCTCTGTATACTAGAGATGTTAGTGATGTATACACAGTACTGACCACCACCCTCTGTATACTATAGATGTTAGTGATGTATACACAGTACTGACCTCCCTCCTCTGTATACTAGAGATGTTAGTGATGTATACACAGTACTGACCTCCCTCCTCTGTATACTATAGATGTTAGTGATGTATACACAGTACTGACCTCCACCCTCTGTATACTATAGATGTTAGTGATTTATACACAGTACTGACCTCCACCCTCTGTATACTAGAGATGTTAGTGATGTATACACAGTACTGACCTCCGCCCTCTGTATACTATAGATGTTAGTGATTTATACACAGTACTGACCACCACCCTCTGTATACTATAGATGTTAGTGATGTATACACAGTACTGACCACCACCCTCTGTATACTAGACATGTTAGTGATGTATACACAGTACTGACCTCCACCCTCTGTATACTATAGATGTTAGTGATGTATACACAGTACTGACCCACACCCACTGTATACTATAGATGTTAGTTATGTATACACAATACTGACACACATCCTCTGTGTAATATTGATGGAAGGGATATATACACATATATATATATATAGGCTTTAAAAGGCATAGTATAGAGGCTGTGTGATAGTGGAGGCTGCACAATGCACAGTTTTAGAGCCTGTGTGATGGTGAAGGCTTTACGAGGCACAGTATAGAGGCTGTGTGAGGCACAGTATAGAGGCTGTGTGAGGCACACTATAGAGGCTGTTATACACCCAGTACTCACTCAATATTCTGGCAAATCCAAAGTCACACAGCTTTATGACCAAATGGCGAGTGATTAGGATGTTCTCTGGCTTCACATCACGGTGAATACACTGAGGAGACAGAAAAGTAAGTGTCCTACAGACTACTACTCTGGAGAACAGAGGTAAGTATCATAAAGATCACTGCTGGGGAGAACGACTTAGCCTGGGGGTACAGAGGTAAGTGTAATACAGTTCACTACTGGGGAGAAGGACTTAGCCTGGGGATACAGAGGTAAGTGTCCTACAGATCACTACTGGGAAGAAGGACTTGGCCTGTGGATAGAGAGGTAAGTGTCCTATGAGGAGAAGGACTTAGCCTAGGGGTACAGAGGTAAGTGTCCTATAGACTGGTACTACTGCAGGTACAGAGGTAAGTGCAATTCAGATCACTACTGGGGAGAAGGACTTAGTCTGTGGATACAGAGGTAAGTGTCCTACAGATCACTACTGGGAAGAAGGACTTAGAGGTAAGTGTCCTATGGGGAGAAGGACTTAGCCTAGGGGTACAGAGGTAAGTGTTCTATAGACTGTTACTACTGCAGGGTTTAGAGGTAAGTGTAATAAAGATCACTACTAGGGAGAAGGATTTGGACTGGGGATATAGAGGATACAAGTGTACTATGTACCTGTGTACTAACTCCAGGCTAGAGTGTGAGGATTATATCTAATATGGCAGTAATTAGAGTAACAGTTATTTATCTCCCTATTAGAGTAACATGAAATGTGAGTAGATGATACTACTGTGCACAGTAAGAAGGTGACATAGTAATACAGTAAGATCTGACTGGGTTAGCACAAGGAGAAGTGTTCGTAACAGGGGGAGAGCTATTAGTAATACCGTGAGATCGGCCTGTGGTAGCGGGAGGAGAGGTGTTAGTAATACAGTGAGAGATCGGTCTGTGGTAACGGGAGGAGAGGTGTTACTAATACAGTGAGAGATCGGCCTGTGATAACGGGAGGAGAGGTGTTAGTAATACAGTGAGAGATCGGCCTGTGGTAGTGGGAGGAGAGGTGTTAGTAATACAGTGAGAGATCGGCCTGTGGTAGAGGGAGGAGAGGTGTTAGTAATACAGTGAGATCGGCCTGTGATAACGGGAGGAGAGGTGTTAGTAATACAGTGAGAGATCGACCTGTGGTAGCGGGAGGAGAGGTGTTAGTAATACAGTGAGAGATCGGCCTGTGATAACGGGAGGAGAGGTGTTAGTAATACAGTGAGAGATCGGCCTGTGATAGCGGGAGGAGAGGTGTTACTAATACAGTGAGATCGGCCTGTGGTAACGGGAGGAGAGGTGTTAGTAATACAGTGAGAGATCGACCTGTGGTAACGGGAGGAGAGGTGTTAGTAATACAGTGAGAGATCGGCCTGTGGTAGCGGGAGGAGAGGTGT
>CM074728.1:132260807-132498748 GCA_037306005.1 Rhinophrynus dorsalis
TAGTGAGAGATCGGCCTGTGGTAGAGGGAGGAGAGGTGTTAGTAATACAGTGAGAGATCGGCCTGTGGTAGAGGGAGGAGAGGTGTTAGTAATACAGTGAGATCGGCCTGTGATAACGGGAGGAGAGGTGTTAGTAATACAGTGAAAGATCAGCCTGTGGTAGAGAGAGGAGAGGTGTTAGTAATACAGTGAGAGATTGGCCTGTGGTAGCGGAAGGAGAGGTGTTAGTAATACAGTGAGAGATCGGCCTGTGATAACGGGAGGAGAGGTGTTAGTAATACAGTGAGAGATCGGCCTGTGGTAGAGGGAGGAGAGGTGTTAGTAATACAGTGAGAGATCGACCTGTGGTAGCGGGAGGAGAGGTGTTACTAATACAGTGAGAGATCGGCCTGTGGTAACGGGAGGAGAGGTGTTAGTAATACAGTGAGAGATCGGCCTGTGATAACGGGAGGAGAGGTGTTAGTAATACAGTGAGAGATCGGCCTGTGATAACGGGAGGAGAGGTGTTAGTAATACAGTGAGAGATCGGCCTGTGGTAACGGGAGGAGAGGTGTTAGTAATACAGTGAGAGATCGGCCTGTGGTAGCGGGAGGAGAGGTGTTAGTAATACAGTGAGAGATTGGCCTGTGGTAGCGGGAGGAGAGGTGTTAGTAATACAGTGAGAGATTGGCCTGTGGTAACGGGAGGAGAGGTGTTAGTAATACAGTGAGAGATCGGCCTGTGGTAGAGAGAGGAGAGGTGTTAGTAATACAGTGAGAGATCGGCCTGTGGTAGCGGGAGGAGAGGTGTTAGTAATACAGTGAGAGATCGGCCTGTGGTAACGGGAGGAGAGGTGTTAGTAATACAGTGAGAGATCGGCCTGTGGTAGCGGGAGGAGAGGTGTTAGTAATACAGTGAGAGATTGGCCTGTGGTAGCGGGAGGAGAGGTGTTAGTAATACAGTGAGAGATCGGCCTGTGGTAACGGGAGGAGAGGTGTTAGTAATACAGTGAGAGATCGGCCTGTGGTAGAGGGAGGAGAGGTGTTAGTAATACAGTGAGATCGGCCTGTGATAACGGGAGGAGAGGTGTTAGTAATACAGTGAGAGATCGGCCTGTGGTAACGGGAGGAGAGGTGTTAGTAATACAGTGAGAGATCGGCCTGTGGTAGAGGGAGGAGAGGTGTTAGTAATACAGTGAGAGATCGGCCTGTGGTAGAGGGAGGAGAGGTGTTAGTAATACAGTGAGATCGGCCTGTGATAACGGGAGGAGAGGTGTTAGTAATACAGTGAAAGATCAGCCTGTGGTAGAGAGAGGAGAGGTGTTAGTAATACAGTGAGAGATTGGCCTGTGGTAGCGGGAGGAGAGGTGTTAGTAATACAGTGAGAGATCGGCCTGTGATAACGGGAGGAGAGGTGTTAGTAATACAGTGAGAGATCGGCCTGTGGTAGAGGGAGGAGAGGTGTTAGTAATACAGTGAGAGATCGACCTGTGGTAGCGGGAGGAGAGGTGTTACTAATACAGTGAGAGATCGGCCTGTGGTAACGGGAGGAGAGGTGTTAGTAATACAGTGAGAGATCGGCCTGTGATAACGGGAGGAGAGGTGTTAGTAATACAGTGAGAGATCGGCCTGTGGTAACGGGAGGAGAGGTGTTAGTAATACATTAAGATCGGCCTGTGGTAACGGGGGGAGAGGTGTTAGTAATACTGTGAGATCGGCCTGTGGTAACGGGGGGAGAGGTGTTAGTAATACAGTGAGAGATCGGCCTGTGGTAGAGAGAGGAGAGGTGTTAGTAATACAGTGAGATCGGCCTGTGGTAGCGGGAGGAGAGGTGTTAGTAATACAGTGAGAGATCGGCCTGTGGTAGCGGGAGGAGAGGTGTTAGTAATACAGTGAGAGATCGGCCTGTGGTAGCGGGAGGAGAGGTGTTAGTAATACAGTGAGAGATCGGCCTGTGGTAGCGGGAGGAGAGGTGTTAGTAATACAGTGAGAGATCGGCCTGTGGTAGCGGGAGGAGAGGTGTTAGTAATACAGTGAGAGATCGGCCTGTGATAGCGGGAGGAGAGGTGTTAGTAATACAGTGAGAGATCGGCCTGTGGTAACGGGAGGAGAGGTGTTAGTAATACAGTGAGAGATCGGCCTGTGATAGCGGGAGGAGAGGTGTTAGTAATACAGTGAGAGATCGGCCTGTGGTAGAGGGAGGAGAGGTGTTAGTAATACAGTGAGAAATCGGCCTGTGATAACGGGAGGAGAGGTGTTAGTAATACAGTGAGAGATCGGCCTGTGATAACGGGAGGAGAGGTGTTAGTAATACAGTGAGAGATCGGCCTGTGGTAACGGGAGGAGAGGTGTTACTAATACAGTGAGAGATCGGCCTGTGGTAGCGGGAGGAGAGGTGTTAGTAATACAGTGAAAGATCAGCCTGTGATAACGGGAGGAGAGGTGTTAGTAATACAGTGAGAGATCGACCTGTGGTAACGGGAGGAGAGGTGTTAGTAATACAGTGAGATCGGCCTGTGGTAGCGGGAGGAGAGGTGTTAGTAATACAGTGAGAGATCGGCCTGTGGTAGCGGGAGGAGAGGTGTTAGTAATACAGTGAGAAATCGGCCTGTGGTAACGGGAGGAGAGGTGTTAGTATTACAGTGAGATCGGCCTGTGATAACGGGAGGAGAGGTGTTAGTAATACAGTGAGATCGGCCTGTGGTAGCGGGAGGAGAGGTGTTAGTAATACAGTGAGAGATCGGCCTGTGGTAGCGGGAGGAGAGGTGTTAGTAATACAGTGAGAGATCGACCTGTGGTAACGGGAGGAGAGGTGTTAGTAATACAGTGAGATCGGCCTGTGGTAGCGGGAGGAGAGGTGTTAGTAATACAGTGAGAGATCGGCCTGTGGTAGCGGGAGGAGAGGTGTTAGTAATACAGTGAGAGATCGACCTGTGATAACGGGAGGAGAGGTGTTAGTAATACAGTGAGAGATCGACCTGTGATAACGGGAGGAGAGGTGTTAGTAATACAGTGAGAGATCGGCCTGTGGTAGCGGGAG
Organism: Rhinophrynus dorsalis; assembly: GCA_037306005.1. Classification (NCBI taxonomy): domain Eukaryota; kingdom Metazoa; phylum Chordata; class Amphibia; order Anura; family Rhinophrynidae; genus Rhinophrynus; species Rhinophrynus dorsalis. The sequence continues at coordinate 132,263,826 of CM074728.1, forward strand.
GAGAGGTGTTAGTAATACAGTGAGATCGGCCTGTGATAACGGGAGGAGAGGTGTTAGTAATACAGTGAGAGATCGGCCTGTGGTAACGGGAGGAGAGGTGTTAGTAATACAGTGAGATCGGCCTGTGGTAGCGGGAGGAGAGGTGTTAGTAATACAGTGAGAGATCGGCCTGTGGTAGCGGGAGGAGAGGTGTTAGTAATACAGTGAGAGATCGGCCTGTGGTAGCGGGAGGAGAGGTGTTAGTAATACAGTGAGAGATCGGCCTGTGATAACGGGAGGAGAGGTGTTAGTAATACAGTGAGAGATCGGCCTGTGATAGCGGGAGGAGAGGTGCTAGTAATACAGTGAGTGATCGGCCTGTGGTAACGGGAGGAGAGGTGTTAGTAATACAGTGAGATCGGCCTGTGGTAACGGGAGGAGAGGTGTTAGTAATACAGTGAGAGATCGGCCTGTGATAACGGGAGGAGAGGTGTTAGTAATACAGTGAGAGATCGGCCTGTGGTAACGGGAGGAGAGGTGTTAGTAATACAGTGAGATCGGCCTGTGGTAACGGGGGGAGAGGTGTTAGTAATACAGTGAGAGATCGGCCTGTGATAACGGGAGGAGAGGTGTTAGTAATACAGTGAGAGATCGGCCTGTGGTAACGGGAGGAGAGGTGTTAGTAATACAGTGAGATCGGCCTGTGGTAACGGGAGGAGAGGTGTTAGTAATACAGTGAGATCGGCCTGTGGTAGAGAGAGGAGAGGTGTTAGTAATACAGTGAGATCGGCCTGTGGTAGCGGGAGGAGAGGTGTTAGTAATACAGTGAGAGATCGGCCTGTGATAACGGGAGGAGAGGTGTTAGTAATACAGTGAGAGATCGGCCTGTGGTAGAGAGAGGAGAGGTGTTAGTAATACAGTGAGAGATCGGCCTGTGGTAACGGGAGGAGAGGTGTTAGTAATACAGTGAGATCGGCCTGTGGTAACGGGAGGAGAGGTGTTAGTAATACAGTGAGATCGGCCTGTGGTAGAGAGAGGAGAGGTGTTAGTAATACAGTGAGATCGGCCTGTGGTAGCGGGAGGAGAGGTGTTAGTAATACAGTGAGAGATCGGCCTGTGATAACGGGGGGAGAGGTGTTAGTAATACAGTGAGAGATCGGCCTGTGGTAGAGAGAGGAGAGGTGTTAGTAATACAGTGAGATCGGCCTGTGGTAGCGGGAGGAGAGGTGTTAGTAATACAGTGAGAGATCGGCCTGTGATAACGGGAGGAGAGGTGTTAGTAATACAGTGAGAGATCGGCCTGTGGTAGAGAGAGGAGAGGTGTTAGTAATACAGTGAGAGATCGGCCTGTGGTAACGGGAGGAGAGGTGTTAGTAATACAGTGAGAGATCGGCCTGTGGTAACGGGAGGAGAGGTGTTAGTAATACAGTGAGAGATCGGCCTGTGATAACGGGAGGAGAGGTGTTAGTATTACAGTGAGATCGGCCTGTGGTAGCGGGAGGAGAGGTGTTAGTAATACAGTGAGATCGGCCTGTGGTAACGGGAGGAGAGGTGTTAGTAATACAGTGTGAGATCGGCCTGTGGTAGTGGGAGGAGAGGTGTTAGTAATACAGTGAGAGATCGGCCTGTGATAGCGGGAGGAGAGGTGTTAGTAATACAGTGAGAGATCGGCCTGTGGTAGAGAGAGGAGAGGTGTTAGTAATACAGTGAGAGATCGGCCTGTGGTAGAGAGAGGAGAGGTGTTAGTAATACAGTGAGAGATCGGCCTGTGGTAGTGGGAGGAGAGGTGTTAGTAATACAGTGAGAGATCGACCTGTGGTAGCGGGAGGAGAGGTGTTAGTAATACAGTGAGAGATCGGCCTGTGGTAGCGGGAGGAGAGGTGTTAGTAATACAGTGAGAGATCGGCCTGTGGTAACGGGAGGAGAGGTGTTAGTAATACAGTGAGATCGGCCTGTGGTAACGGGAGGAGAGGTGTTAGTAATACAGTGAGAGATCGGCCTGTGGTAGAGAGAGGAGAGGTGTTAGTAATACAGTGAGATCGGCCTGTGGTAGCGGGAGGAGAGATGTTAGTAATACAGTGAGAGATCAGCCTGTGATAGCGGGAGGAGAGGTGTTAGTAATACAGTGAGAGATCGGCCTGTGGTAGCGGGAGGAGAGGTGTTAGTAATACAGTGAGATCGGCCTGTGGTAACGGGAGGAGAGGAGTTAGTAATACAGTGAGATCGGCCTGTGGTAACGGGAGGAGAGGTGTTAGTAATACAGTGAGAGATCGGCCTGTGGTAACGGGGGGAGAGGTGTTAGTAATACAGTGAGAGATCGGCCTGTGGTAACGGGAGGAGAGGTGTTAGTAATACAGTGAGATCGGCCTGTGATAACGGGAGGAGAGGTGTTAGTAATACAGTGAGAGATCGGCCTGTGATAACGGGAGGAGAGGTGTTAGTAATACAGTGAGAGATCGGCCTGTGGTAGAGGGAGGAGAGGTGTTAGTAATACAGTGAGAGATCGGCCTGTGATAACGGGAGGAGAGGTGTTAGTAATACAGTGAGAGATCGGCCTGTGATAACGGGAGGAGAGGTGTTAGTAATACAGTGAGAGATCGGCCTGTGATAACGGGAGGAGAGGTGTTAGTAATACAGTGAGAGATCGGCCTGTGATAACGGGAGGAGAGGTGTTAGTAATACAGTGAGAGATCGGCCTGTGATAACTGGAGGAGAGGTGTTAGTAATACAGTGAGATCGGCCTGTGATAGCGGGAGGAGAGGTGTTAGTAATACAGAGAGATCGGCCTGTGATAACGGGAGGAGAGGTGTTAGTAATACAGTGAGAGATCGGCCTGTGGTAGCGGGAGGAGAGGTGTTAGTAATACAGTGAGAGATCACCTGTGATAACGGGAGGAGAGGTGTTAGTAATACAGTGAGAGATCGGCCTGTGATAACGGGAGGAGAGGTGTTAGTAATACAGTGAGAGATCGGCCTGTGGTAGAGGGAGGAGAGGTGTTAGTAATACAGTGAGATCGGCCTGTGGTAACGGGGGGAGAGATGTTAGTAATACAGTGAGAGATCGGCCTGTGATAACGGGAGGAGAGGTGTTAGTAATACAGTGAGAGATCGGCCTGTGATAGCGGGAGGAGAGGTGTTAGTAATACAGTGAGATCGGCCTGTGATAGCGGGAGGAGAGGTGTTAGTAATACAGTGAGAGATCGGCCTGTGATAGCGGGAGGAGAGGTGTTAGTAATACAGTGAGAGATCGGCCTGTGGTAACGGGAGGAGAGGTGTTAGTAATACTGTGAGATCGGCCTGTGATAACGGGAGGAGAGGTGTTAGTAATACAGTGAGAGATCGGCCTGTGATAACGGGAGGAGAGGTGTTAGTAATACAGTGAGAGATCGGCCTGTGGTAGAGGGAGGAGAGGTGTTAGTAATACAGTGAGATCGGCCTGTGGTAGAGGGAGGAGAGGTGTTAGTAATACAGTGAGATCGGCCTGTGATAACTGGAGGAGAGGTGTTAGTAATACAGTGAGAGATCGGCCTGTGGTAACGGGAGGAGAGGTGTTAGTATTACAGTGTGAGATCGGCCTGTGATAATGGGAGGAGAGGTGTTAGTAATACAGTGTGAGATCGGCCTGTGGTAGAGAGAGGAGAGGTGTTAGTAATACAGTGAGAGATCGGCCTGTGGTAGCGGGAGGAGAGGTGTTAGTAATACAGTGAGAGATCGGCCTGTGATAACGGGAGGAGAGGTGCTAGTAATACAGTGAGAGATCGGCCTGTGGTAGCGGGAGGAGAGGTGTTAGTAATACAGTGAGAGATCGGCCTGTGGTAACGGGAGGAGAGGTGTTAGTAATACAGTGAGAGATCGGCCTGTGGTAACGGGAGGAGAGGTGTTAGTAATACAGTGAGAGATCGGCCTGTGGTAGTAGGATGAGAGGTGCTAGTAATACTGTGAGATCGGCCTGTGGTAATGGGTGGAGAGGTGTTAGTAATACAGTGAGAGATCGGCCTGTGGTAGCGGGAGGAGAGGTGTTAGTAATACAGTGAGAGATCGGCCTGTGGTAGCGGGAGGAGAGGTGTTAGTAATACAGTGAGAGATCGGCCTGTGGTAACGGGAGGAGAGGTGTTAGTAATACAGTGAGAGATCGGCCTGTGGTAGTAGGATGAGAGGTGCTAGTAATACTGTGAGATCGGCCTGTGGTAACGGGAGGAGAGGTGTTAGTAATACAGTAAGAGATTGGCCTGTGGTAGAGCGAGGAGAGGTGTTAGTAATACAGTGAGAGATCGGCCTGTGGTAGAGCGAGGAGAGGTGTTAGTAATACAGTGAGATCGGCCTGTGGTAGAGGGAGGAGAGGTGTTAGTAATACAGTGAGAGATCGGCCTGTGATAACGGGAGGAGAGGTGTTAGTAATACAGTGAGAGATCGGCCTGTGGTAGCGGGAGGAGAGGTGTTAGTAATACAGTGAGAGATCGGCCTGTGGTAGAGGGAGGAGAGGTGTTAGTAATACAGTGAGAGATCGGCCTGTGATAACGGGAGGAGAGGTGTTAGTATTACAGTGAGAGATCAGCCTGTGGTAGCGGGAGGAGAGGTGTTAGTAATACAGTGAGAGATCAGCCTGTGGTAGAGAGAGGAGAGGTGTTAGTAATACAGTGAGAGATCGGCCTGTGGTAGAGAGGGGAGAGGTGTTAGTAATACAGTGAGAGATCGGCCTGTGGTAGAGAGAGGAGAGGTGTTAGTAATACAGTGAGATCGGTCTGTGGTAGTGGGAGGAGAGGTGTTAGTAATACAGTGAGAGATCGGCCTGTGATAGCGGGAGGAGAGGTGTTAGTAATACAGTGAGAGATCGGCCTGTGGTAGAGAGAGGAGAGGTGTTAGTAATACAGTGAGAGATCGGCCTGTGGTAGAGAGAGGAGAGGTGTTAGTAATACAGTGAGATCGGCCTGTGGTAGTGGGAGGAGAGGTGTTAGTAATACAGTGAGATCGGCCTGTGATAGCGGGAGGAGAGGTGTTAGTAATACAGTGAGAGATCGGCCGGTGGTAGAGAGAGGAGAGGTGTTAGTAATACAGTGAGAGATCGGCCTGTGGTAGAGAGAGGAGAGGTGTTAGTAATACAGTGAGATCGGCCTGTGGTAGTGGGAGGAGAGGTGTTAGTAATACAGTGAGAGATCGGCCTGTGGTAGAGAGAGGAGAGGTGTTAGTAATACAGTGAGAGATCGGCCTGTGGTAACGGGAGGAGAGGTGTTAGTAATACAGTGAGAGATCGGCCTGTGGTAGTGGGAGGAGAGGTGTTAGTAATACAGTGAGAGATCGGCCTGTGGTAGAGAGAGGAGAGGTGTTAGTAATACAGTGAGATCGGCCTGTGATAACGGGAGGAGAGGTGTTAGTAATACAGTGAGATCGGCCTGTGGTAACGGGAGGAGAGGTGTTAGTAATACAGTGAGAGATCGGCCTGTGGTAACGGGAGGAGAGGTGTTAGTAATACAGTGAGATCGGCCTGTGGTAACGGGAGGAGAGGTGTTAGTAATACAGTGAGAGATCGGCCTGTGGTAGAGAGAGGAGAGGTGTTAGTAATACAGTGAGATCGGCCTGTGGTAGAGAGAGGAGAGGTGTTAGTAATACAGTGAGAGATCGGCCTGTGGTAGAGAGAGGAGAGGTGTTAGTAATACAGTGAGATCGGCCTGTGGTAGAGAGAGGAGAGGTGTTAGTAATACAGTGAGATCGGCCTGTGGTAGCGGGAGGAGAGGTGTTAGTAATACAGAGAGATCGGCCTGTGATAACGGGAGGAGAGGTGTTAGTAATACAGTGAGAGATCGGCCTGTGATAGCGGGAGGAGAGGTGTTAGTAATACAGTGAGAGATCGGCCTGTGATAACGGGAGGAGAGGTGTTAGTAATACAGTGAGAGATCGGCCTGTGATAACGGGAGGAGAGGTGTTAGTAATACAGTGAGAGATCGGCCTGTGGTAGAGAGAGGAGAGGTGTTAGTAATACAGTGAGAGATCGGCCTGTGGTAGAGGGAGGAGAGGTGTTAGTAATACAGTGAGATCGGCCTGTGGTAGAGGGAGGAGAGGTGTTAGTAATACAGTGAGAGATCGGCCTGTGGTAGAGGGAGGAGAGGTGTTAGTAATACAGTGAGATCGGCCTGTGATAACGGGAGGAGAGGTGTTAGTAATACAGTGAGAGATCGGCCTGTGGTAGAGAGAGGAGTGGTGTTACTAATACAGTGAGAGATCGGCCTGTGGTAACGGGAGGAGAGGTGTTAGTAATACAGTGAGATCGGCCTGTGGTAGAGCGAGGAGAGGTGTTAGTAATACAGTGAGAGATCGGCCTGTGGTAACGGGAGGAGAGGTGTTAGTAATACAGTGAGAGATCGGCCTGTGATAACGGGAGGAGAGGTGTTAGTAATACAGTGAGAGATCGGCCTGTGGTAGCGGGAGGAGAGGTGTTAGTAATACAGTGAGAGATCGGCCTGTGGTAGAGGGAGGAGAGGTGTTAGTAATACAGTGAGATCGGCCTGTGGTAGAGGGAGGAGAGGTGTTAGTAATACAGTGAGAGATCGGCCTGTGGTAGAGGGAGGAGAGGTGTTAGTAATACAGTGAGATCGGCCTGTGATAACGGGAGGAGAGGTGTTAGTAATACAATGAGATCGGCCTGTGGTAACGGGAGGAGAGGTGTTAGTAATACAGTGAGAGATCGGCCTGTGATAACGGGAGGAGAGGTGTTAGTATTACAGTGAGATCGGCCTGTGATAACGGGAGGAGAGGTGTTAGTAATACAGTGAGAGATTGGCCTGTGATAGCGGGAGGAGAGGTGTTAGTAATACTGTGAGATCGGCTTGTGATAACGGGAGGAGAGGTGTTAGTAATACAGTGAGAGATCGGCCTGTGATAACGGGGGGAGAGGTGTTAGTAATACAGTGAGAGATCGGCCTGTGGTAGCGGGAGGAGAGGTGTTAGTAATACAGTGAGAGATTGGCCTGTGATAGCGGGAGGAGAGGTGTTAGTAATACAGTGAGAGATCGGCCTGTGGTAACGGGAGGAGAGGTGTTAGTAATACAGTGAGAGATTGGCCTGTGATAACGGGAGGAGAGGTGTTAGTAATACAGTGAGAGATCGGCCTGTGGTAACGGGAGGAGAGGTGTTAGTAATACAGTGAGAGATCGGCCTGTGGTAGAGGGAGGAGAGGTGTTAGTAATACAGTGAGAGATTGGCCTGTGATAGCGGGAGGAGAGGTGTTAGTAATACAGTGAGAGATCGGCCTGTGATAACGGGGGGAGAGGTGTTAGTATTACAGTGAGATCGGCCTGTGATAACGGGAGGAGAGGTGTTAGTAATACAGTGAGAGATCGGCCTGTGATAACGGGAGGAGAGGTGTTAGTAATACAGTGAGATCGGCCTGTGGTAACGGGAGGAGAGGTGTTAGTAATACAGTGAGAGATCGGCCTGTGGTAACGGGAGGAGAGGTGTTAGTAATACAGTGAGAGATCGGCCTGTGGTAGCGGGAGGAGAGGTGTTAGTAATACAGAGAGATCGGCCTGTGATAGCGGGAGGAGAGGTGTTAGTAATACAGTGAGAGATCGGCCTGTGGTAACGGGAGGAGAGGTGTTAGTAATACAGTGAGAGATCGACCTGTGATAACGGGAGGAGAGGTGTTAGTAATACAGTGAGAGATCGGCCTGTGGTAACGGGAGGAGAGGTGTTAGTAATACAGTGAGAGATCGACCTGTGATAACGGGATGAGAGGTGTTAGTAATACAGTGAGATCGGCCTGTGGTAACGGGAGGAGAGGTGTTAGTAATACAGTGAGAGATCGGCCTGTGGTAGAGGGAGGAGAGGTGTTAGTAATACAGTGAGTTCGGCCTGTGGTAGAGGGAGGAGAGGTGTTAGTAATACAGTGAGAGATCGGCCTGTGGTAACGGGAGGAGAGGTGTTAGTAATACAGTGAGAGATCGGCCTGTGGTAGAGGGAGGAGAGGTGTTAGTAATACAGTGAGAGATCGGCCTGTGATAACGGGAGGAGAGGTGTTAGTATTACAGTGAGATCGGCCTGTGATAACGGGAGGAGAGGTGTTAGTAATACAGTGAGATCGGCCTGTGATAACTGGAGGAGAGGTGTTAGTAATACAGTGAGAGATCGGCCTGTGATAACGGGAGGAGAGGTGTTAGTAATACAGTGAGAGATCGGCCTGTGATAACGGGAGGAGAGGTGTTAGTAATACAGTGAGAGATCGGCCTGTGATAACGGGAGGAGAGGTGTTAGTAATACAGTGAGAGATCGGCCTGTGATAACGGGAGGAGAGGTGTTAGTAATACAGTGAGATCGGCCTGTGATAACTGGAGGAGAGGTGTTAGTAATACAGTGAGAGATCGGCCTGTGATAACGGGAGGAGAGGTGTTAGTAATACAGTGAGAGATCGGCCTGTGATAACGGGAGGAGAGGTGTTAGTAATACAGTGAGAGATCGGCCTGTGATAACGGGAGGAGAGGTGTTAGTAATACAGTGAGATCGGCCTGTGATAACTGGAGGAGAGGTGTTAGTAATACAGTGAGAGATCGGCCTGTGATAACGGGAGGAGAGGTGTTAGTAATACAGTGAGAGATCGGCCTGTGATAACGGGAGGAGAGGTGTTAGTATTACAGTGAGATCGGCCTGTGATAACGGGAGGAGAGGTGTTAGTAATACAGTGAGAGATCGGCCTGTGATAACGGGAGGAGAGGTGTTAGTAATACAGTGAGAGATCGGCCTGTGATAACGGGAGGAGAGGTGTTAGTAATACAGTGAGAGATCGGCCTGTGATAACGGGAGGAGAGGTGTTAGTAATACAGTGAGAGATCGGCCTGTGATAACGGGAGGAGAGGTGTTAGTAATACAGTGAGATCGGCCTGTGATAACGGGAGGAGAGGTGTTAGTAATACAGTGAGATCGGCCTGTGATAACGGGGGGAGAGGTGTTAGTAATACAGTGAGATCGGCCTGTGGTAACGGGAGGAGAGGTGTTAGTAATACAGTGAGAGATCGGCCTGTGGTAGCGGGAGGAGAGGTGTTAGTAATACAGTGAGAGATCGGCCTGTGATAGCGGGAGAGGTGTTAGTAATACAGTGAGAGATCGGCCTGTGGTAGAGAGAGGAGAGGTGTTAGTATTACAGTGAGATCGGCCTGTGGTAACGGGAGGAGAGGTGTTACTAATACAGTGAGATCGGCCTGTGGTAACGGGAGGAGAGGTGTTAGTAATACAGTGAGATCGGCCTGTGGTAGAGAGAGGAGAGGTGTTAGTAATACAGTGAGAGATCGGCCTGTGGTAGAGAGAGGAGAGGTGTTAGTAATACAGTGAGATCGGCCTGTGATAACGGGAGGAGAGGTGTTAGTAATACAGTGAGATCGGCCTGTGGTAGCGGGAGGAGAGGTGTTAGTAATACAGTGAGAGATCGGCCTGTGGTAGAGCGAGGAGAGGTGCTAGTAATACAGTGAGAGATCGGCCTGTGGTAGAGAGAGGAGAGGTGTTACTAATACAGTGAGATCGGCCTGTGATAACGGGAGGAGAGGTGCTAGTAATACAGTGAGAGATCGGCCTGTGGTAGCGGGAGGAGAGGTGTTAGTAATACAGTGAGATCGGCCTGTGGTAGAGAGAGGAGAGGTGTTAGTAATACAGTGAGAGATCGGCCTGTGGTAGAGAGAGGAGAGGTGTTAGTAATACAGTGAGATCGGCCTGTGATAACGGGAGGAGAGGTGTTAGTAATACAGTGAGAGATCGGCCTGTGATAATGGGAGGAGAGGTGTTAGTAATACAGTGAGATCGGCCTGTGATAACGGGAGGAGAGGTGTTAGTAATACAGTGAGATCGGCCTGTGGTAGCGGGAGGAGAGGTGTTAGTAATACAGTGAGATCGGCCTGTGATAACGGGAGGAGAGGTGTTAGTAATACAGTGAGAGATCGGCCTGTGGTAGAGAGAGGAGAGGTGTTAGTAATACAGTGAGAGATCGGCCTGTGATAACGGGAGGAGAGGTGTTACTAATACAGTGAGATCGGCCTGTGGTAACGGGAGGAGAGGTGTTAGTAATACAGTGAGATCGGCCTGTGGTAGAGGGAGGAGAGGTGTTACTAATACAGTGAGATCGGCCTGTGGTAACGGGAGGAGAGGTGCTAGTAATACAGTGAGAGATCTGCCTGTGATAACGGGAGGAGAGGTGTTAGTAATACAGTGAGAGATCGGCCTGTGATAACGGGAGGAGAGGTGTTAGTAATACAGTGAGATCGGCCTGTGATAACGGGAGGAGAGGTGTTAGTAATACTGTGAGATCGGCCTGTGATAACGGGAGGAGAGGTGTTAGTAATACAGTGAGATCGGTCTGTGGTAGTGGGAGGAGAGGTGTTAGTATTACAGTGAGAGATCGGCCTGTGATAACGGGAGGAGAGGTGTTAGTATTACAGTGAGATCGGCTTGTGATAACGGGAGGAGAGGTGTTAGTAATACAGTGAGAGATCGGCCTGTGATAACGGGAGGAGAGGTGTTAGTAATACAGTGAGAGATCGGCCTGTGATAACGGGAGGAGAGGTGTTAGTAATACAGTGAGATCGGCCTGTGATAACGGGAGGAGAGGTGTGTTAGTAATACAGTGAGAGATCGGCCTGTGGTAGAGAGAGGAGAGGTGTTACTAATACAGTGAGAGATCGGCCTGTGGTAGAGAGAGGAGAGGTGTTAGTAATACTGTGAGATCGGCCTGTGATAACGGGAGGAGAGGTGTTAGTAATACTGTGAGATCGGCCTGTGGTAGCGGGAGGAGAGGTGTTAGTAATACAGTGAGAGATCGGCCTGTGATACCGGGAGGAGAGGTGTTAGTAATACAGTGAGAGATCGGCCTGTGATAACGGGAGGAGAGGTGTTAGTAATACAGTGAGAGATCGGCCTGTGGTAGAGGGAGGAGAGGTGTTAGTAATACAGTGAGAGATCGGCCTGTGATAACGGGAGGAGAGGTGTTAGTAATACAGTGAGATCGGCCTGTGGTAGAGAGAGGAGAGGTGTTAGTAATACAGTGAGATCGGCCTGTGGTAACGGGAGGAGAGGTGTTAGTAATACAGTGAGAGATCGGCCTGTGATAACGGGAGGAGAGGTGTTAGTAATACAGTGAGATCGGCCTGTGATAACGGGAGGAGAGGTGTTAGTAATACAGTGAGAGATCGGCCTGTGGTAGAGAGAGGAGAGGTGTTAGTAATACAGTGAGAGATCGGCCTGTGATAACGGGAGGAGAGGTGTTAGTAATACAGTGAGATCGGCCTGTGGTAGAGAGAGGAGAGGTGTTAGTAATACAGTGAGATCGGCCTGTGGTAACGGGAGGAGAGGTGTTAGTAATACAGTGAGAGATCGGCCTGTGGTAACGGGAGGAGAGGTGTTAGTAATACAGTGAGAGATCGGCCTGTGATAACGGGAGGAGAGGTGTTAGTAATACAGTGAGATCGGCCTGTGATAGCGGGAGGAGAGGTGTTAGTAATACAGTGAGAGATCGGCCGGTGGTAGAGAGAGGAGAGGTGTTAGTAATACAGTGAGATCGGCCTGTGGTAGCGGGAGGAGAGGTGTTAGTAATACAGTGAGATTGGCCTGTGATAACGGGAGGAGAGGTGTTAGTATTACAGTGAGATTGGCCTGTGATAACGGGAGGAGAGGTGTTAGTAATACAGTGAGAGATCGGCCTGTGGTAACGGGAGGAGAGGTGTTAGTAATACAGTGAGAGATCGGCCTGTGGTAGAGGGAGGAGAGGTGTTAGTAATACAGTGAGAGATCGGCCTGTGATAACGGGAGGAGAGGTGTTAGTAATACAGTGAGAGATCGGCCTGTGATAACGGGAGGAGAGGTGTTAGTAATACAGTGAGAGATCGGCCTGTGATAACGGGAGGAGAGGTGTTAGTAATACAGTGAGAGATCGGCCTGTGATAACGGGAGGAGAGGTGCTAGTAATACAGTGAGAGATCGGCCTGTGATAACGGGAGGAGAGGTGTTAGTAATACAGTGAGATCGGCCTGTGATAACGGGAGGAGAGGTGTTAGTAATACAGTGAGATCGGCCTGTGGTAACGGGAGGAGAGGTGTTAGTAATACAGTGAGATCGGCCTGTGATAACGGGAGGAGAGGTGTTAGTAATACAGAGAGATCGGCCTGTGATAACGGGAGGAGAGGTGTTAGTAATACAGTGAGAGATCGGCCTGTGATAGCGGGAGGAGAGGTGTTAGTAATACAGTGAGATCGGCCTGTGATAACGGGAGGAGAGGTGTTAGTAATACAGTGAGATCGGCCTGTGATAACGGGAGGAGAGGTGTTAGTAATACTGTGAGATCGGCCTGTGGTAGCGGGAGGAGAGGTGTTAGTAATACAGTGAGAGATCGGCCTGTGATAACGGGAGGAGAGGTGTTAGTAATACAGTGAGATCGGCCTGTGGTAACGGGAGGAGAGGTGTTAGTAATACAGTGAGATCGGCCTGTGATAACGGGAGGAGAGGTGTTAGTAATACAGAGAGATCGGCCTGTGATAACGGGAGGAGAGGTGTTAGTATTACAGTGAGATCGGCCTGTGGTAACGGGAGGAGAGGTGTTAGTAATACAGTGAGAGATCGGCCTGTGGTAGAGGGAGGAGAGGTGTTAGTAATACAGTGAGAGATCGGCCTGTGGTAGCGGGAGGAGAGGTGTTAGTAATACAGTGAGAAATCGGCCTGTGATAACGGGAGGAGAGGTGTTAGTAATACAGTGAGATCGGCCTGTGGTAGAGGGAGGAGAGGTGTTAGTAATACAGTGAGATCGGCCTGTGGTAACGGGAGGAGAGGTGTTAGTAATACAGTGAGAGATCGGCCTGTGGTAGCGGGAGGAGAGGTGTTAGTAATACAGTGAGAGATCGGCCTGTGATAACGGGAGGAGAGGTGTTAGTAATACAGTGAGAGATCGGCCTGTGATAACGGGAGGAGAGGTGTTAGTAATACAGTGAGAGATCGGCCTGTGATAACGGGAGGAGAGGTGTTAGTAATACAGTGAGAGATCGGCCTGTGATAGCGGGAGGAGAGGTGTTAGTAATACAGTGAGAGATCGGCCTGTGGTAACGGGAGGAGAGGTGCTAGTAATACAGTGAGATCGGCCTGTGGTAGCGGGAGGAGAGGTGTTAGTAATACAGTGAGATCGGCCTGTGGTAGCGGGAGGAGAGGTGCTAGTAATACAGTGAGAGATCAGCCTGTGATAACGGGAGGAGAGGTGTTAGTAATACAGTGAGAGATCGGCCTGTGATAACGGGAGGAGAGGTGCTAGTAATACAGTGAGAGATCGGCCTGTGGTAACGGGAGGAGAGGTGTTAGTAATACAGTGAGAGATCGGCCTGTGGTAGCGGGAGGAGAGGTGTTAGTAATACAGTGAGAGATCGGCCTGTGATAACGGGAGGAGAGGTGTTAGTAATACAGTGAGAGATCGGCCTGTGATAACGGGAGGAGAGGTGTTAGTAATACTGTGAGATCGGCCTGTGATAACGGGAGGAGAGGTGTTAGTAATACAGTGAGAGATCGGCCTGTGATAACGGGAGGAGAGGTGTTAGTAATACAGTGAGAGATCGGCCTGTGGTAACGGGAGGAGAGGTGTTAGTAATACAGTGAGAAATCGGCCTGTGATAACGGGAGGAGAGGTGTTAGTAATACAGTGAGAGATCGGCCTGTGGTAATGGGTGGAGAGGTGTTAGTAATATAGTGAGAGATCGGCCTGTGATAACGGGAGGAGAGGTGTTAGTAATACAGTGAGAGATCGGCCTGTGATAACGGGAGGAGAGGTGTTAGTATTACAGTGAGATCGGCCTGTGGTAGCGGGAGGAGAGGTGTTAGTAATACAGTGAGAGATCGGCCTGTGATAACGGGAGGAGAGGTGTTAGTATTACAGTGAGATCGGCCTGTGATAACGGGAGGAGAGGTGTTAGTATTACAGTGAGATCGGCCTGTGGTAGCGGGAGGAGAGGTGTTAGTAATACAGTGAGAAATCGGCCTGTGATAACGGGAGGAGAGGTGTTAGTATTACAGTGAGATCGGCCTGTGATAACGGGAGGAGAGGTGTTAGTATTACAGTGAGATCGGCCTGTGATAGCGGGAGGAGAGGTGTTAGTAATACAGTGAGAGATCGGCCTGTGATAACGGGAGGAGAGGTGTTAGTATTACAGTGAGATCGGCTTATGTTAACAAGCGGAGAGAAAATGCTAGTCAGTCACTCACATTGTGCTTGTGACAGAAGTTCACCGCTTGCAGCGTCTGCCAGGTGATGTTTTTTACGAGATGTTCGGGAACTCTGTAAAAGAGAGGAGAAACAATGAGACAGTATAAAGGCAACGTACACAATGACACATTTCCTGTATAGGAAAAAGAAGGACCAAGTCATGGAGACCTACTCTGGACAATAAAGAGTGTCTGAGAGAAACCGAGACAGTACAAGATACCAATATCTAACTAGATGTGGTTATAAACCGAGACAGTACAAGATACCAGTATCCAACTAGATGTGGTTATAAACCGAGACAGTACAAGATACCAGTATCCAACTAGATGTGGTTATAAACCGAGACAGTACAAGATACCAATATCCAACTAGATGTGGTTATAAACCGAGACAGTACAAGATACCAGTATCCAACTAGATGTGGTTATAAACTGAGACAGTACAAGATACCAATATCCAACTAGATGTGGTTATAAACTGAGACAGTACAAGATACCAATATCCAGCTAGATGTGGTTATAAACTGAGACAGTACAAGATACCAATATCCAACTAGATGTGGTTATAAACTGAGACAGTGCAAGATACCAATATCTAACAAGATGTGGTTATAAACTGAGACAGTACAAGATACCAATATCCAACTAGATGTGGTTATAAACCGAGACAGTACAAGATACCAGTATCCAACTAGATGTGGTTATAAACCGAGACAGTACAAGATACCAATATCCAACTAGATGTGGTTATAAACCGAGACAGTACAAGATACCAGTATCCAACTAGATGTGGTTATAAACTGAGACAGTACAAGATACCAATATCCAACTAGATGTGGTTATAAACTGAGACAGTACAAGATACCAATATCCAACTAGATGTGGTTATAAACCGAGACAGTACAAGATACCAGTATCCAACTAGATGTGGTTATAAACCGAGACAGTACAAGATACCAATATCCAACTAGATGTGGTTATAAACCGAGACAGTACAAGATACCAGTATCCAACTAGATGTGGTTATAAACTGAGACAGTACAAGATACCAATATCCAACTAGATGTGGTTATAAACTGAGACAGTACAAGATACCAATATCCAACTAGATGTGGTTATAAACTGAGACAGTGCAAGATACCAATATCCAACAAGATGTGGTTATAAACTGAGACAGTACAAGATACCAATATCCAACTAGATGTGGTTATAAACAGACAGTACAAGACAGTCTCTGTCTCTCTCATATCCATTCATCTATCTCATATCTATCAGTCTATCCATCTATCCTATATCAAGCTATCTGTATTTTGCTTTATGTCTGCAGATTCCTTTTTAAAGTTAACTCTATTGAAGTCTGCCTCTAGGTTACACCTCCTCTCAATATACACTAGGCTTCAATAGACCCAAACAACTCATAAGGCACCAAAGTTATCAGATTTCTAACAAACTTGCAGTGAACTATAAAAGAGATCATGGGCAACTGGAAATAGTATACATATATAAATGACTGCCTAACTATGTAAATACTTCTGTTAAATAAATGAAGATACTTTAATTCTTAGGGTACAGCTCACATTTAAGATGCTGTTTGAAGTTTCTTGATCTGCTGGCAGTGGGAGGAGCCGAGTTAGTGGCGCTCCCAAAATCCTTATCATGTCCACTTATTGAACTGATACCATGTGTCAACAAGACAAAAAGCCGGCTGTTTACTTTCAGCCTCAATCATTCAGTTCTGTGTGAGTAATTCATCCTATATACAACTTGCCTGGGGCATTGATCAAAAGTTTCCATGGCACTAAGTCACTCAGACAGACCACGGCCAATAAATTAAAGAGAGGTATTGTTTGCGCAATGTGCAAGACAAACATCAGGGAGAGAGAGGAGAACATTCAACATCCCTCCCAGAAATACCTTTCACTGAGAGTAAGATGAATGCTAGAACACCAATTGCTATTATACGAAAAAACAGAAAAAGAACATTACCAGGCCAGGGCTCAAAATTTCCACTTGCCACTAGCCAATGGCGAGTGAAAATTTAGCCCTGGCGAGTAGAAATTCAGCCCTGGTGGGTATGTTATGGCTTGCAGTGGCGAGTAACTTTTCAGGTCTGGCTAGTAGCATAGGACTTCAAATTTTAAGCCCCGGTTAAAGGGTTAATAGAGACTTGTCTAGAGACTCACAGCACCCCCCCACAAACACACACCAAGAAGAATACATTCTATTAGAGAACTGTCTAGAGACTCACAGCACCCCCCCACACACACACACCAAGAAGAGGACATTCTATTAGAGACCTGTCTAGAGACTCACAGCCCCCCCACACACACACCAAGTAGAAGATATTCTATTAGAGAACTGTCTAGAGACTCACAGCACCCCCCCCCCCCACACACACACACACACACACGCACACGCACACCAAGAAGAATACATTCTATTAGAGACCTGTCTAGAGACTCACAGCACACACACACACACACACACACACACCAAGAAGAATACATTCTATTAGAGACCTGTCTAGAGACTCACAGCACCCCCCCACACACACATACACACCAAGAAGAGGACATTCCATTAGAGACCTGTCTAGAGACTCAAAGTCCCCCTCACACACAAACCAAGAAGAATGCATTCTTTTAGAGAGTTAGGGTCCAAAGATATTTACCCACGTAGGTACCTACCAAGCTCATGTAGAATGGTTACACTCAGGGGTGGACTGACCATACGGGCATTCGGTCACGGACCGAGGGCCCGTGACCAAAGGGGGCCCGCCGCCGCTTCCAGCGCTGCTCAGCAGCTCTCCAATAAAGGCAGCCGGTGCGCCGTTCTAGTAATACAGAGCGCTGAGAGATGACATCATCCCCCAGCCTCTGCATTACTAGAGGCGAGCGGGACTTCGCACAGTATTAAGCCGTGCCGCTAGACCACCAGGGACTGGAGGTAGGGGCAGTGTGGAGATGAAGGGAGCATTGTGGAAGGGGCGATGTGGAGATGAAGGGGCATGGTGGAAGGGGCGATGTGGAGATGAAGGGGGCATTGTGGAAGGGGCATTGTGGAGATGAAGGGGGCAATGTGGAAGGGGCATTGTGGAGATGAAGGGGCAATGTGGAAGGGGCATTGTGGAGATGAAGGGGCAATGTGGAGATGAGATGACGGGGGCATTGTGGAGATGAAGGGGGCATTGTGGAAGGGGCATTGTGGAGATGAAGGGGGCATTGTGGAAGGGGCATTGTGGAGATGAAGGGGGAATTGTGGAAGGGGGCATTGTGGAGATGATGGGGCAATGTGGAGATTTCTGCAGGGGGCCCAGACCTCTTTTTGGACCAGGGGCCCTGGGTCCTGTCAGTCCGCCCCAGGTTACACTTACCTATGGGTTCCTACCCAGCTCATGTACAATGGTGACACTTACCGGTGGGGGTATCTACCCAGCTCGTGTACAATGGTGACACTTACCGGTGGGGGTATCTACCCAGCTCGTGTACAATGGTGACACTTACCGGTGGGGGTATCTACCCAGCTCGTGTACAATGGTGACACTTACCGGTGGGGGTATCTACCCAGCTCGTGTACAATGGTGACACTTACCGGTGGGGGTATCTACCCAGCTCGTGTACAATGGTGACACTTACCGGCGGGGGTATCTACCCAGCTCGTGTACAATGGTGACACTTACCGGCGGGGGTATCTACCCAGCTCATGTAGAATGGTGACACTTACCCACGGGGGTACCTACCCAGCTCATATAGAATGGTGACACTTACCCATGGGGGTATTTACCCAGCTCATGTAGAATGGTGACACTTACCCGCGGGGGTATCTACCCAGTCCATATGGAATGGTGACACTTACCCAGAGGGGTATCTACCCAGCTCATGTAGAATGGTGACACTTACCCACCGGGGTATGTACCCAGTCCATGTAGAATGGTGACACTTACCACGGGGGTACCTATCCAGCTCATGTAGAATGGTGACACTTAACCACGGGGGTATGTACCCAGTCCATGTAGAATGGTGACACTTACCCAGAGGGGTATCTACCCAGCTCATGTAGAATGGTGACACTTACCCACGGGGGTATGTACCCAGTCCATGTAGAATGGTGACACTTACCACGGGGGTACCCATCCAGCTCATGTAGAATGGTGACACTTACCCATGGGGGTATGTACCCAGCTCATGTAGAATGGTGACACTTACCCGCGGGGGTATGTACCCAGCTCATGTAGAATGGTGACACTTAATCACGGGGGTACCTATCCAGCTCATGTAGAATAGTGACATTTACCCATGGGGGTATGTACCCAGCTCATGTAGAATGGTGACACTTACCCACGGGGGTACCTATCCAGCTCGTGTAACACTGTGTGGTCGCAGTACTCAAACACCAAGTGCAGTTTCCTCTTCCTCCTGAACACTTCCAGCAAGTTCACCAGATTGGGATGCTTCAGTTGCTAGACAAAAATAAAAAAATCTATGTTTTATAAATTTGAAGGGAGACCATTTTGATTTTATATATATATATATATTTTTTAATTAAACACCGTAATTAGCACCTAACTAATAACAAAGCACGTTTCCGTTTCTGCCACCACATTGCATACAAATAGTTACAGGCAAGGTGAAGCAATACTGGGTCAAACCATCCTCATTAATAGGAAAAGAATATATTATTGGTTCCAATAATGCTTTTTAATAAGGAATTGTTAAGTCTGAATCAACGTGCCGGAGCTCTTGCTATCATTCAAGTCCTTAAAATCCAGGAGTATTTTTATTGGTCACAGACAGTCCAGATGGTTTGCCCAACAATTGCTGCATTTCTGCCATACATATAGTCCAACGTATAAATGAGGACAGAGGTATTTTCCCTTAAGGATCAGACCATTTCACATGATTTCAAACCCCCTGAATAAGTGGTTCTTCAGTTATTTATCAGAAGGACTTAACTAGGTAGGTGTCCTTCATAGCGACGCCAGTTATTTCTTTAATTTACTTAATTTACTTTTATTGTTTGCATTACATCTGTTTGTCACCTGCTAGTTGTCTCAGTTTCAGTCTGATAACAATTATGGACCCTTACAAGTCATTCAGTAATTGCAGCCCATTAATTAGTTGTGTAGAGGTGTGATTTATAGCAGACTTTAATAGAGATCTCGGTATACAGGAACCTGTAGATATAATGCAAAACATACACAGGGAGCCCTCACTACTGTAGGAAGGACACCGAGCTAAATAAGTCAATGTGTTCCGCAAGTTAAGAGCCACTTATTCTTACACCTATAGCTCCCCTTAAAGGGCCATGTAATAAAGACACCAGCTTCCTCCACTCCTGTACCCGTTCAGCTGAACGACTGTGGAGAAAGTCTGGCTCTCTGGCAGACTTTCTCCACTACAGGTTCCTCCTTTCCTGCTTTAACTCTGCTCTGTCCCTCACAAAAAAACATTACTTCTCACAACTAATCAACACTCATAAGTCCAACCCCCGACGACTTTTCTCTTCCTTTGACTCCCTCCTTCGCCCTCCATCTGCTTCCCCCGCTAACTCCATACAGCCACAAGACTTTGCTGACTACTTCAAAGCCAAGGTGGACTCCACTGGGGATAATATACCACCTTGTATATCTCCTCCTAGCCTCCCTCGTTCCCCTTCTGGCACTCTGGACTCTCACTAGTCACGGAGGAGGAACTGATTAACCTACTATCCTCCGCTCCGTCCACTACATGTGCACTTGATCCGCTCCCCTATCACCTCATCCAATCCCTCTCCCCCTATCCTATTACAAATCTTTAACTCCTCCTAAGCCACCATTACCTTTCTTGATGACTTCAAACATGCCTTAGTAAAACCTATCCTCAAGAACAACTCTTCTGACAGTAACACGCCCTCTAGCTATCGACCAGTTTCTCTTCTGCCTTTTGCCTCTAAACTCTTGGAACGCTTAGCCTACTCACGTCTGCTTGACTTCCTCAATGCATACAACCTGCTCAACCCTTTACAATCTAGATTTCGCACTGCTCACTCCACTGAAACTGCTCTTACAAGAGTCGTCAATGATCTTCACATTGCCAAATCTGAAGGTCACTATTCAATTCTTATCCTGCTTGATCTCTCAGCAACTTTTGATACTGTTGATCATGCTCTCCTCCTCCGCATTCTTCACTCTTTAGGAATCCACAACACAGCACTGGACTGGCTCTCCTCTTATCTATCTAACAGATCCTTCAGTGTCTCCTCTGCCACCTCTTCATCCTCCCCCATCCAACTCTCTCTTGGGGTTCCTCAAGGTTCTGTTCTAGGACCGCTTCTGTTTTCTCTTTACACAATAACACTTGGTGATCTTATTAACTCATTTGGTCTCAAATATCACATCTATGCAGATGACACCCAGATTTACTTATCTGTACCTCAACTCACTTCTGATATCCAGGCTAAAGTCACAGATTGCCTCTCGGCTATCTCAGACTGGATGGCTCATAGGCACCTCAAACTCAATATGTCTAAAACGGAGCTACTCCTCATCCCATCTAGACCTGGCCCTGTAGAGCCCTTCCAGGTGACTCTAAATGGCACTACCATAAATCCAGTATCAGAAGCGCGGTGTCTAGGGGTAATAATTGACAACTCTCTCTCATTCTCCCCTCATATTAATGCCATCACTAAATCCTGTCGCTTTCTTTTGCGTAACATTGCTAAAATCCATCCCTTCCTCTGTTCCTCCACAGCTAAAATTCTTATACATTCAATCATCCTCTCCCGCATGGACTATTGCAACATTCTTCTGTCTGGCATTCCTGCTTCCCATCTCCATCCACTTCAATCTATACAGAATGCTGCAGCACAAATTATTCTTCAGTCACCTAGGTTTGTCCCTGCCCCAATCCTCCTCAAAACTCTCCAATGGCTGCCTATCAAACTCCAGATATCTTACAAAATCTTACTTCTCTCTTTCAAGACACTTCTCTCCTCTACTCCTTCTTTCATTTCCACTCTGATCTCCCGTTATACCCCATCCCGCCACTTACGTTCTGCCAATGATGGTCTTCTCTCAGCTCCTTTTGTCTCTACAGCCCTGTCACGTATCAAACCCTTTTCTCTCATTGCTCCGTATCTATGGAATGCTCTACCATCCAACCTGCGCCACTGCACCTCTCTGATAACCTTCAAATCTCACTTGAAAATGCACCGCCTGGATAAAATCCCAACATGCTAGAAGGCACTGATGTTGTACAATGAACGCTCTTATAAATGATTTACTTTACTGATGTCCTCTATCATCATCAGAACTAGCACTGTATTCAACACTTCTACAGCAATAAGGCAGCAGAACACAGGTAAATGTGCACGCTGGCATATGGGTTGCATGCTTATTAACAAAACAAATCCCCTAAAATGAAATCATGAAATAAAAGCCTAGTTCCCGCTGGAATCCTCTTTGGCCTAATTCTCCTTCTAGCGGAAAACCTCCAGCACACCCAGCTCTCAGGCAGCAAATGCCTTCCCAGGCACAGGGCAGTGATCAGGGACTGTCTTTGCCCTGGGAGCACAGGGAATCCTGGAGACATTATCACTGTGATATTAACGTATGGGTCTGGTATCACGGTTTGTTATAGCGCCACTTACACTGGAGACATTATCACTGTGATACTAATGTACGGGTCTGGTATCACTGTTTGTTATAGCGCCACTTACACTGGAGACATTATCACTGTGATATTAACGTACGGGTCTGGTATCACTGTTATAGTGCCACTTACACTGGAGACATTATCACTGTGATATTAACGTACGGGTCTGGTATCACTGTTTGATATAGCACCACTTACACTGGAGACATTATCACTGTGATATTAACGTATGGGTCTGGTATCACTGTTATAGCGCCACTTACACTGGAGACATTATCACTGTGATACTAACGTATGGGTCTGGTATCACTGTTTGGTTATAGCGCCACTTACACTGGAGACATTATCACTGTGATACTAAAGTACGGGTCTGGTATCACTGTTTGATACAGCGTCACTTACACTGGAGACATTATCACTGTGATATTAACATATGGGTCTGGTATCACTGTTATAGCGCCACTTACACTGGAGACATTATCACTGTGATATTAACGTACGGGTCTGGTATCACTGTTTGTTATAGCACCACTTACACTGGAGACATTATCACTGTGATACTAACGTATGGGTCTGCTATCACTGTTTGATACAGCGTCACTTACACTGGAGACATTATCACTGTGATACTAAAGTACGGGTCTGGTATCACTGTTTGTTATAGCGCCACTTACACTGGAGACATTATCACTGCGATATTAACGTACAGGTCTGGTATCACTGTTTGTTATAGCGCTACTTACACTGGAGACATTATCACTGTGATACTAACGTATGGGTCTGCTATCACTGTTTGATACAGCGTCACTTACACTGGAGACATTATCACTGTGATATTAACGTACGGGTCTGGTATCACTGTTTGATATAGCGCCACTTACACTGGAGACATTATCACTGCGATATTAACGTACGGGTCTGGTATCACTGTTTGTTATAGCGCCACTTACACTGGAGACATTATCACTGTGATACTAACATACGGGTCTGCTATCACTGTTTGATACAGCGTCACTTACACTGGAGACATTATCACTGCGATATTAACGTACAGGTCTGGTATCACTGTTTGTTATAGCGCCACTTACACTGGAGACATTATCACTGCGATATTAACGTACAGGTCTGGTATCACTGTTTGTTATAGCGCCACTTACACTGGAGACATTATCACTGTGATACTAACGTACAGGTCTGGTATCACTGTTTGTTATAGCGCCACTTACACTGGAGACATTATCACTGTGATATTAACGTACCGGTTTGGTATCACTGTTTGTTATAGAGCCACTTATACTGGAGACATTATCACTGTGATATTAACGTACCGGTCTGGTATCACTGTTTGTTATAGCGCCACTTACACTGGAGACATTATCACTGTGATATTAACGTATGGGTCTGGTATCACGGATATAGCGCCACTTACATTGGAGACATTATCACTGTGATATTTAAGTACGGGTCTGGTATCACTGTTTGTTATAGCGCCACTTACATTGGAGACATTATCACTGTGATATTAACGTATGGGTCTGGTATCACGGATATAGCGCCACTTACATTGGAGACATTATCACTGTGATATTAAAGTATGGGTCTGGTATCACTGTTTGTTATAGCGCCACTTACATTGGAGACATTATCACTGTGATATTAACGTACGGGTCTGGTATCACTGTTTGTTATAGCGCCACTTACAGCAATTTTGTTGATCATATGAATGCCAGATGTGTAGGCTAAACAGTGCAAAGTAATACGAGGAAAAACCCCAGCAGAACCAAATGTGTAACCAATTATGTTTTCTATACAAGTTCTCACCCTCATTGATCCCATGACAAGCCTCCTCTGGTGGGGAGGGTCAAGGTACAAGCAGCCCTGCTCTTCAAAAGCCCCCAGTGGGGCAGGTTCTTAGGATATCCCCTCTGGATTTATTACCGAGACAGAGACACTGACTCGCTCCCATTGTAGTAAAAAGCAGAGCGATCCCAGTCACATGCCCTGTGTCGGTACTGAGGTCTGCACGCTTGGCTGCCCCAGGTATAAATGTCTGGATCTACATCCATGCTGAGCTGTGCTCAGTTCATGTAACACAGAGCAGACTGGGAGTCCAGCTGATCCTCTCCGTCACACACAACAGGTTCTCTAGGACTTGGCAAGAGTCACACTCCCGCCTATTGTTATGTACAAGTCAGCGTTCACTAAATATTAGCTTTCCTGCAGGGCTGTGTGGGGAGGATCAGCTTAACAACACAAACACTCGTGTCAGGCAGCCCCTGACATTCCCAGTACACACAGCCTGTAACTATTTACACACACGAAGGGACGCTCCGTCCTGCAGGTCTCCACATGTTAAAGCAATAGTGACAGCGGCAATCTACAGGCGTTCCAGGCCCTGTCAATTAATTAGGATAAGGAAGCAAAATGGCAAACACAAGTGATGTTTAGGTACACAGGGGCGTGTGTGCAAAGGCAAAACCAAGTCACATTTATATGGATACTACTGTGCACTGAAAGGACTGGAGACCTGTGTAACATCCAAGGGGTTAATATTCCAAATTGAAGGAATGATGATATCTATTTGTTATATTTTCCATGGTTATTGATTTATCCACTTTTCCCTTGTACATATACTCTGACAGCTAGAAGTGTCCTTTCCCTGTAACTAAGAGGTAGGTATGCTGTGGTTCTCCAGCTGTTGACTGATTGGGAGTGAGGGGACTGTAGACTCTCCAGGCTGGAGAGTCAAAGGTTGCTCGTCATCTTGCTATTTAACTAGTTAAAACCCTTTACAATCCAGATGACAATGCAGTGTAACGCTCAGTGGGTTAAGGAATCAGTTATTCTCCATTTTTAGTAATTTAGTCCAAAAGCAGGAAGGTGGATTAGTAGCCTAACGAGCCTTCCCATCTCCTAAAGAAACATTAACATGTAAATATGGGTTATATTCATTTAAGTCCCCGGTACTCCATGCTTCATCTTTAAAAATGATCTGCCTTCTGAGACCTAAACTCCAGATTCCTTTTCCAGGGCTCAGACTGATCGTCTATAACTGGACAGAGAGATCAGTCTACTGAATAGAAGAGCAGGAGGCGCTATGACTAACCACCGACCGTGTATTGTGAGGGAAGAGCTAGACCAACAGCACAAAGCTGGACAAAGCCAGTCTAGGGTGGTAACATATGAAAACTAAATCGTTACTTGTACTAGCTGGTGATATTTTCCCTTATATCAACCTAGTTCATTTTTGGTGTTAATGTTCCTTTAAGGAGGCAAAATTTAGTAAAGTTGATACCGTTACTGGCTAACTAAACAGATTTAGGATGCAAGCTGTCAAGACTTCTTAGGTCTCTTCCTCAGGCGTGTTATACAGATAAATATGAAAACTTGTCTCTTATATACAAGTACACATCACATTGTGTATAATGGAAATCAGATAAGAATGTTAGTCCAGATACAGATTCCTTGATCAGTCAGTGGTAGAGGATGTGATTTAAATTGCATTCTTCATCTGAGGAATCCAGGTATTTATGATCCCAGAGGGACTGTCATAAAAGTTAATTCACAATGTGATCATGTGACAGAAACTCTGTCTCTATTCAACCCAGGTGCCAGGTCCTGGCATTTCACAGGTTTACAAATGTAACTCGCCTCAGGACTCGCTGTGATTGCTGTGCGGATGTTGCTGTCGACTGTTCGAGGTCTGGAGCAGTCAGTTTCAGACAGTCCCCTGTGGTTACACTGATGACATGTGCCAGTGGAGCCACGTGACCAAGGCAATGTAAATATACACTGCTATCACTGATCTCTGCCCCTCTCCTCCTAACTGTGATTGTGACGCAGAGATAGACAAAGAAAATTAGCCCCAACACTTCAAATGGCCAAAGAGGGGGTCACTTATTTTAGGTGATTTTGCTAGGGGCAGAAATAGCGTGTTCAAGTTCAGGCCACAAGGGCCACCAACAGGCTAAGATTTAATGATTCCACTGATTAAGCACAGACAAGTCAGTCAAAATGAATGATCACTGATTAAAGGGATAGTAATACTTTGTTTTATCTTTATTTTATTTTGTAGGCATTAAAAACACATGAAGAATGATGTAAGTCTTATCTCTCAAACCTTTATGGTTTATGAGATATTCACAAATAAAGTTTCCCCTCCTGCCCCTTTTACCTAGTGTAAGCCATCTCTTCTCAGATGTGGAATCCAGTCCATAGACCAGACAGATAACAGATAGGGACAATCTTATTCCTATTAGAACAATGAAATCCCTGCCCCCCTTGACAAGCTTTTCAGATTTTTCCCTTATCTTAATTGAAGATTGTCCCTCTCTGCAGTCTACCTGGGCACCTCCCTTCTGATCTGGCTGAGCAGTGTTACATCAGTAAAAGGGGGGGGAGGGGGACACTTTGTCATTGAATTACTCTTGTACTACAACTCTGACAGTATTGATATAACACTCTCCAAAGTCCAAATACTATGATGATTAATTAGAGCTGCTTTTACGATGAAACATTACTATCAATTTAACTCACCTGTGTTTAAAGGGATAGTAAAGTCTAGTTATAATAAAAACTAATATAGTTGCTATTAAAATAATAAACTAAACAATGTTAGTCCTATCTCTCAAACCTTTATCTTCATTTATCTCTCAACCCATAAAGACCCCCCAACCCCTTTTGTGACGTAACCTGTAAAGCCGGTTGCCGGATATTCTGGTCCTGGGAACAGACGGAGGCTCTTCAGCCGAAATAGTGCGATCGTGACACAAATACTTAATTGGACTAACATTGTTTAGTTTATTTTAAAGGGTCAGTAATGTCTCCTAAAAAATATTTAGATTTAGGTAGAGGTTGAAAAAAGAAACTAATTGCCAAAAACCCTATCTCTCAGACCGCTATGGTGTGACAGATACAGGGATTCAAAGTTCCCCCCTCGTTCCCCGCTATGGTGTGACAGATACAGGGATTCAAAGTTCCCCCCTCGTTCCCCGCTATGGTGTGACAGATACAGGGATTCAAAGTTCCCCCCTCGTTCCCCGCTATGGTGTGACAGATACAGGGATTCAAAGTTCCCCCCTCGTTCCCCGCTATGGTGTGACAGATACAGGGATTCAAAGTCCCCCCTTGTTCCCCGCTATGGTGTGACAGATACAGGGATTCAAAGTTCCCCCCTCGTTCCCCGCTATGGTGTGACAGATACAGGGATTCAAAGTTCCCCCCTCGTTCCCCGCTATGGTGTGACAGATACAGGGATTCAAAGTCCCCCCTCGTTCCCCGCTATGGTGTGACAGATACAGGGATTCAAAGTTCCCCCCTCGTTCCCCGCTATGGTGTGACAGATACAGGGATTCAAAGTTCCCCCCTCGTTCCCCGCTATGGTGTGACAGATACAGGGATTCAAAGTCCCTCCTCGTTCCCCGCTATGGTGTGACAGATACAGGGATTCAAAGTTCCCCCCTCGTTCCCCGCTATGGTGTGACAGATACAGGGATTCAAAGTTCCCCCCTCGTTCCCCGCTATGGTGTGACAGATACAGGGATTCAAAGTCCCTCCTCGTTCCCCGCTATGGTGTGACAGATACAGGGATTCAAAGTCCCTCCTCGTTCCACGCTATGGTGTGACAGATACAGGGATTCAAAGTCCCCCCTCGTTCCCCGCTATGGTGTGACAGATACAGGGATTCAAAGTTCCCCCCTCGTTCCCCGCTATGGTGTGACAGATACAGGGATTCAAAGTTCCCCCCTCGTTCCCCGCTATGGTGTGACAGATACAGGGATTCAAAGTCCCTCCTCGTTCCCCGCTATGGTGTGACAGATACAGGGATTCAAAGTTCCCCCCTCGTTCCCCGCTATGGTGTGACAGATACAGGGATTCAAAGTTGCCCCCTCGTTCCCCGCTATGGTGTGACAGATACAGGGATTCAAAGTCCCTCCTCGTTCCCCGCTATGGTGTGACAGATACAGGGATTCAAAGTCCCTCCTCGTTCCCCGCTATGGTGTGACAGATACAGGGATTCAAAGTTCCCCCCTCGTTCCCCGCTATGGTGTGACAGATACAGGGATTCAAAGTTCCCCCCTCGTTCCCCGCTATGGTGTGACAGATACAGGGATTCAAAGTCCCCCCTCGTTCCCCGCTATGGTGTGACAGATACAGGGATTCAAAGTTCCCCCCTCGTTCCCCGCTATGGTGTGACAGATACAGGGATTCAAAGTCCCCCCTCGTTCCCCGCTATGGTGTGACAGATACAGGGATTCAAAGTTCCCCCCTCGTTCCCCGCTATGGTGTGACAGATACAGGGATTCAAAGTCCCCCCTCGTTCCCCGCTATGGTGTGACAGATACAGGGATTCAAAGTTCCCCCCTCGTTCCCCGCTATGGTGTGACAGATACAGGGATTCAAAGTCCCTCCTCGTTCCCCGCTATGGTGTGACAGATACAGGGATTCAAAGTTCCCCCCTCGTTCCCCGCTATGGTGTGACAGATACAGGGATTCAAAGTTCCCCCCTCGTTCCCCGCTATGGTGTGACAGATACAGGGATTCAAAGTCCCTCCTCGTTCCCCGCTATGGTGTGACAGATACAGGGATTCAAAGTTCCCCCCTCGTTCCCCGCTATGGTGTGACAGATACAGGGATTCAAAGTTCCCCCCTCGTTCCCCGCTATGGTGTGACAGATACAGGGATTCAAAGTTCCCCCTCGTTCCCCGCTATGGTGTGACAGATACAGGGATTCAAAGTTCCCCCCTCGTTCCCCGCTATGGTGTGACAGATACAGGGATTCCCCCCTCGTTCCCCGCTATGGTGTGACAGATACAGGGATTCAAAGTCCCCCCTCGTTCCCCGCTATGGTGTGACAGATACAGGGATTCCCCCCTCGTTCCCCGCTATGGTGTGACAGATACAGGGATTCAAAGTTCCCCCCTCGTTCCCCGCTATGGTGTGACAGATACAGGGATTCCCCCCTCCCTCCCTCCCCTTCTCCTGATGTCAGCGTCTAGCAGCAGGTGGCTCTGCAGCAGAGCCGAAATCGCGTTACTTAAAAAGAATTCATTCACTGGAAAGATCTACAAAGTACACTTACAAACCAGGCACACTTTGCAGACCTTTCCAATTAATGAATTCTTTTGTAATAACGCGATTTCGGCTCTGCTGCAGAGCCTCCTCCAGTCGTACGACTCAAATCTCCTGCTGTCAGGTGTACATCCGACATCAGGAGAAGGGGGGGAGGGGGAACATTGAATCCCTATATCTCCCAAATCACAGCGGTTTGAGCGATAGGGTTTGTGGCAATTTGTTTCTTTTTTCAACCTCTACCCAACTCTAAATCATGTTTAAGGGACATTACTGTCCCTTTAAGGAAGAAGGAGAGTCTAACACAAACCAAGGAGTCCAAAGTCTTTATTAGTAGCAGACAAACTGGATATTCAAACACTTATTTCAAGACTAGTCCAAGGACGAGGTCGGAGATAGTTGACCTCAAAGCGTTGACTGGAAGTCGGACGGTAGTCAGAGATAAGCCAGTCTAGTGGCTGGGATCTATCCGACCATCCGTTCTTATTTGCCAAGCCCAGCCGGAGATCAACCTGCCTCGGGTACTGGAACCCAAGATACTGGCTCCTCAGCGTCAACTGGAAGTCTAGTGGTAGTCGAGGATATTGCAGTCAAACGGCTGGGATCTATCCGACCGGCCATTCTCATCTGTTAAGTCCACTCGGAGATCAACCTGCCATGGGTACTGGAACCCAAGTTACCGGCTCCTCAGCGTCAACTGGAAGTCTAGAGGTAGTCAAGGAAACAGAGCACAATAGTCGAATATACAAGCCAGGGTCAAGCTGGGAGGATGAGCGAGGAATCAAAGTCGGAACACCAGGACACTGACCAGATCAGACAAAAGGTAAAAGTGGAAAGTAGAAAAAAATCGTAGTCGGTAAGTGGCCAAAGTCGAAAACAGAGGACTGGAAAGCTAGAACCCAGGAAGCTTGAAGAAGAAGTGCGGGCAACCAGAAAGTAGCAGTTCTTAAAGGAGAAACTCCCAGTCAGGAAGAAAGGGGCGGATAAATCACAGCGGAGGTGACAAAAACACTTCATGTTGGTTGACTAAAAGGAATCACTGACGTCCTTCCTCACATCCAACAGCAATGACCCCACAGGGCACTAACAAGAATGGGAGCAATTCTACAGTAAACTGCCCCACGCAGGACAAATATTCCCAACACCCCTGTTGTTAAAATGAGGGTTTTACCCCCTGGATGCTAGACAGGTCTCTAATGCACAACAAAGCAATGGACTGACTACCTATCTTACCCCTACATTACCTCCCCACTCACTGACACTCCTTAGTAATGCATTACCTACCTTGCTTAGCATGGACTTCCTATCATATCACTACATTACCTCCCCACTCACTGACACTGCTCAGTAATGCATTACCCACCTCCCCTAGCACTGACCTCCTGTCTTATCCCTACATTACCTCCCCCATTCACTGACACTGCTCAGTAATGCATTACCCACCTCCCCTAGCACTGACTTCCTATCTTATCCCTACATTACCTCCCCACTCACTGACACTGCTCAGCAATGCATTACCCACCTCCCCTAGCACTGACTTCCTGTCTTATCCCTACATTACCTCCCCACTCACTGACACTGCTCAGCAATGCATTACCCACCTCCCCTAGCACTGACTTCCTGTCTTATCCCTACATTACCTCCCCACTCACTGACACTCCTTACTAATGCATTACCTACCTTGCTTAGCATGGACTTCCTATCATATCACTACATTACCTCCCCACTCACTGACACTGCTCAGTAATGCATTACCCATCTCCCCTAGCACTGACTTCCTATCTTATCCCTACATTACCTCCCCACTCACTGACACTCCTTAGTAATGCATTACCTACCTTGCTTAGCATGGACTTCCTATCATATCACTACATTACCTCCCCACTCACTGACACTCCTTAGTAATGCATTACCTACCTTGCCTTGCACGGAGTTCCTGTCTTATACCTACATTACATCCCCACTCACTGACACTGCTCAGCAATACATTACCCTCCCTTAGCACTGACTTCCTATCTTATCCCTACATTACCTCCCCACTCACTGACACTGCTCAGCAATGTATTACCCACCTCCCCTAGCACTGACTTCCTATCATATCACTACATTACCTCCCCACTCACTGACACTGCTCAGCAATGCATTGCCCACCTCTCCTAGCACTAACTTCCTGTCTTATCCCTACATTACCTCCCCATTCACTGACACTCCTTAGTAATGCATTACCTACCTTGTCTAGCACGGAGTTCCTGTCTTATCCCTACATTACATCCCCACTCACTGACACTGCTCAGTAATGCATTACCTACCTACCCTAGTACTGACATCCTATCTTATCCCTACATTACCTCCCCACTCACTGACACTCCTTAGTAATGCATTACCTACCTTGCCTAGCACGGAGTTCCTGTCTTATCCCTACATTACATCCCCACTCACTGACACTGCTCAGCAATGCATTACCCACTTCCCCTAGCACTGACGTCCTGTCTTATCCCTACATTACTTCTGCACTCACTGACACTGCTCAGCAATACATTACCTACCTACCCTAGTACTGACTTCCTGTCTTAACCCTACATTACCTCCCCACTCACTGACACTGCTCAGTAATGCATTACCAACCTCCCCTAGCACTTACTTCCTGTCATACCACTACATTATCTCCCACACTCACTGACACTGCTCAGCAATACATTACCCACCTCCCTTAGCACTGACTTCCTGTCTTATCCCTACATTACCTCCACCACTCACTGACACTGCTAAGTAATGCATTACCCACCTCCCCTAGTACGGACTTCCTGTCTTATCCCTACATTACCTCCCCACTCACTGACACTGCTCAGCAATGCCCAACTCCCCTAGCACTGACTTCCTGTCTTATCCCTACATTACATCCCCCACTCACTGACACTGCTCAGTAATGCATTACCCACCTCCCCTAGTACTGACTTCCTGTCTTATCCCTACATTACTTCCCCACTCACTGACACTGCTCAGTAATGCATTACCCACCTCCCCTAGCACTGACTTCCTGTCTTATCCCTATATTACCTCCCCACTCACTGACACTGCTCAGCAATACATTACCCACCTCCCCTAGCACTAAAATGTTTAATCATCAGTGAATGTAGTAGGTAATGTGGGGCTAAGACAGGAAGATCTCCTACCTAGTTAAGTACTTCTGTTACACACAGTAATTATATAGATACACCTGACTGCTGTGAGATGGACTCTTACCTAGGTAAGTGCTTCTGTTACACACAGTAATTATATAGATACGCCTGACTGCTGTGTGGTGGACTCCTACCTAGGTAAGTGCTTCTGTTACACACAGTAATTATACAGATACGCCTGACTGCTGTGTGATGGACTCCTACCTAGGTAAGTGCTTCTGTTACACACAGTAATTATACAGATACACCTGACTGCTGTGTGATGGACTCCTACCTAGGTAAGTGCTTGTGTTACACACAGTAATTATATAGATACATCTGACTGCTGTATGATGGACTCCTACCTAGGTAAGTGCTTCTGTTACACACAGTAATTATATAGATACATCTGACTGCTGTATGATGGACTCCTACCTAGGTAAGTGCTTCTGTTACACACAGTAATTATATAGATACACCTGACTGCTGTATGGTGGACTCCTACCTAGGTAAGTGCTTTTGTTACACACAGTAATTATATAGATACACCTGACCGCTGTGTGATGGACTCCTGCCTAGGTAAGTGCTTCTGTTACACACAGTAATTATATACATACACCTGACTGCTGTGTGACGGACTCCTACCTAGGTAAGTGCTTCTGTTACACACAGTAATTATATAGATACACCTGACTGCTGTGAGATGGACTCTTACCTAGGTAAGTGCTTCTGTTACACACAGTAATTATATAGATACGCCTGACTGCTGTGTGGTGGACTCCTACCTAGGTAAGTGCTTCTGTTACACACAGTAATTATATAGATACACCTGACCGCTGTGTGATGGACTCCTACCTAGGTAAGTGCTTCTGTTACACACAGTAATTATATAGATTCACCTGACTGCTGTGTGATGGACTCCTACCTAGGTAAGTCCTTCTGTTACACACAGTAATTATATAGATACACCTGACTGCTGTATGGTGGACTCCTACCTAGGTAAGTGCTTTTGTTACACACAGTAATTATATAGATACACCTGACCGCTGTGTGATGGACTCCTGCCTAGGTAAGTGCTTCTGTTACACACAGTAATTATATACATACACCTGACTGCTGTGTGACGGACTCCTACCTAGGTAAGTGCTTCTGTTACACACAGTAATTATATAGATATACACCTGACTGCTGTGTGATGGACACCTACCTAGGTAAGTGCTTCTGTTACACACAGTAATTATATAGATTCACCTGACTGCTGTGTGATGGACTCCTACCTAGGTAAGTCCTTCTGTTACACACTGTAATTATATAGATACACCTGACTGCTGTGTGACGGACTCTTATCTAGGTAAGTCCTTCTGTTACACACTGTAATTATATAGATACACCTGACCGCTGTGTGATGGACTCCTACCTAGGTAAGTGCTTCTGTTACACACAGTAATTATATAGATACACCTGACTGCTGTGTGACGGACTCCTACCTAGGTAAGTCCTTCTGTTACACACTGTAATTTTATAGATACACCTGACCGCTGTGTGATGGACTCCTACCTAGGTAAGTGCTGCTGTTACACACAGTAATTATATAGATACACCTGACTGCTGTATGATGGACTCCTACCTAGGTAAGTGCTTCTGTTACACACAGTAATTATATAGATATACCTGACTGCTGTGTGACGGACTCCTACCTAGGTAAGTACTTCTGTTACACACAGTAATTATATAGATACACCTGACTGCTGTGTGATGGACTCCTACCTAGGTAAGTGCTTCTGTTACACACAGTAATTATACAGATACACCTGACTGCTGTGTGACGGACTCCTACCTAGGTAAGTGCCTCTGTTACACACATTAATTATATAGACATACCTGGCATTCCATTGTTAAAGTGAGGTAAATCAATGGAATTTTATGTATAACCCACGGTGCAGATGCCTTTTTTCAAAATTGCTCAATTTTGCCTTAATACATGACAATAACAAGGTTGGGTCAAACCATTTCTATAGAACATTATGACATCTGATACTATATGCGTTTTTAGCAGCCTGGGGGAAGCCATTTTCCTGGCCTGGTCATGTGACTGCACAGTACAGTGTAAGACCCAGCAGGTACTAAAAAAGATAAAGGAAAATTGGTCCCCCAGCCTGCAGATAAACAGCACAGACATTGGCAGATTGTAAGTTCTATCCAGCTACAAAACCTGTGACATAGCGGTTGGTAAAAGTTACAACGTGATTTCTTCCAACATCAGTTTGTATACTGGCATTAGTGTTCCTTACAGATTACTGAAGTAATGGGAGTTGACTGACAATTACCTTCAGCATACGGATCTCACGCAGAGCGATTTTCTTGATCACTGGATCATCTTCTGATTCTAAAAATTTTTTAATTGCCACAATCTGCCCAGTGTCTCTGTTCCTGCATTTGAAAACGACACCATAGGAACCTTCCCCTATTTTGCTAATCTTCTCGTACTTGTCCATGATGGCAGAGTCCCTCTAAACCTCGCTCAAACCTTTCAGATGTGACTGACCATTACAATTAACCTTTGTGGCGTCTGCATGAGGTGTAGGCTTGTGAGAAGTACCTCTCTTCACAAATGGCAAGGCTTTCCTTCAGTAGCACCTATGAGCAGAACAAAGGCTTTAGTGAGACGATGAATTGAGCTGAATATAAAGTGCACAGACAGAGGAAAACATGATATCCAGGGGACGTAATTTATGTTTCTTGTACTAGAGCCATTCACTGGTAGGATTAAAGGGCAGGGTCTGGACTCCTACCTAGGTAAGTGCTTCTGTTACACACAGTAATTATATAGATACACCTGACTGCTGTATGATGGACTCCTACCTAGGTAAGTGCTTCTGTTACACACAGTAATTATATACATACACCTGACTGCTGTGTGACGGACTCCTACCTAGGTAAGTGCTTCTGTTACACACAGTAATTATATAGATACACCTGACTGCTGTGTGACGGACTCCTACCTAGGTAAGTGCTTCTGTTACACACAGTAATTATATAGATACACCTGACTGCTGTGGGATGGACTCCTACCTAGGTAAGTGCTTCTGTTACACACAGTAATTATATAGATACACCTGACTGCTGTGTGACGGACTCCTACCTAGGTAAGTGCTTCTGTTACACACAGTAATTATATAGATACACCTGACTGCTGTATGATGGACTCCTACCTAGGTAAGTGCTTCTGTTACACACAGTAATTATATAGATACACCTGACTGCTGTGTGATGGACTCCTACCTAGGTAAGTGCTTCTGTTACACACAGTAATTATATAGATACACCTGACTGCTGTGTGATGGACTCCTACCTAAGTAAGTACTTCTGTTACACACAGTAATTATATAGATACGCCTGACTGCTGTATGATGGACTCCTACCTAGGTAAGTGCTTCTGTTACACACAGTAATTATATAGATACGCCTGACTGCTGTGTGATGGACTCCTACCTAGGTAAGTGCTTCTGTTACACACAGTAATTATATAGATATACACCTGACTGCTGTGTGATGGACTCCTACCTAGGTAAGTGCTTCTGTTATACACAGTAATTATATAGATATACACCTGACTGCTGTGTGATGGACTCCTACCTAGGTAAGTGCTTCTGTTACACACAGTAATTATATAGATATACACCTGACTGCTGTGTGACGGACTCCTACCTAGGTAAGTACTTCTGTTACACACAGTAATTATATAGATACATCTGACTGCTGTGTGATGGACCCCTACCTAGGTAAGTGCTTCTGTTACACACAGTAATTCTATACATACACCCGACTGCTGTGTGACGGACTCCTACCTAGGTAAGTGCTTCTGTTACACACAGTAATTCTATACATACACCTGACTGCTGTATGACGGACTCCTACCTAGGTAAGTACTTCTGTTACACACAGTAATGGTATAGATACAACTGACTGCTGTGTGATGGACGCCTACCTAGGTAAGTAAAGTGAATGTTACAATATATTATTTTATATAAAAGCACCTTGTATTCCTGTGTTTCTTTAAAGGGATAGTAATGTTTCACAATAAAAGCAACTCCAATTAATCTTCATAGTATTTGGACTTTGGAGAGTGTTATTTCAGTACTGTCAGAGTTGTAGTACAAGAGTAATTCAATGACAAAGTGTCCCCCTCCCGCCCCTTTTACTGATGTAACACTGCTCAGCCAGATCAGAAAGGAGGTGCCCAGGTAGACTGCAGAGAGGGACAATCTTCAATTAAGATAAGGGAAAAAGCTGAAAAACCTGTCAAGGGGGACAGGGCTTTCACTGTTCTCATAGGAAGAAGATTGCCCCCTTCTGTTATCTGTCTGGTCTATGGACTGCATTCCACATCTGAGAAGAGATGGCTTACACTAGGTAAAAGGGATGGGAGGGGAAACTTTGCTTGTGAATGTCTCTCAGACCATAAAGGTTTGAGGGATAAGACTTATATTTATGTTTTTTTAATGCCTACAAAATAAAATAAAGTTAAAATGAAGTATTACTATCTCTTTAAAGCGGTGGACTCACTGCAGAGCTTTGGAGATGTGTGTGGTATGAAAGGGGTTAGTTTGTATTCTGTACCAGTATTTCCACTGGCCTTACAGATCAGACAGTGATTATTGCCCTGAATTACATGGACGCTTTCACTGCACGGCTCTCACACTATACACAGTAATATCCCTTTCTCCCTGCTCGCTGACAGGGTGTTAAGGTGAGGAGTAATTTAATGCTTAAGAAAAAAAAAAGCAGCTGTAGCACTGATGTACATCACAGAGCAGCAGATTCCCCCACAGACACGAGACGCGCTGCGCCTGGACACCACCGACACGAGACGCGCTGCGCCTGGACACCACCGACACGAGACGCGCTGCGCCTGGACACCACCGACACGAGACGCGCTGCGCCTGGACACCACCGACACGAGACGCGCTGCGCCTGGACACCACCGACACGAGACGCGCTGCGCCTGGACACCACCGACACGAGACGCGCTGCGCCTGGACACCACCGACACGAGACGCGCTGCGCCTGGACACCACCGACACGAGACGCGCTGCGCCTGGACACCACCGACACGAGACGCGCTGCGCCTGGACACCACCGACACGAGACGCGCTGCGCCTGGACACCACCGACACGAGACGCGCTGCGCCTGGACACCACCGACACGAGACGCGCTGCGCCTGGACACCACCGACACGAGACGCGCTGCGCCTGGACACCACCGACACGAGACGCGCTGCGCCTGGACACCACCGACACGAGACGCGCTGCGCCTGGACACCACCGACATGAGACGAGCTGTGCCTGGACACCATCGACATGAGACGCGCCGCGCCTGGACACCACCGACATGAGACGCGCCGCGTCTGGACACCACCGACATGAGACGCGCCGCGTCTGGACACCACCGACATGAGACGCGCCGCGTCTGGACACCACCGACATGAGACGCGCCGCGTCTGGACACCACCGACATGAGACGCACCCTACACTGTCTATAAACACATTATATACCCTATACTGTCTATACACACACATCATATATATACCTTATACCGTCTATACACATTACATATACCCTACACTGTCTATACACACACACACACACACACACACACACACACACACACATTATACATACCCTATACTGTCTATATACACACACACACACATTATATCTACCCTATATTGTCTACACACACACACACACACACATTATATATACCCTATACTCTCTACAGGCACACACACACATTATATATATACCGTACATTCTCTATACACACACATAATATATACACCCTACACTGTCTATATACACAAACACATTATATATACACACACACACATTATATATACCCTACATTGATTATACACACACATAAATTTATATATATATATATATATATATATATATATATATCCTATATAATAACTCGCTAAGTTGTGTGTAACGCCCGACATGCGCAGTAGACACTGCTGCGCGTGTGGCAGTCATGCGCAGTACAGACTGCCCGTGCCGCGGCTGATACAGAGCTGGGAGCTCTGAAAGAGCGTCCAGCTCTGTATCAGCAGTGGCGCGGGCAGTCTCTGCTGTGCGTGACTGCCCCGCGACCGGCTGCCAGAGGCACTGTGGCCCGTGTAACGGGCTGTTCAACTAGTATATATATATATATATAAAAGAATAAGCCTCATTGCATAATTTATGGTACCTCATACACAGAACATAATTTATATCTCCTCAGAAAACAAACACACATTGAACAGAATGCCTCATTACATAATTTATGTCTCATTAGGAGACACAACTCCCATTGGGTGATTCAATGAGGGCATGTTTATCATACAGGGAGTTGGCCCGCCCACCACTATCCAACTGACAAAAAAAAAAAAATATATAGCTGCCACTCGCTCCTGAAGTAGGGGATATCAATAACTTCTCCCGGTCCACACACTCTCACTCAGGATCATGACCCTACAAACACACTGTTTCACCTCCCACAGATAACTGTAACCCTCCATACACTCTGTTTCAGTACGAGGGTGTAATGTTTCCATAAAATACAAACTCAGGGATAAACTTAATAGCAACTCTTTTATTTAACTATTTTCATCTCTTCAGTCACCTCACTAACTGTCTGTTTTCAACTGTCACTCCTCCACTTCCTGCTTCCCGCCCTTTCTCCTTAAAGGAAGAGAGATGCTTTGCTGTATGTTACAGAGGGCAAGCCTCAAACACCACTTTCTATTTGTTCCCTCAGCATATTACTATGCTGCCTCAACTGAAGAGCCACCGTGTGTTATATTGCTATGTTGCCTCAACTTAACCCTCTGAGTGCCAGAGGGGTACGCAACGCATTGCAAAGCAATGCGTTGCGTACCCCTCTGGCACTCAAAGAGTTATGTAAGGAGGAGTTACTGCTCCCATTGGGTGATTCAATGGGGGAGTGATTTAAATCATGCAGGGAGTTGGCCTGCCCCCACTATCCAGCCCACCCACCACTATCTAAGTAACTGAAAAAACAAAATGGCTGCCACTCGCTCCTACACCACATACACAAACACATCAGACAAAAAACACACACACACTCAATCACACACAATCACTCACACACAATCACTCACACGCAGTCACACCCTGAGAGGCAGCACGATCCACCTCCCACCATAGTCTCACTCACACTCACACCCCGGGAGCCAGCACGAACCACCTTCTACCATAGTATGTGCAATTACCACATGCATTTCAACTATATGAATGAATGCCACCGTGGAGGCATAAGTACAAACACAAACTCATTACAATGACACATAAGTCACCCCCTTATGACTCACTTCTGTGTGTGTGTGTTCCTCACTGTGTGTGTTGCATGTCTGTATCACATTCTATGTGTCTGCATGTTGTGCATTGCGTGTGTGTGTGTGTATTACTGTGTTGCTCTTTATGCATCTCAGTGCATGCTTGTGCATTTGCGTGTGTGTCTCTGTGTGTGTTTGTCTTGCATCCATGTGTGCGCATTAATTCCCTATATGTCCTGACGGGCAGCGCCGTCCCACATTGCTAGTATATATATATATACACAAACACACACACATAGACAAACACACACATTATATATACCCTTCACTGTCTATATACACATGATGGATGAAGTCTCTATACACACACATATATATATATATATATATAGATAGCCTACACTATCTATACACGTATTGGACTGATGGACAGTCTATATACACATACAGGACGGATGGACAGTCTATATACACATATAGGATGGTTAGACAGTCTATATACACATACAGGATGGACAGTCTATATACACATACAGGATGGATAGAGTGTCTATATACACATATAGGATGGATAGAGTGTCTATATACACATACTGGATAGATGGACAGTCTATATACACATATAGGATGGATGGACAGTCTATATACACATATAGGATGGATGGACAGTCTATATACACATATAGGACGGATGGACAGTCTATATACACATATAGGACGGATGGACAGTCTATATACACATACAGGACGGATGGGCAGTCTATATACACATACAGGACGGATAGACAGTCTATATAGACATGTAGGACGGATAGACAGTCTATACACATATAGGACGGATGGACAGTCTATATACACATACAGGACAGATAGAGTCTATATACACATAGAGGACGGATGGACAGTCTATATACACAGAGGACGGATGGACAGTCTATATACACATAGAGGACGGATGGACAGTCTATATACACATAGAGGACGGATGGACAGTCTATATACACATACAGGACAGATAGACAGTTTATATACACATACAGGACGGATGGACAGTCTATATACACATATAGGACGGATGGACAGTCTATATACACATACAGGACAGATAGACAGTCTATATACACATACAGGACGGATGGACAGTCTATATACACATATAGGACGGATGGACAGTCTATATACACATACAGGACAGATAGACAGTCTATATACACATACAGGACGGATGGACAGTCTATATACACATACAGGACAGATAGAGTGTCTATACACATATAGGATGGACAGTCTATATACACATACAGGACAGATGGACAGTCTATATACACATACTGGATAGATGGACAGTGTCTAGCCACATCCCCCAACAGATCAATCACCTGTCAACAACCAAGCGCCGGACTCCAGCTGTCCTTTCCTCCTGTAACGCTAGGTGTCGCTGCTCTATACCAGCCGTTCTCGCCTCGAAGCCGCTCTGCTGACGTCCTGTCTCTCCTGCTGTACTAACCGCTCTGCCGCTCCCCGCCCTGGGGTCTGTCACCATGCTTACAGAGGGAACGCCTCTCCAGGAGGAGGCCAATCAGAGCAGCGCAATGGTTTACGTCCGGTTTACCTCAGGTAGTCGTGAGATAGGCGACGTGTGGCTCTCCGGCTGTGTATGGTCCTGGTCCTCCCCTCGTCCTCTGTCTGGGAACCACGACACAGCTGGAGAGCCACATCACCAGCAGATACAGAGCAAGGTGTGCAGGTAGTTCATACAGCAATGCGTGGCTCTCCAGCTGTACCAGACCCCCGCTCCAGGTGTGCAGGTAGTTCATACAGCAATGCGTGGCTCTCCAGCTGTACCAGACCCCCGCTCCAGGTGTGCAGGTAGTTCATACAGC
Organism: Rhinophrynus dorsalis; assembly: GCA_037306005.1. Lineage (NCBI taxonomy): Eukaryota > Metazoa > Chordata > Amphibia > Anura > Rhinophrynidae > Rhinophrynus > Rhinophrynus dorsalis. The sequence goes on from CM074728.1 coordinate 132,305,093, forward strand.
AATGCGTGGCTCTCCAGCTGTACCAGACCCCGCAGGTGTGCAGGTAGTTCATACAGCAATGCGTGGCTCTCCAGCTGTACCAGACCCCGCAGGTGTGCAGGTAGTTCATACAGCAATGCGTGGCTCTCCAGCTGTACCAGACCCCCGCTCCAGGTGTGCAGGTAGTTCATACAGCAATGCGTGGCTCTCCAGCTGTACCAGACCCCGCCGGTGTGCAGGTAGTTCATACAGCAATGCGTGGCTCTCCAGCTGTACCAGACCCTCGATCCAGGTGTGCAGGTAGTTCATACAGCAATGCGTGGCTCTCCAGCTGTACCAGACCCAGGTGTGCAGGTAGTTCATACAGAAATGCGTGGCTCTCCAGCTGTACCAGACCCCGCAGGTGTGCAGGTAGTTCATACAGCAATGCGTGGCTCTCCAGCTGTACCAGACCCTCGATCCAGGTGTGCAGGTAGTTCATACAGCAATGCGTGGCTCTCCAGCTGTACCAGATCCAGGTGTGCAGGTAGTTCATACAGAAATGCGTGGCTCTCCAGCTGTACCAGACCCCGCAGGTGTGCAGGTAGTTCATACAGCAATGCGTGGCTCTCCAGCTGTACCAGACCCTCGATCCAGGTGTGCAGGTAGTTCATACAGCAATGCGTGGCTCTCCAGCTGTACCAGACCCAGGTGTGCAGGTAGTTCATACAGCAATGCGTGGCTCTCCAGTTGTACCAGACTCCTGGTACAGAGCCATAGCAATGGGCACCATAGGGATTGGGGCTGATAGACCAGGGGGTAGTAGTGGAGGAGGACATTGTATTACCTTTCTGTCCTGTAATTACCGAGGAACCCCATCAACTACAGTGCACTACCCCACCAAACTAGGTACCCCATCAACACCCCACCAAGCTAGGTACCCCATCAATTACAGTGCATCACCCCACCAAACTAGGTACCCCAACAACACCCCACCAAGCTAGATACCCCATCAATTACAGTGCACCACCCCACCAAACTAGATACCCCATCAATTACAGTGCACCACCCCACCAAGCTAGGTACCCCATCAATTACAGTGCATCACCCCACCAAACTAGGTACCCCAACAACACCCCACCAAGCTAGATACCCCATCAATTACAGTGCACCACCCCACCAAACTAGGTACCCCATCACCACCCCACCAAGCTAGGTACCCCATCAACTACAGTGCATCACCCCACCAAACTAGGTACCCCAACAACACCCCACCAAACTAGGTACCCCAACAACACCCCACCAAGCTAGATACCCCATCAATTACAGTGCACCACCCCACCAAGCTAGATACCCCATCAATTACAGTGCACCACCCCACCAAACTAGATACCCCATCTATTACAGTGCACCATCCCACCAAACTAGGTACCCCATCAACACCCCACCAAGCTAGGTACCCCATCAATTACAGTGCACCACCCCACCAAACTAGGTACCCCATCAACACCCCACCAAACTAGATACCCCATCAATTACAGTGCACCACCCCACCAAACTAGGTACCCCATCAACTACAGTGCACCACCCCACCAAGCTAGGTACCCCATCAATTACAGTGCACCACCCCACCAAACTAGGTACCCCATCAACACCCCACCAAACTAGATACCCCATCAATTACAGTGCACCACCCCACCAAACTAGGTACCCCATCAACTACAGTGCACCACCCCACCAAACTAGGTACCCCATCAACACCCCACCAAACTAGGTACCCCATCAATTACAGTGCACCACCAAACTAGGTACCCCATCAACTACAGTGCACCACCCCACCAAACTAGATACCCCATCAATTACAGTGCACCACCCCACCAAGTTAGGTACCCCATCAACACCCCACCAAACTAGATACCCCATCAACTACAGCGCAGCACCCCACCAGACTAGGTACCCCATCAACTACAGCGCACCACCCCACCAAACTAGGTACCCCATCAACTACAGTGCACCACCCCACCAAACTAGGTACCCCATCAACTACAGCGCACCACCCCACCAAACTAGGTACCCCATCAATTACAGTGCACCACCAAACTAGGTACCCCATCAACTACAGTGCACCACCCCACCAAACTAGATACCCCATCAATTACAGTGCACCATCCCACCAAACTAGGTACCCCATCAACACCCCACCAAACTAGATACCCCATCAACTACAGTGCACCACCCCACCAAGTTAGTTACCCCATCAACACCCCACCAAACTAGATACCCCATCAACTACAGCGCAGCACCCCACCAGACTAGGTACCCCATCAACTACAGCGCACCACCCCACCAAACTAGGTACCCCATCAACTACAGTGCACCACCCCACCAAACTAGGTACCCCATCAACTACAGCGCACCACCCCACCAAACTAGGTACCCCATCAATTACAGTGCACCACCAAACTAGGTACCCCATCAACTACAGTGCACCACCCCACCAAACTAGGTACCTGTAACGGTTTTACAGGACACGCAGACCAGCAGGTTAGAATAAAACACAGTTTTATTAAAACAAAATAAGAAAGATCGCCCTCTATATGCAATACAGAATAATAGCAAGATATTGGCTTACAGATGCCTTCTCTGTCCCAGTATACAGATGCAATAACTATACATATACTGTCACAGGGCAGGCACAGAATAGTAAGGGTACTCAATGGTTAAAGTACATGTAAATCAATCAGTCTCTGTTGTGGTGTTTGGCACGCCCAAGGTGGTAATGAGGCATCAAGTGGTGCTAGATGAAACAACACCTTAAGTCCATAAAACAGAGATAGCTGCTTAGGCTGATCAGGAACTGAGGCCAGAATACTGCAGAGTAGCTTGAGCCAATAGCCCGCACGGGCATAGTAACGGAGACTGACTACACTGCAAGAGCTTGAGCCAGTAGGCCCCACGGGCATAGTAACGGCGACAACTACACTGCAAGAGCTTGAGCAAGTAGCCCCCACAGGTGTAGTAACGGAGACAAACTGTACTGCAATAGTTTGAGCCAATAACCCCCACGGGCATAGTAACAGAGACAAACTGTACTGCAAGAGCTTGAGCCAATAGCCCCACTGGGCGTGTAACGGATAGTTAACACTGTACGAGCTAGAGCCAATAGCGCCTCCCGCGGGCGCTGTAACGGAGACCGGCTACAATGCAAGATTGACAAGATGAGCCGCAGCCTAAACAAGGCTCTAAACGTAACCGGTGTAGCGGATGATCAGCAACGGCTCTGCAAGTGTTAGAGGAGGCTCAGAGAATGGAGACGGCAGCTCTGCAAGTGTTAATGGAGGCTCAGGGAACAGACCCACAGCTCTGCAAGTACAACCGGAGGCTCAACAAACGTTGGCATGGCTCTGCAAGTGTTAATGGAGACTCCGCAAATGGAAGCACCGCTCTGCAAGTGTTAATGGAGACTCAGCAAATGGAGGCACGGCTCTGCAAGTGTTAAAGGAGGCAATCCATGATCAGCCCTGCCACAAGCACAGCGGAAGTCAGAATGTCGCCTCGGTGACACCAAGCAGCAGGAAGCAGGAACGATGGCAGGGTCAGCAGCAAGCTGGTTCGGGTCACGGAGCAGGAAGTCAGCCAGGCCGGGTCAGATCACAGAGCAGGATTCTCAGACAAGCCAGATCGGGTCACAAGCAGGAACGTCAGCCAAGCCGGGTCAGATCACGGAGCAGGAAACCAGGAGCATCGTCAAAAAAGGCCAAATCGGTACACAGGAATCAGGAACACTGGAACACAGCAACACTGGCTCAGGAACACCACGAAAGGGCACCTGACAGGTGCCAAAGGCCAGGTATATAAAGGTCACAATGGGTGGGTCAAACAGGCTCAGCCAATGGGTGGGTCAAACAGGCTCAGCCAATGGGAGCGCCCACAACCGAGAGTGACAGCAATGCATCACGAGCACTGTGATAGTACCCCGTCAGCACCCCACCAAACTAGGTACCCCATCAACTACAGCACCCCACCAAACTAGGTACCCCATCAGCACCCCACCAAATTAGGTACCCCATCAACTACAGTGCACCACCCCACCAAACTAGGTACCCCATCAACTACAGTGCACCACCCCCACCAAACTAGGTACCCCATCAGCACCCCACCACACTATGTACCCCATCAACTACAGTGCAGCATCCCACCAAACTAGGTACCCCATCAACTACAGTGCACCACCCCACCAAACTAGGTACCCCATCAGCACCCCACCAAACTAGGTACCTCATCAACTACAGTGCACCACCCCACCAAACTAGGTACCCCATCAGCACCCCACCAAACTAGGTATCCCATCAACTACAGTGCACCACCCCACCAAACTAGGTACCCCATCAGCACTCCACCAAACTAGATACCCCATCAACTACAGTGCACCACCCCAGCAAACTAGGTACCCCATCAGCACCCCAGCAAACTAGGTACCCCATCAACTACAGTGCACCAGTGCTTAGCTGGCAGAGACTTGCACCAAAAGACTTACAGGTGTAACTGCTGCCATTCTAACCAAAAAAGACTCAGATATAAATCGCTGCCATTCTACCCAAAAGACTCATAGGTGTAACTGTTGCCATTCTACCCAAAAAGACTCACAGCTGTGACCGCTGCCATTCTACCCAAAAGACTGACAGCTGTGACCGCTGCCATTCTACCCAAAAGTCTCACAGCTGTGACCGCTGCCATTCTACCCAAAAGTCTCACAGCTGTGACCGCTGCCATTCTACCAAGCTACCGATACTTATATAACTTTCACAGTTACGTATGTTTACTAAATCAAACAATAAAAATACCAATAGAATCCACTTTAATTGCATTTTATAAAACAAGAAAATGTGGAAAAGTCAAAGGGGATTGAATAGTTCCATAAGGTCATGAGTGTAAAAGCTGCTTGTACCTTACACAAAGTGCTGGTGTATAACGTTTGGCATATTGTGTATGGCTTTTGGCATTTTGCATATTGTGTTTGTCGTATTGCATTTGGCATATAGCCTATTGCCTTCTACGTATAGCGTTTTGTGTATTACATATACCGTTTTGCGTATTTAGTTTGTTTTGTTGTGCATTTTGCATATTATATGTGTGTGTATATATATATATATATATATATATATTATATTATATTATATTCAGGGCTTATAATTTTAAGTCCTTTGCTATTAGCCAGACCTGAAAAGTTACTCGCTACTGCAAGACATAATATACCCACCAGAGCTGAATTTCTACTCGCCAGGGCTAAATTTTGGCTAGTGGCGAGTGGAAATTTTGAGCCCTATTATTATTATTATATATATATATATATATATATATATATATATATATATATATATATATATATATTATATATATACATACATACATACATACACTATTTTTAAAGCTCATGTACACAGGACAACTCTGGCGGTGCTGCAGTCATGAGCAGTATTGACTGCCTGAATGCACTGCGGCTGATACGGAGCGGGTAGCTCCGAATTCATACTGTAGCTCCGTATCGGCCACGGCACGGGCATTCTGTACTACGCATGACTGCAGCGCCGCCAGTGTTTTAAAACTAGTATTATACAGACAATTTGCAAAATGCACAACAAAAAACAGTGTGTTCACTATAGCCCCTGCATCTCCTTGCAGAGATTTTGACAGGAGTGACAACCCACCCCCTGGATACACCCACCTGCCCACTCCTGTGAAATTCATTCCCCCATTCTTACGCCAATGGGACAAGCAGTTTAGAGATTTGCATAACTCCTCCTTCCTGTCACCCTGGGTGTTTGCTACGGACAGACATAAATTAAGTCACATGGTCTCTTGATAAAGATCTTATGACTTAAACATTCTTGCCCACTTGACTAATAAAGTATTTTTCCACAAGTCCCATGGGTGCTGCCCCCATTTTCTACATGTGCCATTTGAATATGGGAATGTGCATCTGGGCAATTGCTTTAAACACACAGACAAATTTATTCTGCAGCATAACGACAACCCCAAACATGCAGCCAAAGTCATTAAGAACTGTGATGGTCTGGCCCCCACAGAGTCCTGATCTCAACATCATTGAGTCTGTTTGGGATTACATGAAGGGAGAGAAGCAACTGAGGCTGCTTTTTTTGAAAAATGATTATCCCTTTAAATATTTTTTCTGTAGCAGAAGGCAGTTTGTTTGACAAACATCTGGAGAGGTACAATAATGAATGAAGCATTTCTGCAAATGGAGTTGGAGATTTGGTCAAAATTAATGGTCTCCTCAATGCTGAGAATTACAGGCAAATACTTATCCATCATGCAATACCATCAGGGAGGCATCTGATTGGACTCAAATGTATTCTGCACCATGACAATGACCCCAAACATACACCCAAAGTCATTAAGAACTATCTTCAGTGTAAAGAAGAACAAGCAGTCCTGGAAGTGATGGTCTGGTCCCCACAGAGCCCTGATCTCAACATCATTGAGTCTGTCTGGGATTACATGAAGAGAGAGAAGCAATTGAGGCCTAAATCCACATAAGAATTGTGGTTAGTTTTCCAAGATGTTTGGAACAACCTACCTGCCGAGTTCCTTTATAAACTGTGTGCAAGTATATCTAGAGGAACTGATGTGTTTTGAAGGCAAAGGGTGGTCACACCAAATATGGATTTGATTTAGATTTTTCTTCACTCACTATCATTTTGTTAAATTATAAATATAAATTATTAACATGTCTACGTGTGTGTGCCTGGCAAATACACCCATGGACAGAAGTAAGGAGGAGTTATTCAAATCTCCTCTATACTGCCTGTCCTATTAGTCCAACCATGGGGGCGTGATTTTGCTGCAAGGAGATGTAGGGGCTACAATGAACACACACCACACACAATATACACAGACGCAACACATACAATATATACAGACAAATGCTATATGCACAACGCAATCCGCTCATTATACATACAAAGCTATACGCAAAATTCTATGCGCAATATGCAGAAGGCTATACTATACTATACGTACAATACACAACTATATATACAATACGCCGAATGAATGAATATTTATAGAGCACCACAAGTGTACACAGAGCTTTACAATTTAAGGCTTTAAACAATACAGGGTTACAGGTGATTTGTACAGTGAAACACTGGGTGCAAGGTCCCTGCCCGAAAGCTTACAATCTAAAGTGGTAGTGGAGACATACAGAGTACATAAGGGTTAAATGTGGAATACAGGGCCAGAGTTCTGGTGATGAGAGGGACACAAATAAAAAATAATTTATATGAGCATTTGTTGTACAACGCCACTGCCTTCTAGCATGTTAAGGTGTTATCCAGGAGGAGTAGTTTTAAGCGTGATTTGAAGACCATCAGAGAGGTGCAGTGATGCAGGGTGGGAGGTAGAACATTCCATAGATAAGACTATAAGAGAGGTGCAGGGTGGGAGGTAGAACGTTCCATAGATAAAACTATAAGAGAGGTGCAGTGGTGCAGGGCGGGAGGTAGAACATTCCATAGATAAGACTATAAGAGAGGTGCAGTGGTGCAGGGAGGGAGGTAGAACATTCCATAGATAAAACTATAAGAGTGGTGCAGGGTGGGAGGTAGAACATTCTATATATAAGACCATAAGAGAGGTGCAGTGGTGCTGGGTGGGAGGTAGAACATTCCATAGATAAGACTATAAGAGAGGTGAAGTGGTGCAGGGTGGGAGGTAGAACATTCCATAGATAAGACTATAAGAGAAGTGCAGTGGTGCAGGGTGGGAGGTAGAACGTTCCATAGATAAGACTATAAGATAGGTGCAGTGGCGCAGGGTGGGAGATAGAACGTTCCATAGATAAGACTATAAGAGAGGGGCAGTGGTGCAAGGTGGGAGGTAGAACGTTCCATAGATAAGACTATAAGAGAGGTGCTGTGCTGCAGGGTGGGAGGTAGAACAGTCCATAGATAAGACTATAAGAGTGGTGCAGGGCAGGAGGTAGAACATTCCATAGATAAGACTATAAGAGGTGCAGGGTGGGAGGTATAACATTCCATAGATAAGACTATAAGGTGCAGGGTGCAAGGTAGAGTGTTCCATAGATAAGGAGCAATGAGAGAAAAAGGTTTGATGCCTGAGAGGGCTGCAGACACAAAAGGAGCTGAGAGAAGATGGTCCCTGGCTGATGGTAAGTGGTGGGATGGGGTATAGTGGGAGATCAGAGTGGAAATGTAAGAAGGGGAGATGAGAGAAGATGGTCCCTGGGTGATGGTAAGTGGTGGGATGGGGTATGGTGGGAGATCAGGGTGGAAATGTAAGAAGGGGTAGAGAAGAGAAGGGTCTTGAATTAGAGAAGTAAGATTTTGTAAGATATCCGGAGTTTGATAGACAGGAGTAATTCGTGCTGCAGCATTCTGTATGGATTGAAGTGGATGGAGTTGGGAGGCAGGAATGCCACACAGAAGAAGGTTGCAGTAGTCCATGTGGGAGAGGACAAATGCTTGTATAAGAATTGTAGCTGTGGAGGAAGAGGATGGGACGGATTTTAGCTATGTTATGCAAGAGAAAGCGACAGGATTCGGTAATGGCGTTAACGTGAGGAGAGAATGAGAAGGGCGTCAGTTATCACCCCTAGGCACCGTGATTCTGGATTTATGGTAGTGCCATTCACAGTTACCTGGAAGGGGACTACAGGGCCAGACCTAGGTGGGATGAGTGTTAGCTCAGTTTTTAGGTGCAGTATAACAGTGGCCTGAAATTGTACAGTGGCGCTGTTGCTACATCATCCTATGGAGATTTATGGTCTTTGGAACAGAGCTGTCCATAGGATAGTGTAACAACAGCACCACTGTACAAATTCAGGCCACTGTGATATTGCACCTAAAAAATTCAACTTTGTCTGGATGAATAGTGAGGTATGGAGGTTTATGGTCCTGGGACTAGAGGCTTCCATAGGATGGTGTAGCAACAGCGCCACTGTACAATTTCAGGCCACTGTGATATTGCACCTAAAAAATTCAACTTTGAGCTGTAATAACTTTTGAATAAAACACCTTTCAGCCGTGGGAATACCCTTGTTTTACTCAGGGGGATAAACTCTACAAGATATATTTTTTTACATATTAAGTATTACTATCCCTTTAACGCACACACACACAATACACCCACAACACGCAATACACACACACAGCACACACACAATACACCCACAGCACGCAATACACACACACAGCACACACACAATACACCCACAGCACGCAATACACACACACAGCACACACACAATACACACACACACAGCACAATACACCCACAACACACAATACACCCACACAGCACGCACACACACAATACAACCTCAACACGCAATACACACACACACAGCACACACACACAATACACTAACACAGGACACACAATACACCCCCAATACGCAATACACACACAAAACACACCATACAATATACCACAACACACATGCACAAAAGACACGCACAACACATACTATACACACACAATACATTAAAAACATACATGCAACACATACAATAAACACAGACACAATGCACACACACACATTTACCTGGATGTCAGGGGACAATAGTCGTACAGGTAAATCCACTTCATTTTTTAACCCTATTACTATCAGATATGTATCCGAGTCTGCGTTTATTTAATCATGCATTCAACTGCATGGGACTTCTGTGAGGTTTTTTTGGTGGTGGTGGGGGGTATTATATTAACTGCATGGGCAAGGCTGTGCCAATATTGGATATTATATATCTCTATATAAGATTTACTGCCTTCCCCCTCCCTCTGCCTGACGCTTGCACAAAAGCGTATTTACACAGTGCGCCAGGGATGGAAACCCATAGTGCTTACATTACAGGCCACATGTGGAAAGTCCGAGAGGAGCAATTCCGAAGCAAACCACCTGCACAGCAAGAAATAAAAGTTATTCCACTGAAGCTGGGCAAATGGAGGATCATTTTCAGGAGCAGCCGGTGCCCTATAAGGAACATTCCGGAACCCTCAGTGTAACAGGTAACACACAACACGATACACAATTGTTTTTACAGAAACTTACTTTATTTGGATACAGAAATTTGAAGTGTAGCGCCCGTCGACCTGCGGGCAGCCATATTACACAGTCGACTCCTGACACCACATAGTAGAGAGGCTATTTACTACCAATGAGGAAATAATCGTCCGCCATGTAAAGCTAGGAACCATTACAGAGCGGCGCCCAACACCTTGTAACATAATGCAAACGGTGAGCACCAGAGTCTGTGGCATGTGGTTGTTAACCAGCTGAGTTCCGGGGGGGTATGCAACCAGATTGCTGTGAAATGCAATACATACCCCACTGGCACTCGAATGTCAGTGCCAGGCAACACAGTGGTCCCTCCAGATGGTGCGGAGGTGAATACGGATTGTAAGTGACTTGTGGAGGGTTTCAGCACAAGTCCAGACATATTAAAGAAACACATACCAAGTAATTAGGGTCCCATCCATGTGAACCATTTCCCAATAACAATCTGGAGAAATACGTGACTTTAGAGCTAGTCTAGTCCTCCAGTGCAGAAAGAGGTTTTGTTTTGTATTTTGTAATGTGTAACCAGGTCTATGGTCATTAATGTTGTGAAATTTGTAACAACCCCCCACTTATATGTAAAAGCACATTTACATGCAATACTGCACTATCATTTCTGAGGCATCTTTGGTTTAAATAAACACACTTTCTAGGATACAGCACAAGCCAGAGTTTATACCTCCTGCACTGAATACATCAAACCTGCTTACAGATGAACATGGTATGTAAATGTATATAATCCTATTTTCATTTTAGGTGCGTTTCTTTTACTTTTAAACTGCCAGATTAAAATTCATAAACTGTAGGATTGTTAGAAGAATTCTGACGGGGGGATTTTGGTTTGGGGTTGTTGACGGACTCAGACAGCCCTGGTACCCTGTGATTTGGGTTCTAGAATTGGGTCATTGGCATAGTTCAGCCTCTCCAAAAACTCCTCAGCACTTGGACAGGATTTTGCACTGGAAATAATTCCCTTTTTATTTGCTGCACCACAAACATTCCCAGAAACTAACAAAGAACTAAAAAGAAAGGCCACAGGGGCAGTAAGTGTGGGCCAGATCGATTCTCCCCTATAAAGACAAGTACTCTGCCCTAGCCTCACCTATATAAGTACTCGTGTGATCTACCCCAGTCATCCCTGTGTTAGTACATGATATGCTCCAGCCTCTTCTATATAATACAATTTTAGTGTTCTCACATATTAAATCCTTTTCTCATTTATTAACGTGTAACACACACGTAACACGGGGTTGAGTCCCACCTCCTGGAAGGCAGGACACACCACAACAGAGGCTCCCTCCTCCTGCATCAACCCCCCATCACACTAACTCCCAGAATTCATGTGACCGAAGCCACACAAGGAGAAGTAAGCAGGGAAGAAGAAAATCTCCTGATAAAGACTCTAATAGGACTCCTCTGTCCATGAAAGCAATACCACAAAGGTCCCTTTCTCTGATTAAGCACAGGTGAGTCAGTTACAATGAATGATCCACTTAATCAGGGAAATCCTTAAATTCTGGCCTGTTAGTGGCCCTTGAGGACTGGACTTGGATAGTAATTGACTAAAAGATTTAAAAGGTAAGAACACTAAAATCCCATTTTCTCTTATGTCCAATATAGAACACAGGTACCATGGAGATATACCAACACTAGGCTCCCAGTCACGGAGAAGAGAGAAAGGACCTCATGCATGTCCCCATGATACTGGAGTTCCCTAGGACTATTCAGTATCTAAATAACCCAAGCAACAAGTGTCAATGGACACTTCACATACACAGCACACTAGAACAAGAGCCAACAGGGCTCAAAACTACTGAACAACTGGCTGAAAAAAAAAACTGTGCAGGTCACCACCTGCAGGCTCTTCCAGCCAAAGCTGACCTCAGTCAAGGCCAGGACGTTGACCTGGTAGTGTTTGATGAAAGTATGCATTAAGATCAAGTTGCTGCCTTGCACAGCAGTTCAGCTGAGGCCTGGTTCTTGTACGCCCAGGAAACACACACAGGCTTGGTTGAATACACTGTGATCTTAAAGGAAACCTTTTTTTCCTGACATCATATGCATGGTGTATGGTAGTCTTGATCCCAGATACAATGTTGACCTTGGAAGCAACCTGACCAGCTTTGGGTCCCTCGTAGACGACAAAAAGAGAGCCTTGCGAAAAGGCTTACTACAGGGCACATACAACTGAAGGCAATGCATCATGTCCAACAAATGGAGATCCCTCTTCTTATCAGACTTAAGGTCAGGACAAATGGAAGGCACAACAATCACCTGATTGGTATGGAGTACCGCCGTATCCTGACGAAATACCAGGAAAGAAGGGTTACAAGACATAGCTTTTTTTTACTCCGCCACTGGCCGCACCTAGACCACTGCCAAGAGGAAAACCATCTTAAGCTTTAATTGGCACAAAGAGGTGGAAGCAAGAGGCTCAAAAGGAGGCCTCTGCAAAACCTTCAGAACCAGATTAAGTTCCCATGGGGGGGTCCTTGAAGGAAGAAAAGGCATGATCCACCCCTTGAAGAAAAACCCTAGCATCTGGAATGATGGCAATAAGCCTCTGAAAAAGCACCGAAAGAGCAGAGATCTGAACCTTAAGGGAACTCAAACTGAGTCCTTTGTTCAGCCACCTTGGAGGAAAGACAACATTAAAGATTCCTGGACCAGTTCCTGAGAACATCCCTCTGCAGTTCCTTTGCGTGGATCTGAGAGTGAGGGACCGCAGCCAGAGTCAACAGTCGACCTAGCACACTCATTAAGTCCTTGATCGTGCTGAGGACCATTACATCCCCAGGAAAACCAGAACCTGGGAAGGAATCAGAGAGGATTTCTTCAGATTCAGAATCCACCCATGGTGAACTAGCATTTGGGCGCAGCCTGAAGGGGCCTTGATAAGGAGGTCATCTAGATATGGCGTTAGAGAGAGATGCCTTGAGTGTGGATGAAGGCCTCCATGAATAGAAACAGAAAGCAAAACACAGGTAGCATTGGCTGTCTGGGTGAATGGGGTTGTTTAAGTATGGGTCTTTAACTCCTTAAGGACCCATGATGTTCCATGGGTGGTGGCAAGTCATGGATTTTGGGAGTGCACAACATTTGGGGAGTCCTGAATCGGATCCAACAAAAGCTGCATGGTCCTCAAATGCAGGCTGCAAGTGCGTGTGGCTGGTCATTAAGGGGTTACGATTGAGAGGCCAGATCCTCCCCCCCGGAACATCTCTGAGATGACAGAACAAAAAGATTCCATCTTGAAGTGTGGAGTGACCACATATCTGTTGAGGGACAGAAGCCACCATCGTCCTTTGGGACCACAAACAGGTTGGAATAGACACCTGAAGAGCACTCAGGGGCTGGTACTGGCACCAAAACCTGTTTTTCCAGCAGTGAGTCCACTGCCACCTGGAACAGCCTTGCCTGGTCTGGCTCAACATGAACCCTTTACAAAAGAACCGATACGGAAGAAGGGATTTGAAATCTATGCTGTACCCTTCTGAAATTAGCCACAAACCTACTAGTTTGTTAGGATGTCTAGGCATCTTGGAAGAGGTGGAGATGACCCCATACAGGCAACAACAGACCAGGATTCTCAAAGTCATGAAAAATGTCAGTCCTCCTGTGCAGCAGATCTCTTAGGCTCCCAGGCTTGTCTGGGTTTTGCAGCTGGGCATGCATGAGAGGTTTAAGAGCTCTGCAGCCTTGTTTGTCATGGGGGGGGGGAGATGAACAGGACATGCCTTCCTTATCAGAAAGGGACTTTTAATGGAGATTTGAGGTAACAAGGTACTCTTACCACCAGTAGGTTCACTGATTATCCATTTCAGATAAAGTTCAAACAGGAACTTGACCTGCAATTACAAGGAAATCAGTGACCTTTTAGAAGATTGGTCCACAGGCCAAATCTTGAGCACACAGCAACAGAAAGGCAGTTTTAGCAGAGAATCTGGCAGCATCAAAGATCACTTCAGAAACATAAGTGTTTGCCTTCTTGAGTCCTCCTTGGCCACATTAGCACTGACAGCATCAGAAAGTTGCTCACCACAAACAGAAACTGCCCTTTTAACCCAGGCAAAAAATAGGCCTTAATGCTACCCCAGTGGCAGCTAAGGAGGCCTTGAGAATAGAATGCAGCCTCTTATCCTCCGGCTCTTTGAGTCCTGCTGCATCCGCCAGCGGAGGGTGGTGGTCTTGGCCAGCAGTGAAATTCTGGGATGAGAATCCCACTGCACCAAAGGCTCATCCAAAAAAAGGATACTGCTTACAAAAGTGCTTATTGAGGGAAAAAAAAGCCTTTTATCAGGAGTTTTCCACTCATCCACAAACATCTGATCAAGAGTGTTAATTAAGTGGATAAATGGGAGAAGACGTCTTGCACCTCTGGAAAATATCCAGAGAGGGAGTTCCCTCATCAAATGCGTCAGAGACCTGAAGGGTCTCCAGGACTGCCCTGATGACTCCCCCTTTGCAGATCAGCCTCATAGGAATCTCCACAGGAGTAGGAAGAATCCATGTCCTCATTTTCCCCATCATCCTTCTCTTCTGAGGGCAATTCTTCCTCAGAGGAAACCCCAAGAACCTGCTAATGACCCCTAGCAGTCTTCTCTGTTGCTTGTTGCCAAGCAATGCAGAGAACTCCATTTGTGGATCACAAGCCTGAAGGACACTCAAAGTGGACCAGATGATGAGGCATGAGAAGAGAAGAAGACAGAGCCCTCTCTGACCGATATATCCCATAGAAATCAATGGAGCAAAGATGGTGGCGTGTTACCATTCTTAAAGGGGCTATCACACTAAAATCAGTCTTATAAAAAAAAAAAGTTACAGAGAGACCCAAAAACCCCAGAGACCATTTGAGAAGATCAAAAAACTAAGATACACTGACTGAGCCTTTCCTCTGGTGATATCTGGCGATACAGACAATGAGGAGTTACCTCAATACCCCTTAGGTTTGAACAAAATGTTTGCGATCCCTCTTGCTTTTTGAATCACCATTTGTAGAGCTACCCCCCAGACGGCGTGCGATGTCTAAGATTTACAGAGCCCTGTGGACTCTTCAGACTAAACCTACCCACCCACCGACTTTGGGAACATGACTTGTCCAAGCCTATTTCAGAAGATCGATGGCTATCTGCCCAATGTTCTATAGCTTTTAGCTCCAGAGATGTGCTGACGTTGGAGATGAACTACAAGCTGCTCAATCGATGGTATAGGACTCCTGAATATTTACACTGCATATTTCCCCTCAATCTCTCCGTTATGGTGGAGATGTCAGACTGGGCAGGGTTCCCTGGAGCATATCCGATGGTCATGCCCTAAGAGCCAGCCGTTTTGGCAGGAAGTTAGCCGCCATGCCTCTTCCTGCCTCTCATCCCATTACGATAACATCTGAAATGGTCTTGGGTGCTCGCCCCCCCAGTCTTGCAATCTTCTCCCTCTAAGTCTCGACTCTTAACTTTCGTGATTCATGACTGATATGGAAACTGTAAACAACAAGTACAGTACAGTTCCTGCAGTTTGGCCACTCACCAGAGACATTCATTAGAAGGAACACTGTCTTAAGGCTCACAAAGACTCTGATGCCAATGGTTTAAAAGAATCCCTCCTGAAGCACCCAGAGGATCAAATTCAGATCCCATGGAGGTGTGGGATCCCTGAGGCTGGGGTAGGTCTGTGCCACTCTGAACAAAATGCTGAACATCTGGCAACAGACCTATAAATGTCTGTAAAAGAACCAGCAAGGCCAGGAGTTGAACCTTGATGGAAACAAGACAAAGACCCTTGTTAAGGTGTTCCTGAAAAAAGGCTAAAAAGTAGGGTAAGCAAAAAAGGACATGGACACGAACCACGTTCTTCACACTACCAGAAGAATGGAGACCAGACACTGTAGTAAATCTTGGACGAAGTAGGGTTACTTGCCTCAAGCTTAGTCTACTTTTTAATCATGATATCGGCTTCAAGAGTAACTCATTTAAGGCTAGTCTTGCTATGTCTGGATGACCAAGCAAATCCTGAGAAAAGAGATCTGGAAGAAAAGCAAGAAGCTTCAACTACCACCAGTGATTACTGTGAATCAAGTCCTACAAGGCCAGTGGAGTGCAATCAGAATGACGTGCGCAAGGGAAGAGGAAAAATAACACGTAGGCCAATGGAAACTGACAAGGAATCACCATCGTGTCCACCACTATGGCCTTGAAACGCGCTCATGCAGCAAGCACCAAACTGGTTAAAATGTAAACTTTATCTGAATATTGATAAAAAAGACATATCGACATTGGAAGGGCATGGAGTATGGAACCATAAAATCAACACATGTGAGGAGACTAATTTCACTCTAAAATAGTGCTTAATCATAGACTGTCCAAAGTACCGGATATTCCAGTTAAATAGAAAGCAAATCAAATCCCATTGGTTAAAAACAGTTTAAAAAACAAATTAAACCCTCCTCTAATTGCTAATACACATATATAGCGAATCCCATCAGCATACGGGACATCATCCAAACATGGAAATGAAAATGACCAAACGACCCATAGCACCACAAAAAACAGATCACATTGGATTAAATCATCTGAAATACCCAGACAAGGGGGATGGAAAAGGGGAGGCAGATGACACTAGTGGGCTTATGATTCACTCAAGATAACATAAGGTGCACCATCAGAAGACACCAAATCAGAGGTATGGAACTGAAAACCAATTGCTTCAGTTCCCTTTACCAAGTATCCAAGCACTGTCAACGGAGATAGCCCGCTTCTATGTTGTTCACTCCCGGAATAAAAATGGTCAATACTGCAGGAACAATGGCTTCTGCAAGCACAGGATCACCTGAAATTCAGACCATGCAACCACACTTTTTGTCCTCCTTGAAGACTGCCATTTGCCACTGCTGTCCCACTGTCTGATCAAATCCAAACCAGATAACAGAAAAGCAAGCAGGACTTAAGAGATAGATGGAGTGCCTAGAGTTCCAGCACACAGTGGAAAGCTTGTTTTTGTTGCCAAACCAAAAACCCTGAGCCACCCATGGATTGAAGGTTGTCCCTAACCTAGCAGGCAGGCATCCGCCATCACTTGAACACAAAGTTGAAACGCCTGCAACTGAAGTTGAGCATAAGGAACAGCCTCTAGAACCAATACCATCATTCCCAGTACCTTCATTAGGTCCCACACTGGGGCCAAAGGGTGGGTGAGAGCCTAGGACACATGCGTGAACAAAGTTCAGAACTTGTTCTCTGGTAGAAAGACCCTTTCCTAGACTGTGTTAAACTTCATGCCTAGAAAAACTAAAGATTGTGAGGGTACCAGGAAGGATTCTTGGGGTTGAGAAACCAACTGAGGTGCACCAGAACCAACACACCTGTCTGAAGATGCAGAAGAAAGATGTCTGTGGAAGAGGCCTTCAGCAGAAGATAGTCTAGCTATATCCCCTCTGCCCAGACATGGCCAACCATGCCTGCCATTAGTTTCCTAAGCGCAGACTCCAGAACAAACGGAAGCATAATACATTGAGAATAGTAACACGAAGATACATAACCTTTATGTCCAGAGAAGCCAAAAACTCACCTGGGCACACTTCAGAAATAACAACACAGATGTATGCAAGAAACAGATATTTCAGGTCTGAAACTACCCTCAGAACCCACGGGTCCATCATGGAGACGGCCCATGCACCTCTGAACTACCCCTGACATCCTCCTATAATCTGCAGGCGCTCCACACGCAATGAGCCAGGCTGAGGGCGTTTTATCAGTGGGACGCATATATGGGAGGGATTTTTAGCTGTCCAAAAACTGTGAAAATTGTCATTTATATAATATATGTGCCACCTGTAAATGAAATAAGACTTGTATACATAATTTAATCTAATATCTCTGTAGAGTGGATTAACTCTTGTTAATAATTTACCAGTACAGTAAGATCAGAATTAGCCAACAGAGAAGATAATGGAGAATATAGGGACAAAGTCTATTCAGTTGCATTAGAGGCGCTATGATTAAGTGTATGATAGACAAAATGCATCAGCTGATGAGAATAGTTTTGCTGGTATAATACACCACAAATTACTGTGTGGTTGAGAGACTATTTCCTGAACTGGTCCATTCAGTAATCCTTGGACTGATACTATCCTGGTGGAATGAAAGCCTGGTAAAATTCATATACAGTGTGACTGTTTCCATTGAAGAAGGGACCTAAGACAGTCCATTAGAGACGGGTGGGATTCTGATCTTAAAGGCATCTTTCCAGTTCCAGGTGATGGTGCTCTCCCTATAACGGAGGATATCAACAAGCGCTTTTGCAAACACATATATGTATGTTTGCCTCTTTGTTAGTTTTTATTAGGGGATTTTTAGATATCTTCTCTTTGTAATAATCTGTATTAGAGTATTATATATATATATATATATATATATATATATATATATATATATATATATTTGTATTTCAGGTAATCCGCTCTCCAGAGATATTAGATGAGACGTATTTCTGCGTGTTTTATTTGGGGATTTACAGGTGGTGCGTAGATAAGAAGTCACAGTTTTCACACACTGCTTTTATATTATATTGTTGCACCTGTCAAACGTATATTTATAATTTTATTTTTATCAGCATTTTCACTTGTTCACTTTAAAAAAATATATTTTTTTAATTGAATTTAGTGCAATATCTTTATGTATTCTTAGCCGTACAAGCCATGTTTGCCATGTGATGAATGCAAGATTGTCTCAAGGAAACGGGGAGCCCTGGCCTGGTGGGGTGAGGTGACAAAACGAGTGAAATTTCCACAAAAAAAAAAAAATAAAAAAAATGCAATTTCGGAGTGGACCGAGTTAATAGACAACTCTTGTCCCCAGTCACGTTGCTAACGAGCTTTTCCTATTCGGAGCCGAGTAACCATTTACTCACTAAAGACAAGGTAAAGTGACTTCATAGAAGACTGAACAACAAACCAAATATTCAGGCACAGACGGATACACAGGGGTGCATGGGCTGCACTTGAGGCAGCAAAAAGACATGCGTCCATCATCAGCTATGTCACTATATAGTTATAGAAATGGAGGACATTTTAGCGAGCAACTTCATCACATCCAAGTAGACTTTACAGAAATAACATTAGCCAAAGTAATCCTATAAATCATGTAAGATTTCTTCCCTAACTATGGCTTTGCAATGCGTTCTGTATCCCTCTGGCACTCAAAGGGTTAACCCCATGGCTCCTGTGTTCCACAGTGGACTCAAGAGAAATGTCCACATGATCTGCCCAGCCTCCCCTGTATAAGTACACGTGTGATCTGCCCCAGCCTCCTCTGTATAAGTACATGTGTGATCTGCCCCAGCCTCCCCTGAATAAGTACACATATGATCTGCTCCAGCCACCCCTATATAAGTACACGTGTGATCTGCCCCAGCCTCCCCTGTATAAGTACACGTGTGATCTGCCCCAGCCTCCCCTGTATAAGTACACGTGTGATCTGCCCCAGCCTCCCCTATATAAGTACACGTGTGATCTGCTCCAGCCTCCCCTGTATAAGTACACAAGTGATCTGCTCCAACCTCCCCTATATAAGTACACATATGATCTGCTCCAGCCTCCCCTATATAAGTACATGTGCAATCTGCCCCAGCCTCCCCTGTATAAGTACACGTGTGATCTGCCCCAGCCTCCCCTGTATAAGTACACGTGTGATCTGCCCCAGCCTCCCCTGTATAAGTACACGTGTGATCTGCCCCAGCCTCCCCTGTATAAGTACACGTGTGATCTGCCCCAGCCTCCCCTGTATAAGTACACGTGTGATCTGCCCCAGCTTCCCCAGGGTTAGGTAGAGTAACTGCTCAACCAGATTATTGTACAGACAATTCTTGCCGAGGCAGATTCCATAGTAAATGTATCTTCAATGCTAAACGCCTATATAAATATGAAATAACCTGCAGTGTCACTTACTGGCCAGTGAGAACTAGGAGGCAGTACTGGCACAGGTACAGCGAAATCTGGGTCATGATCCTTTTTTTTTTTTTTCATCTAGCTCGAGTTGCCATTTTTGTAACATTGCATTGTAACAAACCAGTGGTTCTCTATCTTTTCTTTCCTCCTGGCACCCTTAACAAGCAAACTCGAATATGCAGGGCATCCCTAACATTTTAAAAGGGGAATTTCTGTATATTTACAGATAAATCATTTTCTCTTAGTCCTTGTGGAACACAGAAGCTATGGGGTAAAGGATCTTCCTCTACAAGGCAGGGCACTGGCAGTTCTCCAAGATGGAAACTCCCTCTCAGCTCCACTTCTCCTCTGCCTGCCAGCCTCAGTTTGAAAGTATACCAAAGATGGAAGAATAGAAGTAGGGTAGGAAGATGGCCTCCATACCAGAGAACACAAAGGACATCACTGGCCGGAACACCTTTTTCTCCAGGAAAAGAGTAAGAGAATGGGATTTATTGGTAAGTGTATAAAAATCCCCTTTTCTTTATCATCCACTGTGAAACACAGGAGCTATGAAGATATACCAAAGCTGTTCCACCAACATTCCTGGGTGCTGGTGTGGAAAAACCCTGAAAGTACAAACAAGTCTCAACAGAGACTAACAAGACAGAAAATATGAACCTCAAATGTCAATGGACACGCCACACCAAAACAAAGTACAAGTAAAACAGTTGTAAGACATTAAGGAAGCACTATGGCCTGTAGGACCCTCATTCCAAACTTTGCTTCATCTGAGGACAGGACATTGACACTAATGTTTAGTAAGTGTGTCAAGTGACAACCACATCTCTGCCTTGCACAACTGCTCAGTAGAAGCTTGGTTCTTGCAGGCCCAGGAAGCACCCACCAGTCTGGTGGAATGAACAGTGACCCCTGAGTCTTGTTCCTAAGTACATAGGCTTGGCAAATGTTCACCTTGATCAAAGAAGCCACAGTCACCTGAGACACCTCTTAGCCATCATGTGGACCCTTTGGGGTAACAAAAAGAGAATTAGATTTGTTGAAAGGTTCCATGAGACACATACAGTATTTCAGATACCTAACGATGTCCAAGCAGTGTAGCTCATGCCCCACATCAATTAGACCAAACTGGAAAAAGCGAAGGAAGAATAGTTTCCTGATCAATATAAAAGTCAGAAACCACCTTGGAAAGAAACCCAAAGGAGGTCTGCAGAACCACCCTATCAGCATGAAAATTCAGAATGGGGGATCTACTAGACAAAGTCTGTAGTACTGCCACTCACAGTACAGACACAACCAATGAAGGAAAGCAGTCTTCAGAGTTATGCAGAGAAGAGACACAGAAGCAAAAGGATCCTTCTGAAGCACTTCAAGACCAGGTTAAAGCTTGCTGGAAGAGTAGGATCCCAAAATAAAGGTAGGCATGAGCCATCCTCGAACAAAAGCCTGCACAACTGGCAGTGAGGCAATACTACACCTGGCTAGGCCAATAAGAAGCAACCAGAATTACATAAAGCCGTTCCAGCTTGACCATAACGCTCTCGGAACCAGAGTGAAAGGAGGAAACATATGTCAGAGTTTAAGGCTATGGAATGCCCATCAAGTCCATTCAGAACGATCAAACATGGGAACCTTGTGGTCCAACCAAGACACGATTAGGTTCACAACCGGTAGACCCTGTGTCTTAACTGACTCAACTCCCAATCCCCAGGATCCAGATGCTGGCAGTTGAGAAATTCAGCCACATGAAACAAAACACAGCAAATTCATGCATTGCCACTAATGAGATCAATCAAAGCTTGTGATAAAAACAACATTCTTTATTTCGGTCATATAAAAAATACCTTCAAATAATTCAGGCTGGCTATCCAAAAGAGAAAGTGTGGATTAAACAACAGCTAGATCCGAGGACACCTTACAACAAACGTTAGGTGTAAGGTGGCCCCAGAGACAGAAAAATTTGCCTTAAGAAGTGAATCCAGGCATTTACCCACCTGGCCCTTGAAAGCAGCTGCATTTTCAACTGGCAAAGCTGAGAAACAGCACGGTCAACTCTCAGAGAGATGCCCACTACTAAAGCCAATTTTCTCCTGATAAAGGAGCCGGGAGCCCTGAAATGCTTTGAGTGGATTTTGCCATTTATTGCTTGCACTATATTTTTTAATACACATTTTACAATGGATACAGCAAGTACATTTTGTGCTTCCCCTGGAAATGGTTCTCTGCCTGATTATCATCAGCCAGAGTGATGTCGGCTGGATGTTAGTATATCGTTACACACTTGGTATCTCACTAGTGTGATCTGCCCCTCCTTCTCTTTTATTATTTCCATATTAAGAAGGCTACTGTACGTCTTCTAGGTCTTGAAAGCAGTGTCTGCATCTTTAATGCCGTTGGTCTACTGAATGAGGGCAGTGTGAATCCCATATGCCCATCTGATCTCTGTGCAGTCTAAAAGTACAGTGGTGTATTGGTGAAGGCCCCACAGTATTGTACTTAATATACTAGGAGTGCCCCTCCTTTTTATTTTATTTTCTGCCATTTTTATCAGGAGAAAAGGGGTATAAAACAGAAAACATCTGGGGATAAAGTTTCCTATCCATCAATATCCACTCATCAAATACCACTTGGTCAAGGGAAAGATAAAGAGGGATAGGGACTTCAACTGTTTGTGTGTTTGGAGATGAAAAACCTGAATCAGAGGCATCAGAGACATCAAAAGTCTCCAACACTACCCCGAATAAGGACCTCCATAGAGGACCCCGGGTCTTCTTGTACTGAATCCCTAGGAGTAACGGAAAAATCAGCAACTTCCTCCTCTTCCATACAGGAATCCCCTTCTACTGTGAGAAAACATGTTATTCAAAGGGATAAGCACTTCTTTTGGAGAACACAGGGTGGTCATAACTTAATAACGGTAGATGTAAGAATATTAGCCAGTTTGGAAATAAGGCTTCTGTTCAGAAGAATGCAGTGGTTTCTTTGGCTGTGAAGGGGCCACAGAACAGGAGAGGGATAGTGTACTGGTATGATCCCTGTGGAGTCTGGACTGACAAGTGGAACAGAAACCAACTGAAGAAATCCCTATAGATTTGGTGGTGTTAGTCTTCCCAGTGCCTTCTGTGTGGTCAGTCATAGCAAGGAGACCCACAAATTGAGAAAATAAACAACAGAGAATAAGAATAAATCACAATAAAATGACTGCCTGTTGTGGGTATAAGAGAAGGGGGGAAATTCAGCCACCAAGAGGGAAAGTCTGTTGTACCAGGTGCCTCCTGTGTGAACCAAGAATTGAAAAGGGAGAGAAGCTCAATAGCTCCTCAAGGTCCTTTCCCCAAAGCCAGGGATTACTGGGCCTCATGGCCCAAACGCCACCATAGCAGCGAGGTATCCCCTCATGGAGATCTCCAACACAAGACACAACCTCTGCTCCTTCATCCCACTGCCTTGGGTCCGGAGTCCACCCTGTACCTCAGGAGGCAGCCAAAAGGAACGGAAACTCCTCTACCAAGACAGAGGTCACAACTACTGTTCATAAAGGTGCCTCGCACACAAAAAAAAAGATAAAATGAGGTCCAAAACATAAAAAGGAAAGTAATAAAACACAATTATATGTGGAATTAAAGGGTCAGAGTACAAGGAAAGGACAGAGAATCACAGACAGAGGAAAGGTGAAGCCCACCGAATGGGGATGAACAAGTTATATAGAACCAAGAGAATCTTCACCTTTCTCCTGTGCAGGACACTTATGAAACGGAGGCCACTACGTGAGGGTAAAGTGGAGGCAGTCTCCTCCCGGCCTCGTACAGAAAGCTACTTTACCCCTGTGGCACCTGTGTTCCATAATGGATTAAAGAGAAATTTAATTTATCAAGGATGTAATAAAGGATACAATTCCCATAAATACACAACTGAAAATCAAATTACAGAATGTTATCAGAGGCTTTATTTAAAAAAGGGCACCCTAAGATGATGATATTTGCACACCAAAGTGCCATGGCACTCCTGTTCAGAACCACTGCCTTAAAGGAACAGGGATTATAATACAAGTTCAGTCAAGAAGCAAATGTACAATGAAGATATTTACGACCTGGTGCTGTGGAGAACGTACAAGTAACAGAATTGGGGTACCGTAACAGTCCTGAGGTACAAACAAATTCTAATCTAATAAGGTGCAGAAAGGTTCCCTAAACATTTCAGTCAGCATTTTATGTTGGAGCAAAACAACTGCATCATACAGAAGACGAAGAACTCACTGCGAAACGCATGGGGCTTTCAATCACCTAAATGCTAGACACCCACTTCACAATGCACTGCAGAGCTCTCTAGCATACAGGCAACTTAACCGATGAGTGGCGGAAAGGCAACCAATGCACTGCGCTGCAATGTACTCTCTCTCTCTCTAGCATAGAGCTGGTGAAAAGCCTTATTTAAATCAACGTGAAATGTGATTTCTCCCCTATAATGCAGATGATTTGCTCTATATTTTTACTTTGTATGTACAGCCCTTAATGAGGGGGGGAATATTCACAATACCCTGGAAATTCTACTAAGGTCAGGGGATGACAACCGTGGCTCTCCAGCTGGACAACAATTCTCAATGGCCAGCTGAGGATAAAGGGTTGTTGGCATTCAACAATAGATGAAGAGCCGCTGGATGATTTAAATGGCACTGCAGTGTTTTATAAATATCAAAGCAATGCGCCTGGCTGATTCAGCACAGGCAAAGGCACCAGATGGCATATTAAGGCACCAGATGGCATAATAAGGCACCATTTATTGTCAGAAAGGCTGGTGGCCCACAATGTTTACAGTTCGGAGTGTGACTCGCCTTTTTATCAAGCGACCAAATAAAACCAACACCACACGGTGGTGAAAGGACATAGAGCTGTTTCCAGCAGCAAAGTTAAAATGAGTTTTCTAACCAATAATTCAGCCAATTAAAAATAAAGGTTAAGCCCCAATCCATCTTGCAGAAGTCCCAAAGAGGGGACTTTTATGTTGGAATTTGTATTCCTATGTCATGTCATAATAATATGGGACTGATCCTAGTAGCTGTTCTCGTGTCCAGCCAAGATGTACAGGTTACTGTGTGCGGTCGGATTCAACGTTGGGCGGCTCTCCAACACGACCACTCTGGAAGAGAGAAAAGACACAGGATCAGCACCAAGGATACGAGAGGCAACTGACAGCACAAATGTACAGTGAGTAGGGACAGTGGGCACAATACAAACACTGACAGCTGTTCAACAAGCATTCACTCAGTTTATCTAAATCCTTCTACACTGGAACAACATCCGGCCCTGTATGTATTTCCTTACACAGCTTAGTGTTCTATATGGACTCCTGCGTGTACAATCTATACATTACATCCGGCTCTGTATGCATTTCCTTACACAGCTTAGTGTTCTATATAGACTCCCGCGTGTACAATCTATACATTAATATACATTACATCCGGCTGTGTATGCATTTCCTTACACAGCTTAGTGTTCTATATGGACTCCCGCGTGTACAATCTATACATTAATATACATTACAGCCGGCTCTGTATGCATTTCCTTACACAGCTTAGTGTTCTATATGGACTCCTGCGTGTACAATCTATACATTAATATACATTACATCCGGCTCTGTATGCATTTCCTTACACAGCTTAGTGTTCTATATAGACTCCCACGTGTACAATCTATACATTAATATACATTACATCTGGCCATGTATGCATTTCCTTACACAGCTTAGTGTTCTATACGGACTCCCGCGTATACAATCTATACATTAATATACATTACATCCGGCCATGTATGCATTTCCTTACACAGCTTAGTGTTCTATACGGACTCCCGCGTATACAATCTATACATTAATATACATTACATCCGGCCCTGTATGCATTTCCTTACACAGCTTAGTGTTCTATACGGACTCCCGCGTGTACAATCTATACATTAATATACATTATATCCGGCCCTGTATGCATTTCCTTACACAGCTTAGTGTTCTATACGGACTCCCGCGTGTACAATCTATACATTAATATACATTACATCCGGCCCTGTATGCATTTCCTTACACAGCTTAGTGTTCTATATGGACTCCCGCGTGTACAATCTATACATTAATATACATTACATCCGGCCCTGTATGCATTTCCTTACACAGCTTAGTGTTCTATACGGACTCCTGTGTGTACAATCTATACATTAATATACATTACATCCAGCTCTGTATGTATTTCCTTACACAGCTTAGTGTCATCAGTGAGATTGAGATGCTACTTTCAATTCCCTCTTCTAGATCACTAATAAACAAAATAAAAAGCACTGGGCCCAGGACTGAACCCTGCGGCATCCCACATATAACTTTAGACCAACTTGAAAGGGTTCAATTTACACCAACTCTCTCATTTAACCAGTTCTCTATCCATGTACAGATACCTCCCAACCGAAGTCTGCAATTGCAGGTGATAAAAACTTTAACCTCTGCACTAATCTGTTTGTTCACAGGCGCACTGGACTCTGATTATGGCATTGCAATACCCAAAATTCAAAACAAGGGAACAATCCCTTTTTCAGAGTTTTGGTTTTAAAAGAGGATTGTCTTTATGTCTTTGTTTCAATGTCCACATGAACATAATTGAAGATACTCTTTACCCTGTGATATGAAAAAAGGGGATTAGTATAATTACTGCCATTTGGAGTCGGGAAGGAATTTTTATACCCAACTGGGGCCAATTTGGAAATGGCTTAAGAGGGCTTTTTTTTGCCTTCCTCCGAATCAACAGGTGTGTTTTTTTGGCATGGGCTGAACTTGATGGACACGTCTTTTTTCAGCCTCATCAACTAAGTATGTTACTATGTAAATCGTTTTCTATTAGTCAGTCGAGGGATGCAAGGACCATGGGTTAGGGAGTTCACTCCAGGAGGCAGGGCACTCTAAACAGAAACTCCTCCCCTTCCATACCCTATATACTCTCCCAGTAGAGCCAACCAGTTACACCTTGTACAGCAGAGGAAGGGTAAAGAGACCAATGCAGAGCAGCAAAGCAACGTCAACGAACCCCAACCCATAACAATGACGAGAGGTTGTGTCCAAGTGGGATACCCTGCATCCCTCAAACCATAGAGAATCTTATTTCTTGGTCAGGATAAAATCCCCTTTTCTCTTTTGTAGGATGCAGGGATGTCCCAAAAACACAGGGTGGGAGAGTAAACTACAGAACAGAGGCCTGTTGAATGTCACAATAGTATGAACTGATGACTAAGTAGCTGCCTTGCAGAGTTGATAGGCAGAAGGTTGGGTCTTAAAATCCCATGAAGTACTCAATGAAAGTGTTGAATGGGCAGTAACCTGCAAAGTGGCTGGATGAGACTTGAGATGGTATGCTTGTCTGGAAAGCTTATTTAAGCTATACAGCACTTGTGGATTTACAAGCAAGTCTGCCCTTCCTAGAGCCTTCAAATACAAAGAAAGCATTTCCACACCTGGGTGATGGGTCAGTATTTGTGAAGTATCCTCCTGATTTTATTACAAAATCCTTGCTTTTCTTTTTTTTTGTGAAATGGGAGTTGAATCCTTTGCCAATAAAATACGATTTTAGTGAACTTACCGTTAAATCCTTTTCTCTTTAGTCCATATGCAACACAGGATCCATGAAGGTTGCGCTTCCTTCTCCAGGAGGGCAGGGCACTTCAAAAAAGGGTCTTTGGGGTGAAGACTCCCTCCTCTTCCCCCATCTCAACCCCCCTAGATTAATTAATTCCCAGATTCATATGTGATAAAAGCCACAGGAAAAAATAACCCACGCAGGTAAGAAGAAAAGGAAAGGAATCTCGTAAGACTAAGACCCTAAGAGGACTCATCTTCCCAGGGAAGGAAACACAGGTAGGTTTGTCTCCGGGATGGAGACCAGTGTTCCATATGGACTAAGGAGAAAATGTAACTGTAAGTACACTAAAATCCTATTTTCTCTTACATCCAACATGGAACTTATGAACCATGGGTATATACCAAAGATTCCAGGGAGGGAAAGGAGAAAATCTCACTCTTCCCTTAAGGTCCTAGAATTCCACAGGACTAAACTGGATCCATGTAACCTCATGAGTCAATGGAGACTGAACTAGAAGAGCCAATAGGGCTCAAGCTACTGAACAACAACTGGGTAGTACATGAAAAAGGTGGCGAGTTCTCAGACAGGCAAAACTGCTTTGAAGGACTATGTGGTCAAAGCTGGCCTCAGCCGTGACTAGGACATTGACACAGTTGTCCTTAATAAAGTGTGCAATGAGGACCATATCACAGCCTTGCACAGCTGTTTTGTGGAGGCCTGATTTTTGTAGGCCCAGAAGGCACGCAAAGACCTAGTGTGGTACACCGTTAATTTGAGAGGAACCGGTTACTTCCTGATCACATATGCTTGGCATATGGTAGGCTTGATCCAGAAGGCAGTGATAACCTTGGATGCTGCCTGACTTGTCCTAGCACCCTCAGAGATGACAAAGTGTGTCAGCCTTGGGGAAAGTCTGAGTGCATTGCACCACATCCAAAAATATAGAGATCTTTCTCCAGTTTGAATTAAGGGCCACAGCAGAAGAAGCACAATCTGCTGGTAGATATGGAAATCTGAAACAAACTTGGGCAAGAACTCCTGTGAGTTACAAAGTACCACCTTGTCCTGGTGAAAAGCCAGGAAGTGAGGTTTTCAAGACATAACCTGCAACTCAGCCACCCTCTTAACAGAAACAATAACCATTTAAATGTTAGAGGACGCAAAGGATTCAAGGCCAGTTGTTCAAATAGAGGCCTCTGGAGGACATTAAGACCAAGCTGTGATCCCACGGTGGCATGGGATCCCAGTATGAACATTGGGCATGAACCACAGCTTGAAGGAAGGTCTTAACATATGGCAAAATAGCAATACAACTCTGAAAAAGAACAGAGTGGGCTGAGACCTGTACCTTAATGGAGCTCAGACTGAGTCCTTTATTCACACCATCCTGTAGGAAGGTCAGTACATCAGGAGGATCAAAGGACTGAGCAGACACTTTGTCAGTGCACCACTGATGTAAGATGGACCATGGTATGATTTAGAGGAGACAGGCTTCCTATCTTGAATGATGGTGGAGATTACATAATCTGAGAATCCCTTTCTTCTCAGAATAGCGGACTAAAGAGCCATGATGGAAAGGAAAGTCTCTCCACATCCTCGTACCATACGAGACCCTGAGGGAGGTAGGAGGAGCAGCTCCTGAATGGACAGGTTGATAAAGTCCGCAAACCAGGCCCAGTGGGGCGAGAACGTAGCAATTAGGATAACCAGAGCTTTCTCCATCCTGATCTTCCAAATCATCCTGGGGATGAGAGAAGAAAACATAAGACATGAGGAAGTTCCACTGGATGGACTCCACATCCATCACAAAGGCCAGGGGATCCATGTCCATGAACAGAACACAAGAACTTTACAGTTTTCCCGGGACGCCATCAGGTCTATTACTGGTATAACACCTCTTTTGCAACTCCCAGATTCCTGGATCCACGTACTCATGGCTGCAGCCATGTTTTCCACTCCTGGAATGTGGACCACCATGATGGGCAGTACGTGGACCTCCACGCACAGGAGAACCTTCACTTCCTTCTACACTGTCACGAGAATTTCTCCATGACAGCAGATGTATACACGGTCATTGATTTGCCCGACTGAATGCTTGCCAGTGTCCCCGTGAGTCCCTGGGACCAGTGTAGGAGAGCCAAGTGAATGGCTCTGAGTTCCAGAATGTTGTTGGACAAGAGACTCTCCTCCCTTTTCCACCAGCCCTGGACCCTCAGGTGACCCATAGTCTTACCCTATCCTCCCAGATTGGCACCCGTTGTTAAGAGGTTCCACTCTGAAATCAAGGAGAGTGAGTTGATTGAGGGTCATGAAGCCACCAGCGGAGGTCCTTCTTTGCTTGTGGAGAGAGGGTCTTTTGAGGAGATTGATGCTCTTGCTGATGGGATCATGTCTGGAGTTTGTTAAAGTTCCCTCGTGTGGAACGGAGAACAGGGAACTGCTTGTAACGGATCCTACCCATTACTTGAGCCCTTGCCTGGCCCTAGGACTATTTAGCCAAAGACTGTGGACATTTTGCTCCGTTGGACTATGCTTTAGGCCCTGTCGTACGAACTGGCCAGCCATTAGTTAGATAACAGACTCATGTTTGTGGACTTTAGTTAATATATGTCGAATATTTAATGTATTGTTGTGGTCGAGGGTTTACACACTCACACACTACCAGTCGGCAGGTACCGGCGCGGTGTGCTATCAGCGCCACTGGATCGAAAGTTCGGCGGCGGGGCCAAGAGGGGAAAGCTGGGTCACTCGAAACCCT
The DNA here is from genome assembly GCA_037306005.1 of Rhinophrynus dorsalis. Lineage (NCBI taxonomy): Eukaryota > Metazoa > Chordata > Amphibia > Anura > Rhinophrynidae > Rhinophrynus > Rhinophrynus dorsalis. The sequence continues at coordinate 132,335,457 of CM074728.1, forward strand.
GGAGTAGGCACGCAAATATCTTCCATAGCCTAAGCTGGGGAACCGAAGGCAGCTCAGGGATTGGTCAAGGTTGGAGCAGGGCATTCAAAGTAGTCAAACAAAGGCTCCAACCTTGGGCCACTGTCCCTAAGATGTGTATTGCAGCCACTCCAGCCATTTGACGTGTACTGTAGCTAGACCCCCTGCCATGTGGTAATTAGTTCAAGCCCTCAAGTCTTTGTTCACCAAACCCTTTTAAATCTGAAATGTAATTATGTCTGAGTTATTGTATCTAAGACCATCTGTTGCTGGCCTTTGTCTGATGTATTGTGATTGGATCACGTCCTATTGTATCTGGTTTCCCCATAAGCTTCAATGTGCTTGCTGTGTATAAATATCTGTGGTTTGTGTCAATAAAGAGAGAGATGTTTTGGAGTGAACAAGAGACCTGGAGTCTTGTATGTTCTTATGGTATTAAAGTGGCCACTCTGACGCCCATTTGAGCCCAGGTTCCTGCATCGTTCGACCGTCTGCTGCCAGTGGACTCTGCCTTAATTCTTCCAGTTAAAACAAAACCTTCGATTCGAGCTACGGAGTGCTCGAATGGCTTGGCGACCGCTACACTTTGTTCCTGCAACACTTTAACTGTTTGTCGTAGCCCGGGAGTAGAGGCCTCACTCTCTACTGCCCGGTGTTCCGGTTCTGCGAAGCTCGACTGTTCGAGAGCCCGTCGACCCCTCCACGATCCGCATCCTTCGACGTAGAGTCGGCTACTCCAGGGTTCAACGACACTTTAAGTCGACCACCGGACCGGTTATCTGCTCGACCAGTGCATCCGACGGAGCCAGTCCGGCATCGAGAAGGAGAGACCCGGGAACGACGGAGGAAGGCGACGCGGTCCCTTTTTAGCTCCCGTTACACTGCTTCCATGGTAGACACCAGGCAAAATAGGACTTCCATGCAGTCCTGTATTCTGGCTGAGGGCCACCCCAGTGCCCATGACATATCCTGGCACAGGAGTTGGATCTTCTACTCCACATGAAACACCCTCCCCTGAAGAGTGTCCAACAGAGTAAATTGGAGCAGTGATTTGTAATGGAGGGAGCAGGGGGCTTCACTTACGTCCAAATCCCCTCCTGTTGCCGATACTCCAGAACTAAGTCCCTGCAGTGATTTTACCAGGAGTGGCAAGGGGGCAAAGCCACCCCTGGTAATTCCAGTCATCATCACCACCCCTAGCCATATCTCTACTTAGATATAGCTGGGAAAGGAGGCTGGTTCTAAGAGACAAGAGTAGGGAGAATTTTCATAACTTGTATCGCCATGCCTGGGTGTGTGTGTGTGTGTGTGGCAGAGATGCAGGGCAATCTAGCCATATTTTATTTTATATATATATATATATATATATATACACATACATACATATACACACACACACACACAGATTGTAGCAATTGCATTCATGTTGTTTGCTGAAGATACATCATGCTTCATCTGGGGTAGACGCTCTGGTCCATGGTGGAGCTGCCAGTCACTGACACCCAGCACTGCACTTTGCCCATCAGAACTACACTGCTGCACAAGGTCCTCCATCTACTGCTGGACCAGAACTCTCATTCACAGGCAGTCAATGGCTGGCTGACGATGATGGGATTTGTAGAAGTATAACAGCAGCAGGCCAAACATTTTGCTCAGAATGAACTAGGGATTTTCCAACTGCGGGAACCTGCTACAATGTACTGGGAAATCCCAATTTACCAGAATTTCACACACAAAATGCACAAAATAAATGTACTAATCGTTTAAAAAGATCCTGAGTTCTACCTGTGTTTGATGGATACATAAAGCAATGCACGGTCCTGAGCTTCTTCCTCAAGGAGTGCTACAACACAACATGTTTTGGATGACCCTCTCCGCACCTTGAACACTGAAGATCAGGTAAGTGCAGATATTGGGTCTAAAGGGTTTGTTTCACTGTTTTGGAAATTTTGGTAATCGGTTTTTCCTATGGTCAGATAGTCCTCCAATTCTGGATACACAGAGGCTAGTACATTTGGGGGAGAGCTAGGCAGCAAGATAGACACAGACAATAAAGCACGCACAGCCAGACAGACACACACCGAGTCAAACAAGCACAGCCAGACAGACACACACCGAGTCAAACAAGCACAGCCAGACAGACACACACGAGTCAAACAAGCACAGCCAGACAGACACACACCGAGTCAAACAAGCACAGCCAGACAGACACAGACCGAGTCAAACACGCACAGCCAGACAGACACACACCGAGTCAAACATGCACAGCCAGACAGACACACACCGAGTCAAACATGCACAGCCAGACAGACACACACAGAGTCAAACATGCACAGCCAGACAGATACACACCGAGTCAAAGAACAGCCAGACAGACACACACAGAGTCAAACATGCACAGCCAGACAGATACACACCGAGTCAAACAAGCACAGCCAGACAGACACAGACCGAGTCAAACAAGAACAGCCAGACAGACACACACAGAGTCAAACAAGCACAGCCAGACAGACACACACCAAGTCAAACAAGCACAGCCAGACAGACACACACCGAGTCAAACAAGAACAGCCAGACAGTACACACACCGAGTCAAACAAGAACAGCCAGACAGACACACACCAAGTCAAACAAGCACAGCCAGACAGACACACACCGAGTCAAACAAGAACAGCCAGACAGATACACACCGAGTCAAACAAGCACAGCCAGACAGACACACACCGAGTCAAACAAGCACAGCCAGACAGACACAGACCGAGTCAAACACGCACAGCCAGACAGACACACACCGAGTCAAACAAGCACAGCCAGACAGACACACACCGAGTCAAACAAGCACAGTCAGACAAAGTCAAACAAACATAGCAGGACAGACAGAGATAACCAAAAATAGAGAAAGGTGTTTTTCAGTTCAAACAAGCACAGCCAGACAGACACACACCGAGTCAAACAAGAACAGCCAGACAGTACACACACCGAGTCAAACAAGAACAGCCAGACAGACACACACCAAGTCAAACAAGCACAGCCAGACAGACACACACCGAGTCAAACAAGAACAGCCAGACAGACACACACCGAGTCAAACAAGCACAGCCAGCCAGACAGACACACACCGAGTCAAACAAGCACAGCCAGACAGACACACACCGAGTCAAACAAGCACAGCCAGACAGACACACACCAAGTCAAACAAGAACAGCCAGACAGACACACACCGAGTCAAACAAGCACAGCCAGACAGACACACACCGAGTCAAACAAGAACAGCCAGACAGACACACACCGAGTCAAACAAGCACAGCCAGACAGACACAGACCGAGTCAAACACGCACAGCCAGACAGACACACACCGAGTCAAACATGCACAGCCAGACAGACACACACCGAGTCAAACATGCACAGCCAGACAGACACACACCGAGTCAAACAAGCACAGCCAGACAGACACACACCGAGTCAAACAAGCACAGCCAGACAGTCACACACCGAGTCAAACAAGCACAGCCAGACAGACACACACCGAGTCAAACAAGCACAGCCAGACAGACACACACCAAGTCAAACAAGAACAGCCAGACAGACACACACCGAGTCAAACAAGCACAGCCAGACAGACAGACACCGAGTCAAACAAGCACAGCCAGACAGATGCACACCGAGTCAAACAAGAACAGCCAGACAGCTACACACCGAGTCAAACAAGCACAGCCAGACAGACACACACCGAGTCAAACAAGCACAGCCAGACAGACACAGACCGAGTCAAACATGCACAGCCAGACAGACACACACCGAGTCAAACAAGCACAGCCAGACAGATACACACCGAGTCAAACAAGAACAGCCAGACAGACACACACCGAGTCAAACAAGCACAGCCAGACAGACACACACCGAGTCAAACAAGAACAGCCAGACAGACACACACCGAGTCAAACAAGAACAGCCAGACAGACACACACCGAGTCAAACAAGCACAGCCAGACAGACACACACCGAGTCAAACAAGAACAGCCAGACAGACACACACCGAGTCAAACAAGCACAGCCAGACAGACACACACCGAGTCAAACAAGCACAGCCAGACAGACACACACCGAGTCAAACAAGAACAGCCAGACACACACCGAGTCAAAGAAGAACAGCCAGACAGACACACACCAAGTCAAACAAGAACAGCCAGACAGACACACACCGAGTCAAACATGCACAGCCAGACAGATACACACCGAGTCAAACAAGCACAGCCAGACAGACACACACCAAGTCAAGCATGTGTAGCCAGACAGACACACACCGAGTCAAACAAGCACAGCCAGACAGACACAGACCGAGTCAAACACGCACAGCCAGACAGACACACACCGAGTCAAACAAGCACAGCCAGACAGACACACACCGAGTCAAACAAGCACAGTCAGACAAAGTCAAACAAACATAGCAGGACAGACAGAGATAACCAAAAATAGAGAAAGGTGTTTTTCAGTTCATTGCACTTGCTGCCCAATACCTGTCTGATCCCAACAAGCGGAAAACTCTGGATTCATCTGAAATCTCCTGTGTAACCTGAAAGAGAGAAAAACTGTTGTCAGTGTGTGACATACAAAATACACAGATACACACAGAGAACTACAGTCAGTGTGTGACATACAAAATACACAGATACACACAGAGAACTGCAGTCAGTGTGTGATATACAAAATACACAGATACACACAGAGAACTGCAGTCAGTGTGTGACATACAAAATACACAGACAAAACTGAAATCGGTGTTAGATACTAGATACAGACTGTCACAGAGAACCGTAATCATTGTGTGAGATACTAGATACAGACTGTCACAGAGAACCGTAGTCAGTGTGTGAGATACTAGATACAGACTGTCACAGAGAACCGTAATCATTGTGTGAGATACTAGATACAGACTGTCACAGAGAACCGTAGTCAGTGTGTGAGATACTAGATACAGACTGTCACAGAGAACCGTAGTCAGTGTGTGAGATACTAGATACAGACTGTCACAGAGAACTGTAGTCAGTGTGTGAGATACTAGATACAGACTGTCACAGAGAACCGTAGTCAGTGTGTGAGATACTAGATACAGACTGTCACAGAGAACCATAATCATTGTGTGAGATACTAGATACAGACTGTCACAGAGAACCGTAGTCAGTGTGTGAGATACTAGATACAGACTGTCACAGAGAACCGTAGTCAGTGTGTGAGATACTAGATACAGACTGTCACAGAGAACCGTAGTCAGTGTGTGAGATACTAGATACAGACTGTCACAGAGAACCGTAGTCAGTGTGTGAGATACTAGATACAGACTGTCACAGAGAACAGTAGTCAGTGTGTGAGATACTAGATACAGACTGTCACAGAGAACCGTAGTCAGTGTGTGAGATACTAGATACAGACTGTCACAGAGAACCGTAATCATTGTGTGAGATACTAGATACAGACTGTCACAGAGAACCGTAGTCAGTGTGTGAGATACTAGATACAGACTGTCACAGAGAACCGTAATCATTGTGTGAGATACTAGATACAGACTGTCACAGAGAACCGTAGTCAGTGTGTGAGATACTAGATACAGACTGTCACAGAGAACCGTAGTCAGTGTGTGAGATACTAGATACAGACTGTCACAGAGAACTGTAGTCAGTGTGTGAGATACTAGATACAGACTGTCACAGAGAACAGTAGTCAGTGTGTGAGATACTAGATACAGAATGTCACAGAGAACTGTAGTCAGTGTGTGAGATACTAGATACAGACTGTCACAGAGAACTGTAGTCAGTGTGTGAGATACTAGATACAGACTGTCACAGAGAACTGTAGTCAGTGTGTGAGATACTAGATACAGAATGTCACAGAGAACTGTAGTCAGTGTGTGAGATACTAGATACAGACTGTCACAGAGAACCGTAGTCAGTGTGTGAGATACTAGATACAGAGTGTCACAGAGAACCGTAGTCAGTGTGTGAGATACTAGATACAGACTGTCACAGAGAACCGTAGTCAGTGTGTGAGATACTAGATACAGACTGTCACAGAGAACCGTAGTCAGTGTGTGAGATACTAGATACAGACTGTCACAGAGAACCGTAGTCAGTGTGTGAGATACTAGATACAGACTATCACAGAGAACCGTAGTCAGTGTGTGAGATACTAGATACAGACTGTCACAGAGAACCGTAGTCAGTGTGTGAGATACTAGATACAGACTGTCACAGAGAACCGTAGTCAGTGTGTGAGATACTAGATACAGACTGTCACAGAGAACCGTAATCAGTGTGTGAGATACTAGATACAGACTGTCACAGAGAACCGTAGTCAGTGTGTGAGATACTAGATACAGACTGTCACAGAGAACCGTAGTCAGTGTGTGAGATACTAGATACAGACTGTCACAGAGAACCGTAGTCAGTGTGTGAGATACTAGATACAGACTGTCACAGAGAACCGTAGTCAGTGTGTGAGATACTAGATACAGACTGTCACAGAGAACTGTAGTCAGTGTGTGAGATACTAGATACAGACTGTCACAGAGAACTGTAGTCAGTGTGTGAGATACTAGATACAGACTGTCACAGAGAACTGTAGTCAGTGTGTGAGATACTAGATACAGACTGTCACAGAGAACCGTAGTCAGTGTGTGAGATACTAGATACAGACTGTCAGAGAACCGTAGTCAGTGTGTGAGATACTAGATACAGACTGTCACAGAGAACCGTAGTCAGTGTGTGAGATACTAGATACAGACTGTCACAGAGAACCGTAGTCAGTGTGTGAGATACTAGATACAGACTGTCACAGAGAACCGTAGTCAGTGTGTGAGATACTAGATACAGACTGTCACAGAGAACCGTAGTCAGTGTGTGAGATACTAGATACAGACTGTCACAGAGAACCGTAGTCAGTGTGTGAGATACTAGATACAGACTGTCACAGAGAACCGTAGTCAGTGTGTGAGATACTAGATACAGACTGTCACAGAGAACCGTAGTCAGTGTGTGAGATACTAGATACAGACTGTCACAGAGAACCGTAATCAGTGTGTGAGATACTAGATACAGACTGTCACAGAGAACCGTAATCAGTGTGTGAGATACTAGATACAGACTGTCACAGAGAACCGTAGTCAGTGTGTGTGATACTAGATACAGACTGTCACAGAGAACCGTAGTCAGTGTGTGAGATACTAGATACAGACTGTCACAGAGAACCGTAGTCAGTGTGTGAGATACTAGATACAGACTGTCACAGAGAACCGTAGTCAGTGTGTGAGATACTAGATACAGACTGTCACAGAGAACCGTAGTCAGTGTGTGAGATACTAGATACAGACTGTCACAGAGAACTGTAGTCAGTGTGTGAGATACTAGATACAGACTGTCACAGAGAACTGTAGTCAGTGTGTGAGATACTAGATACAGACTGTCACAGAGAACCGTAGTCAGTGTGTGAGATACTAGATACAGACTGTCACAGAGAACCGTAGTCAGTGTGTGAGATACTAGATACAGACTGTCACAGAGAACCGTAGTCAGTGTGTGAGATACTAGATACAGACTGTCACAGAGAACCGTAATCAGTGTGTGAGATACTAGATACAGACTGTCACAGAGAACCGTAATCAGTGTGTGAGATACTAGATACAGACTGTCACAGAGAACCGTAATCAGTGTGTGAGATACTAGATACAGACTGTCACAGAGAACCGTAGTCAGTGTGTGAGATACTAGATACAGACTGTCACAGAGAACCGTAGTCAGTGTGTGAGATACTAGATACAGACTGTCACAGAGAACCGTAGTCAGTGTGTGAGATACTAGATACAGACTGTCACAGAGAACCGTAGTCAGTGTGTGAGATACTAGATACAGACTGTCACAGAGAACCGTAGTCAGTGTGTGAGATACTAGATACAGACCGTCACAGAGAACCGTAGTCAGTGTGTGAGATACTAGATACAGACCGTCACAGAGAACCGTAATCATTGTGTGAGATACTAGATACAGACCGTCACAGAGAACCGTAGTCAGTGTGTGAGATACTAGATACAGACTGTCACAGAGAACCGTAGTCAGTGTGTGAGATACTAGATACAGACTGTCACAGAGAACCGTAGTCAGTGTGTGAGATACTAGATACAGACTGTCACAGAGAACCGTAGTCAGTGTGTGAGATACTAGATACAGACTGTCACAGAGAACCGTAGTCAGTGTGTGAGATACTAGATACAGACTGTCACAGAGAACCGTAGTCAGTGTGTGAGATACTAGATACAGACTGTCACAGAGAACTGTAGTCAGTGTGTGAGATACTAGATACAGACTGTCACAGAGAACCGTAGTCAGTGTGTGAGATACTAGATACAGACTGTCACAGAGAACCATAATCATTGTGTGAGATACTAGATACAGACTGTCACAGAGAACCGTAGTCAGTGTGTGAGATACTAGATACAGACTGTCACAGAGAACCGTAGTCAGTGTGTGAGATACTAGATACAGACTGTCACAGAGAACCGTAGTCAGTGTGTGAGATACTAGATACAGACTGTCACAGAGAACCGTAGTCAGTGTGTGAGATACTAGATACAGACTGTCACAGAGAACCGTAGTCAGTGTGTGAGATACTAGATACAGACTGTCACAGAGAACCGTAGTCAGTGTGTGAGATACTAGATACAGACTGTCACAGAGAACCGTAGTCAGTGTGTGAGATACTAGATACAGACTGTCACAGAGAACCGTAGTCAGTGTGTGAGATACTAGATACAGACTGTCACAGAGAACCGTAGTCAGTGTGTGAGATACTAGATACAGACTGTCACAGAGAACTGTAGTCAGTGTGTGAGATACTAGATACTAATCGAGAGATTTTGTGACACTTGTACCAAGTGTACACATGTGTCTGCCTAATACTTCAGCCTAGTGGTTTTGGGCGAAAGATTAAGAAGATTGGATCCATTTGGGAATTTTGGGAAAAGGAGGAATCCTGGGAGTCATCAGTTGAACAATAAATGAATACAAATGATATCACTCGAGATAAGCAAGGGGCTGTGTTTTGACAGTTATGGGGAGGAAACTGTGAGCCATTTTAAAAGATTCATCATTCCAAGATATGGTAGCGGTATTGACATCATATTACCAACATAAGAACCTAGACATTGCTGAGAGGTTCAGATTTTTCTCTAAGCGATAGCAACAGGGAGAATCCATCCAAGCGTATATGGTGGAACTGAAAAGGTTGTCTTCCACATGTCATTTTGAAGAGCAATTACATTTGGCCCTGAGCGATCAGACTGTATGTGGGCGATGAAAAAGCCTCCTCCCTGAAAAAGAGCTGACCGAAAAATCAGCACTGGACATAGCTATGACTATGGAGATGGCAGAGACAGCTGCCACACACTTGCAGGACCACAATGCCCAGCACACAGCCACTGAGCAGGGAGACAAAAAAAAATTATTTAAAGTCACTTCTGCAAACCAGCAGTCAGTTAAAGAAGCTGAGCGACAATGGCAATGTTTCCGCTGCGGCTCCTTAGCACATTGTCACGGGCACCCAGGAATGCTCAGAACTCAGTACGGTAATATAATGCAAAATATTTATTAGAATAAATCACAGCTATAAGTGGTACAACAAGCAAAGGGTTACTAGCTGGCGACACTACTACCAGAAATAGTAGGCCTCTTGCTAGACCACAAGGCGAGAGACTGGGCCGAAGCCCCTGTTAGTCTCAGCAGGATACAGGAACGCCAACTCTTCATCCGTAGACTGGAACACTGGAACAGGCGACCACTGTGAACACTGGCTCAGCAATCTTGATCCGATGAACAGGAACACAAGGACTGCTGGACTGGAGAACTGACCCACGCCTGCAGTCAGTCAAACCAGCAACACCACACCTTTGCAGCAATCCGGTGACCCACGCCTGCAGTCACCGCTAAGAGACCCTGTGACTCTGCCTGCAGTCACTATATCGGACCCCTGTGACTCACTCCTGCAGTCACTATATTGAGACCCTGTGACTCACGCCTGCAGTCACCAATCAAACCCTGTCCAATACAGTGGTCTGTCTTAAGCCAATAGCACAAACTGATCACAGTAAGGGATACTCGTGATCACTGGGTCATACCCAGAGAGGGTTCTCATACTTAGCTGGGTCATACACAGAGAGGGTTCTCGTACGTAGCTGGTTCATACACAGAGAGGGTTCTCGTACTTAGCCGGGTCATACACAGTGCGGGTTCTTATAAATAGCCAGGTCATACAGAGTGCGGGTTTTCGTAGATAGCCAGGTCACACATAGAACCCAAGTACTTCACCTAATAACAACAACGCAAGGGCGACTGAGTCAGGACTCCGTCTGCCTTTTAAACCCCTCCACAGGAAGTAGGAGGAGCAGCTCAGAGGGAGGAAGTGGGTAGGAGGAGACTACAGGAAACAAACAGATAAAACAGAGGCCTGCAGCATGCTAGAAGCCTTGCGCCTGTAGATGCTGCTGGAAACAAGGTAAGCTAAAACTGTAACACACATTCTGCCCCAACATGCCATTTCAAAGAAGAGATATGTTTTGGTTGCTCAAAAAGAGGTCATGTCCAGGTTTGCTGAGGGTCTAGACCTGTGAGAGGGGCTGCCAGGTACATTCAACGACAGTCTATGTACTACACAGAGACCCAGGCACCAGCAGAGGCAGATTACCCTTTTGAGCATGTTGGGTGAATGGTCCATCTCAGCAACACCAACTAGGAGACATCCTGGATAGAATGCAAGTGAAGATGAATGGCTCTGCAGGGAAAATGGGTTTAGACACTGGGTCAGCAGTCATGAGGAAACAAACGTGTAGGGGACCCTAATAATCCCTGAACTGATGGGTTTGTTAAGGGAAGACATTCTGTTTTAATTGTTCGCAGAGCCATAGCTGCAGTGATACAGGTGGGGGGCTGTGATCCCATCCATGGTCATGAGTTTAGATGCCGAAAAGGCTTTGATTCTATATCATGGCACTATCTGTTTTGGTTATTAGACAGACAGGGATTCAGCCACACCTTCACGTTCTCAATTTACGCTACACACCAGGCCATCGTAACGACCAACAATATTAACCCATCCTTGGTTCAGCTTGAGAGAGGAATGAGACAGGGCTGCCCCTTATCCCCGCTGTTATTTAACCTGTCCCTAGATCCTTTAAGGAAGAGATTCATGCAACTGGACTGGGGGAAGGGGGAGAGGACTCCACTGGGGCAGGCAGAGTTGAGATAGCAGCATTCACGGATGATATTCTGTTGCTCTTGGATCACCCAGAGATAATTAAATTGGCTATACTGGATCTGCTTAGAGTGTTTGGGGATATCTCGGGATTGAGAATCTTGCAAAATCTGAGGTGATGTGGCTCACGGAGGGGCTGCGGCCATGGTGTGTCAATCTCTTGCTTTTTAAGTGTGCAGGCAGATCCATACCAGGGGATAAATCTCAGTAGAAATATTCAGACCCTATTTACTGCCAATGTCAGACCAGCCATAGACTCTATATTGACAGACTTTGCCTCCTGGAGGGGTCTCCCCTTGTCCTCTGAGGGACAAATAAATCTTATAAAGATGGTGACCTTCCCTAGAATGCTTAAAGTTTCACAAATGCTCCCAATTCGACTGACCAAACGGGATGAGGATATAATACATAGAAACTTTCAGGGGTATTTGATTGGGTAAATGACCCAAGTTGGACCTAAAGAATTACAACAACCTAAGGGCAACGGTGGGTTTGGACTACGATATTCAGATCTAAGGACTGAATATCGCATATACAGGTCTATACTGAATGGGAAGGTGACCAATGGTTTGTCCCACACTTCGTTCCGGTACTTAAGAAGAAAGGAGAGATTTTTTTATGTGGAGATTTCCGAATGGCCCTGAATAACCAACTGCAGATCAATCCGTAAAATCTTCCCTGTCTGAAGGAACTGTTTGTATAGTTAGCTGGCGGGAACACTTTCTCTGAGGTTGATTTACTACGAGCACAGAGATGCACACATCCAGCAGACACTTGCTCACCATCAACATGCATCTAGGTCTCTACCAATATAATCGCGGGGTGTTCAGGGTGGCCTCTGCTCCTGCCATCTGGGAGAGGACTAGGAATTCTATCTTAGCCGCGATACCGCATACGAAATGCCTGCTGATTATAACGGATGAGGAACACAGAAAGAATGTAGAAATGGTCCTGCTGCGGTTACAAGAGAATGGATTGCATGTGAATCTGGAGAAGTGTGAATCCTTCAAACCCCGGTCAGGGAATAGTGCAGGGAATACATCAACCTCCAGTTCCTACAGACGTGTCACAGCTGAGATCATATTTAGGATTCCTGAACTACTATCACCGGTTTCTAACAAACGTTGTTAATGTCTAACATCCTCTATACCAATTACTGGAACCTCATACTCCCTGGAAATAGACACAGAGTGACAAGAAGCCTTCGACTGCCCAAGCATTCAATTCTCCAATCAAAAGCCCGTGACGCTTCAGCCTACGGGTTTGGAGCCGTACTGTCACACATTATGCCCAATGGCTTCAAACAGCCTATAGCTTTTGTATCACGATCGCTTACTCGGGCAGAACTAAATTTTTTTCAAATTGATAAAGAGGCACTGGCCATTATATGGGCCTTACAGAAATTCACATTGTACCTCTATAGGTATTTCATCCTGTTAACTGATCACAAACACTTTTTGGCAACAACTGCAGTCTGTTTGCAAAGGTGTGCTTTATACCTGGGAGCTGTTGACTACAATATTAAGTACCGCTAAAGTGGCCAACAAGCAAACGCTGATGCTTCCTCACATCTGCCACTCCATATCTTCATAGAGATGTTGCCAGTTTCTAGCACATCTCTATCTTTTCTTTCGGAAGCGCATGCAGTCTGCTTCACAAAACTGTACAGCTTAGAAGAAGTAGAAGAAGCCCCCTTAAGGATCCCTTGCTGTTTCAGGTCTTTAAGAATGTCCATGGCGGCTGGCCAGCAGTCCCTGCTCCTACTTTAAGCCCGTACACAAATCAGAAACTTGAGCCAACCTCCCATGCCGTTGTAATTTATGGGGAAATCTCAACAGAGCACCAGTTGTACATACTCCATGAAGGGCATCCCAGCATAGTGCGAGTGAAACAAGAAGCAGTGGCAGCGGTTTGGTGGCCCTCATTACATGCAGATATCAAGTCATGGGTGTACCCCTGACCCGGCTGCACACAGTCTCCAGCAGCCCCATTACAGCCATGGTGTTGGCCCTTATCCCAGTGGGAACGACTACACTTGGACTTTACAGGTCCAGTTAAAGGCAAACATGTATTTAGTCTTGCACGACACATTCCCAATGGTCCGAAGTCTGTCCCATTTCCTCAACTCCTTCTGCAGATATTATCCGAGTGCTCAAAGGTATCTTTGCCACTTTCAGATTTCCTAAACAACTGGTGATGCACAACGGCCTGCAATTTACATCCCAACAGTTTCAAATACTCTTGAAAGACATTGGGGTAGACCATACAAGAACAGCTCCCTATTATTCTGTCACAAAGGGGTTAGCTGGACTATGTGTATAGACCCTAAGAGCAACTCTCACGGCCATGGACGCTCTGTCAGATCCTACAGCCTCCCTGGAAGATTTTCTTGTAGCATACAGAACTACTGCTCATGCCACAACTGGTGTACTCCCAGCCAAGCTCATGTTCACCCGTTCTTTGCACACCAAGCTGGACAGCATGCTCATCCCACTTCTCAAAACAACACCATTCGTCACCAGGCCATCAATGGGAGCAGGCACATCCGTCAGGGGAGCTCATAGGACCCGCCTAGAGTGGAAGAGATCACCCTCTTCCCCACGACCCATACTAAATAAACGGAAGTAGCCATTACCAGGCCAAATGTATGATGTGCTCCAGTCTGTTATTGGTGAGGTGGCCAGGGTCAGTACAAATACCAAACACACAGACACACAAAACTGATACAGATTCATTTCTACAGTTGGGGGGAGGGGATTGTTACAAATTAATTTCTACGGTGTGTGAGGGGTGTTGATACACAATTTATCCTGTTTTGGGGGGGGGGGGGGGGGTTGTTGATTAATTTATCCAGTTGTGTTTGTGCACGCACGTGTGTGTGTGTTTGCACTTGTATGTGTATATATATATATATATATATGTGTGTGTGTGTGTGTGTGTGTGTGTGTGTGTGTGTGTGTGTGTGTGTGTGTGTGTGTGTGTGTGTATATATGCATATGTGTGTGTGATTACTCAGGAGTGTCTCGAGTATGGAATGCACTTACCTCATTTGACTTAAAGTTCTTGCCCTGCATGCCATGTTTCCAGAACGCCAGGACACTATCCTGAAGACAGACTGAAAGCACAAATATAGGACACGTAAGACAATACTCCGGGAAGTGACCACATGACCTGCGCACCACGCAGGCCTTACTGTGGGAAGAGAGGTGGGCATTAGTGATATTAGGGGCTGTACAGAGGTAGGTAGGTGGGCATTGCAGATATTAGGGGCTGTACAGAGGTAGGTAGGTAGGTAGGTGGACAGTGGTGATATTATGGGATGTGGAGTGTTAGGTAGGTGAGGTGTGTGTGTGTCTGCACGCTTCTGTGAGCATCTGTGTGGTGTGTGCTTCTGGTGCAGTGCGTGCCTGCCCGTCTGCCTGCCCGTCTGCGTGCGTGCCTGCCTGCGTGCGCGCCTGCGTGTCTGTCTGCCTGCCTGCGTGTCTGTCTGCCTGCCTGCGTGTCTGTCTACGTGCTTGTCTGTCTGTCTACGTGCTTGTCTGTCTGTCTACGTGCTTGTCTGTCTGTCTACGTGCTTGTCTGTCTGTCTGCCGGTGTGCCTGCCGGCCTGCGTGCCTCCATGCTTCTGTGAGCATCTGTGTGGTGTGTGCTTCTGGTGCAGTGCGTCACGTCTAGTGTGGTGCGTGTGTGTCTGCCTCTCTGCCTGCGTGTGTGTCTGCCTCTCTGCCTGCGTGTGTGTCTGCCTCTCTGCCCTGCGTGTCTGCCTGCCCTGCCTGCCCTTTGTGTTTGCGTGTGGAGATTGCCTCAGTCCTCTCCTATCTCATCGCTAGTCAGAACACATGGGTCCCATGAACTCACCTACAGACTCAATTTGGAAGTTAAAGCTCAATTCTGAGGCCAGTTTTCTACTGGATTTCAGCTTCCCTTGAAGGTTCACAATCTTCACAAAATCTAACAAGCACAAAGGAAAAAAACAACCATTAAACCTCCCCACTTTGATTCCCCTCAGCCCTGTATGTACAGCAAAGTACAGTCCATGGACTACACAGGTACACACACTGACCTTACTGACCCTGCTAGGCCTATAGTAAGTCCAGGGACTACACAGATACACACACTGACCTTACAGACTCTGCTAGGCCTATAGTAAGTCCGGGGACTACACAGATACACACACTGACCTTACAGACTCTGCTAGGCCTATAGTAAGTCCGGGGACTACACAGGTACACACACTGACCTTACAGACTCTGCTAGGCCTATAGTAAGTCCGGGGACTACACAGGTACACACACTGACCTTACAGACTCTGCTAGGCCTATAGTAAGTCTGGGGACTACACAGATACACACACTGACCTTACAGACTCTGCTAGGCCTATAGTAAGTCCGGGGACTACACAGGTACACACACTGACCTTACAGACTCTGCTAGGCCTATAGTAAGTCCGGGGACTACACAGATACACACACTGACCTTACAGACTCTGCTAGGCCTATAGTAAGTCCGGGGACTACACAGATACACACACTGACTTTACAGACTCTGCTAGGCCTATAGTAAGTCCGGGGACTACACAGGTACACACACTGACCTTACAGACTCTGCTAGGCCTATAGTAAGTCCGGGGACTACACAGATACACACACTGACCTTACAGACTCTGCTAGGCCTATAATAAGTCCGGGGACTACAGGTACACACACTGACCTTACAGACTCTGCTAGGCCTATAGTAAGTCCATGGACTACACAGGTACACACACTGACCTTACAGACTCTGCTAGGCCTATAGTAAGTCCGGGGACTACACAGATACACACACTGACCTTACTGACTCTGCTAGGCCTATAGTAAGTCTGGGGACTACACAGATACACACACTGACCTTACAGACTCTGCTAGGCCTATAGTAAGTCCGGGGACTACACAGGTACACACACTGACCTTACAGACTCTGCTAGGCCTATAATAAGTCCGGGGACTACACTGGTACACACACTGACCTTACAGACTCTGCTAGGCCTATAGTAAGTCCGGGGACTACAAAGGTACACACACTGACCTTACAGACTCTGCTAGGCCTATAATAAGTCCGGGGACTACACTGGTACACACACTGACCTTACAGACTCTGCTAGGCCTATAGTAAGTCCGGGGACTACAAAGGTACACACACTGACCTTACCGACCCTGCTAGCCCTATAATAAGTCCGGGGACTACACAGGTACACACACTGACCTTACCGACCCTGCTAGCCCTATAAGTCCGGGGACTACACAGATACACACACTGACCTTACTGACCCTGCTAGGCCTATAGTAAGTCTGGGGACTACACAGATACACACACTGACCTTACAGACTCTGCTAGGCCTATAGTAAGTCCAGGGACTACACAGGTACACACACTGACCTTACAGACTCTGCTAGGCCTATAGTAAGTCTGGGGACTACACAGATACACACACTGACCTTACAGACTCTGCTAGGCCTATAGTAAGTCTGGGGACTACACAGATACACACACTGACCTTACAGACTCTGCTAGGCCTATAGTAAGTCTGGGGACTACACAGATACACACACTGACCTTACAGACTCTGCTAGGCCTATAGTAAGTCTGGGGACTACACAGATACACACACTGACCTTACAGACTCTGCTAGGCCTATAGTAAGTCTGGGGACTACACAGATACACACACTGACCTTACAGACTCTGCTAGGCCTATAGTAAGTCCGGGGACTACACTGGTACACACACTGACCTTACAGACTCTGCTAGGCCTATAGTAAGTCCGGGGACTACACAGGTACACACACTGACCTTACCGACCCTGCTAGCCCTATAATAAGTCCGGGGACTACACAGGTACACACACTGACCTTACCGACCCTGCTAGGCCTATAAAAAGGCCAATACTGTTGAAGTACAGTCCACAGCCTACACTGTTACACACACTGACCTTACTGACCCTGCTAGGCCTATAGTAAGTCCGGGGACTACACAGATACACACACTGACCTTAATGACCCTGCTAGCCCTATAAAAAGGCCAATACTGCTGAAGTACAGTTCGTGACCTACACTGGTACACACTGACCTTTACTATTTCAAAATGCTTTACTCTCTGAGCTGCTTCTCAACAGGTTAACAAAATGTAGAAAAAAGGCCAAAAGACAAATCAGGAGGGATAACGTTCTTGTAATGTTTCCATGTATCCCCCACACAGAGACTTGGTATCGCGATGCACAGTACTGTCCATAACAAAAGCCACTGAAGGCAAGAGGCTGAACCACAGACCCTGACCACGTGGACTTCACACCCATATACCTGACCATCCGACTCCTGCCCCAAAGATTCTCAGACACCTCTGTCATTCACAGGGTTAACCCTCTGGCCAAAGGATTGCAAAGCAATGTATTAGACACATGTACAGCACTCAAAAGGGTGAACAGAGAACAGTTATTACCACAATCCATGGGAAATGTTTTCCTGGAAGTGTCACAATACAAAGGCATGTGTGTACCATGATATAGAAAAACCACAAGGGGGAGCTGTGTTATTTCAAGTGTTGTCACTTCCACTTCTACCTGGCACTTTATGTAAATCGAAATATTAGCATAAAGTGCCATAGGAGAAGTGACTTCACCAAGCAAAAAAAAAACAAAAAAAAAACAAAAAGAAAAGAAAGGGGGAAAGGATCAATATACAACATGAAATACATTTAAAATTAAGCAATTGACAGGCTATTGGTATTATCTATATCTGAATCTATAGAGAGAGAGAGAGAGAGAGAGAGAGAGAGACACACACACACAGACACACACACAGACACACACACACACAGACAGTTCTTATGGAAATATGGAAATATATGTGAAAGGGGGTGAAAACTTCCGGGTACTTACGGTCCAGACAAACTAGCACAGTGTCCCTCTCCAGTTGTGTGACGTGGATGGCATTCAGCTGCTGCCCCTCTGTAAGAAAACAAGCAAATGCTTTAATATCAGTATGGATCCAACACAATAAAAGGTCAGAGACTAGGACTGGATCTCCCTAACTGCACAGCCATATGATTCAATACATCTCTCCCCCCGCCCAGTGTGTCAAAAGGTAGGGAATGCATTCTGCTATACTGGAAGGGTTAATCCACTCATGTGACAAGAACCTGGTACTGTGTTAATAGAGGGATGAGATGGCACCTTTCACTGGAACAATGTACCCTTCGATGAAAGGCCAACATACATGGGCATCAATGAGTAGAAAAACGGATGTATCCTGGGTAAAGAGCCCCATGGTGTCATTTCATAAACGGTGAATTGTCCTTTCAGTGGAAATTAGATCATTGTAAACACAAACATGTATTGCTCCGTTCTGAAATAAAATTTGTGGATTTTCCTAGCTTCTGTGATGGAAAGTCAGAATTTTATTAAAGACACGGAGGCGAATATTATCCCTCCCTCTGTTCCCTCCCTTTCACTTATTTTCTATTTTTTCAGGTTGATGTCCATGGGTGATACCTGGTTACACTGTTTTCTGGTCGTGTTCTGTACGCTGCGGTTGGCGTTCCTGTTTCAGGTCTGTGGATACCGCTGTTGGTGTTCCTGTTTGTTGATTCTACAGGTTGATGTCGCAGTTGATCGCAAGAAGAGGAAGATGTTGGGGTGATGTCACTGTTTGAAGGGGGGCTTATGGACTGTGATTGGGTGGGATTAAAAGGGGAGTTTCCACACTGAAGTTTTTACTTTTTGGATTGTGTAAAACAATAAATTTAATCTTTGCTGCTGAGGGAAGCAGTGAGGAAGTTATAGCATAATATGAGCCTCCGTGTCTTTAATAAAATTCTGACTTTCCATCACAGAAGCTAGGAAAATCCACGAATTCTACAGATATACCACTTATCCTTTCAGTAAAACTCACCAGTGCACATACACTGTATTCCACACTCAGATTTACCTGTACCAATCTCTGTAAACCAGGATGAAGCGGAACTCAGGTTGATCGTTTCAAACTGGACAACCTGATTAGCCTCTAGACCTTTACTGACGGCAACGCACACCATGGGGTATTCCTGCTCCGGGATCACAAGCATCTCAAACACTTTAAGTGGACTCGGCAGAGGGAAGTCGAAATGCTGAATGACAGGAGAGTAAAATGTACAGGTCAGAGCAGAGGCAACGGGTAGTTCTCAGAGCAGAGATTGGTTGGGACATCAGAGTGTAAAGATGGGGGGACATCAGCACACAGACTATGGGGGGAAATCACATCACAGCAGAGACACTACGGGGGGCGTATCACAGCACAGACACTAGGGGGGGTATCACAGCACAGACACTGGGGGGGAGGGTATCACAGCACAGACACTATAGGTGAGGGTGAGGGGGTAGAACTCTGTTATTTAAAGCAATAGTAATACTTAAATGTAACTATTTTTAATACTGTAGATTAAATTATGAATATTATGAGGCATGTCCCATCTCTCAGACTTATATAGTGTGAGAGATGGAAGCATGTAAAGATCCTGTTTTACAGAAGTCTGCCATCTAGCTGACAAAAGCAGATTCCAGTCCTGGGACCGTCCTGCGGCTCTTCTGCAGAGCTGAGATACCGAAATCTAAAAAGATATACTTCATTGGAACGGTCTACAAAGTGGACTTGTAAAGCAAGCACACTTTGTAGACCGTTCCAATGAAGTATATCTTTTTAGATTTCGGTATCTCAGCTCTGCAGAAGAGCCGCCGGACGGTCCCAGGACTGGAATCTGCTTTTGTCAGCTAGATGGCAGACTTCTGTAAAACAGGATATTTACATGCTTCCATCTCTCACACTATACAAGTCTGAGAGATGGGACATACCTCATCATATTCATATTGTAATCTACAGTATTAAAAATAGCTATATCTAAGTATTACTATCCCTTGAAGTCTGATTTTCCTTGCATTGTCCTAAAAGCGCCCTCTAAGTGTAGTATGTACAATGAGTCTGACGCCTATATTTGGAAAGGATCATAGGTGCTATGAGCGCTTGTCTAGTCTCTGATGCCGGCTCTTCAGCTGAATAGAGGAGCCAGACATATTGTTTTGGGATTCCAGTACATACCGAGGAGTCACAGACACACAGTCTAGAGGGAGTGGAAGGAAAAATAGACCTAAAATATCTGACATAAGGTTAACCCAAAGAATAAAAGAAATTAAAAGCCAAAGAGTTACATCAAATACCGGAATGTACTAAAATAATAAAAGTTACTACAAAACTATAATATTTAGGTTATGAACGGTCACAAATGAAAAAATGCTAAGAGCATCTAACACTTTCCACTTGCTGTTTATAGCTGGCGCAGGAGAGGGTCCAGAGCCCGGCGACTCCAATGTAGTAGAATGAGCAGAGATTGGTGACGACGGCGCAGGAGAGGGTGCAGAGATTGGTGACGACAGCGCAGGAGAGTGTGCAGAGATTGGTGACGACAGCGCAGGAGAGTGTGCAGAGATTGGTGATTGCAGTGCAGGAGTGTGTGCAGAGATTGGTGACGACAGCGCAGGAGAGTGTGCAGAGATTGGTGATTGCAGAGCAGGAGAGTGTGCAGAGATTGGTGATTGCAGTGCAGGAGAGGGTGCAGAGATTGGTGATAACAGTGCAGGAGTGTGTGTGCAGAGATTGGTGACGACAGCGCAGGAGAGGGTGCAGAGATTGGTGATTGCAGTGCAGGAGAGTGTGCAGAGATTGGTGACGACAGTGCAGGAGAGTGTGCAGAGATTGGTGATTGCAGTGCAGGAGTGTGTGCAGAGATTGATGACTGCAGCGCAGGAGAGTGTGCAGAGATTGGTGATTGCAGTGCAGGAGAGTGTGCAGAGATTGGTGATTGCAGTGCAGGAGAGTGTGCAGAGATTGGTGACGACAGTGCAGGAGAGTGTGCAGAGATTGGTGATTGCAGTGCAGGAGTGTGTGCAGAGATTGATGACTGCAGCGCAGGAGAGTGTGCAGAGATTGGTGATTGCAGTGCAGGAGAGTGTGCAGAGATTGGTGATTGCAGTGCAGGAGTGTGTGCAGAGATTGGTGATTGCAGTGCAGGAGAGTGTGCAGAGATTGGTGATTGCAGTGCAGGAGAGTGTGCAGAGATTGGTGATTGCAGTGCAGGAGTGTGTGCAGAGATTGGTGACGACAGCGCAGGAGAGTGTGCAGAGATTGGTGATTGCAGAGCAGGAGAGTGTGCAGAGATTGGTGATTGCAGTGCAGGAGTGTGTGCAGAGATTGGTGATTGCAGTGCAGGAGAGTGTGCAGAGATTGGTGATTGCAGTGCAGGAGTGTGTGCAGAGATTGATGACTGCAGCGCAGGAGAGTGTGCAGAGATTGGTGATTGCAGTGCAGGAGAGTGTGCAGAGATTGGTGATTGCAGTGCAGGAGTGTGTGCAGAGATTGGTGATTGCAGTGCAGGAGAGTGGGCAGAGATTGGTGATTGCAGTGCAGGAGAGTATGCAGAGATTGGCGATTGCAGTGCAGGAGTGTGTGCAGAGATTGGTGACGACAGCGCAGGAGAGTGTGCAGAGATTGGTGATTGCAGAGCAGGAGAGTGTGCAGAGATTGGTGATTGCAGTGCAGGAGTGTGTGCAGAGATTGGTGATTGCAGTGCAGGAGAGTGTGCAGAGATTGGTGATTGCAGTGCAGGAGAGCAGGAGAGTGTGCAGAGATTGGTGATTGCAGTGCAGGAGTGTGTGCAGAGATTGGTGACGACAGTGCAGGAGAGTGTGCAGAGATTGGTGATTGCAGTGCAGGAGTGTGTGCAGAGATTGGTGATTGCAGTGCAGGAGAGTGTGCAGAGATTGGTGATTGCAGTGCAGGAGAGCAGGAGAGTGTGCAGAGATTGGTGATTGCAGTGCAGGAGTGTGTGCAGAGATTGGTGACGACAGCGCAGGAGAGTGTGCAGAGATTGGTGATTGCAGAGCAGGAGAGTGTGCAGAGATTGGTGATTGCAGTGCAGGAGAGTGTGCAGAGATTGGTGATTGCAGTGCAGGAGTGTGTGCAGAGATTGGTGATTGCAGTGCAGGAGTGTGTGCAGAGATTGATGACTGCAGTGCAGGAGTGTGTGCAGAGATTGATGACTGCAGTGCAGGAGTGTGTGCAGAGATTGGTGATTGCAGTGCAGGAGAGTGTGCAGAGATTGGTGATTGCAGTGCAGGAGTGTGTGCAGAGATTGGTGATTGCAGTGCAGGAGAGTGGGCAGAGATTGGTGATTGCAGTGCAGGAGAGTGTGCAGAGATTGGTGATTGCAGTGCAGGAGTGTGTGCAGAGATTGGTGATTGCAGTGCAGGAGAGTGTGCAGAGATTGGTGATTGCAGAGCAGGAGAGTGTGCAGAGATTGGTGATTGCAGTGCAGGAGAGTGTGCAGAGATTGGTGATTGCAGTGCAGGAGAGCAGGAGAGTGTGCAGAGATTGGTGATTGCAGTGCAGGAGTGTGTGCAGAGATTGGTGACGACAGTGCAGGAGAGTGTGCAGAGATTGGTGATTGCAGTGCAGGAGTGTGTGCAGAGATTGGTGATTGCAGTGCAGGAGAGTGTGCAGAGATTGGTGATTGCAGTGCAGGAGAGCAGGAGAGTGTGCAGAGATTGGTGATTGCAGTGCAGGAGTGTGTGCAGAGATTGGTGACGACAGCGCAGGAGAGTGTGCAGAGATTGGTGATTGCAGAGCAAGAGAGTGTGCAGAGATTGGTGATTGCAGTGCAGGAGTGTGTGCAGAGATTGGTGATTGCAGTGCAGGAGAGTGTGCAGAGATTGGTGATTGCAGTGCAGGAGAGCAGGAGAGTGTGCAGAGATTGGTGATTGCAGTGCAGGAGTGTGTGCAGAGATTGGTGACGACAGCACAGGAGAGTGTGCAGAGATTGGTGATTGCAGAGCAGGAGAGTGTGCAGAGATTGGTGATTGCAGTGCAGGAGAGTGTGCAGAGATTGGTGATTGCAGTGCAGGAGTGTGTGCAGAGATTGATGACTGCAGTGCAGGAGTGTGTGCAGAGATTGATGACTGCAGTGCAGGAGTGTGTGCAGAGATTGGTGATTGCAGTGCAGGAGAGTGTGCAGAGATTGGTGATTGCAGTGCAGGAGTGTGTGCAGAGATTGGTGATTGCAGTGCAGGAGAGTGGGCAGAGATTGGTGATTGCAGTGCAGGAGTGTGTGCAGAGATTGGTGACGACAGCGCAGGAGAGTGTGCAGAGATTGGTGATTGCAGAGCAGGAGAGTGTGCAGAGATTGGTGATTGCAGTGCAGGAGAGTGTGCAGAGATTGGTGATTGCAGTGCAGGAGAGCAGGAGAGTGTGCAGAGATTGGTGATTGCAGTGCAGGAGTGTGTGCAGAGATTGGTGACGACAGTGCAGGAGAGTGTGCAGAGATTGGTGATTGCAGTGCAGGAGTGTGTGCAGAGATTGGTGATTGCAGTGCAGGAGAGTGTGCAGAGATTGGTGATTGCAGTGCAGGAGAGCAGGAGAGTGTGCAGAGATTGGTGATTGCAGTGCAGGAGTGTGTGCAGAGATTGGTGACGACAGCGCAGGAGAGTGTGCAGAGATTGGTGATTGCAGAGCAGGAGAGTGTGCAGAGATTGGTGATTGCAGTGCAGGAGTGTGTGCAGAGATTGGTGATTGCAGTGCAGGAGAGTGTGCAGAGATTGGTGATTGCAGTGCAGGAGAGCAGGAGAGTGTGCAGAGATTGGTGATTGCAGTGCAGGAGTGTGTGCAGAGATTGGTGACGACAGTGCAGGAGAGTGTGCAGAGATTGGTGATTGCAGTGCAGGAGTGTGTGCAGAGATTGGTGATTGCAGTGCAGGAGAGTGTGCAGAGATTGGTGATTGCAGTGCAGGAGAGCAGGAGAGTGTGCAGAGATTGGTGATTGCAGTGCAGGAGTGTGTGCAGAGATTGGTGACGACAGCGCAGGAGAGTGTGCAGAGATTGGTGATTGCAGTGCAGGAGAGTGTGCAGAGATTGGTGATTGCAGTGCAGGAGTGTGTGCAGAGATTGGTGATTGCAGCGCAGGAGAATGTACAGAGATTGTTGATTGCAGTGCAGGAGAGTGTGCAGAGATTGGTGATTGCAGTGCAGGAGAGTGTGCAGAGATTGGTGACGACAGCGCAGGAGAGTGTGCAGAGATTGGTGACGACAGTGCAGGAGAGTGTGCAGAGATTGGTGATTGCAGTGCAGGAGAGTGTGCAGAGATTGGTGATTGCAGTGCAGGAGAGTGTGCAGAGATTGATGACTGCAGCGCAGGAGAGTGTGCAGAGATTGGTGACTGCAGTGCAGGAGTGTGTGCAGAGATTGGTGACTGCAGTGCAGGAGTGTGTGCAGAGATTGGTGACTGCAGTGCAGGAGAGTGTGCAGAGATTGGTGACTGCAGTGCAGGAGAGTGTGCAGAGATTGGTGACTGCAGTGCAGGAGTGTGTGTGCAGATATTGGTGACTGCAGTGCAGGAGAGTGTGCAGAGATTGGTGACTGTAGCGCAGGAGAGTGTGCAGAGATTGGTGACTGCAGTGCAGGAGTGTGTGCAGAGATTGGTGACTGCAGTGCAGGACAGTGTGCAGAGATTGGTGACTGCAGTGCAGGACAGTGTGCAGAGATTGGTGACTGCAGTGCAGGAGAGTGTGCAGAGATTGGTGACTGCAGTGCAGGAGTGTGTGCAGAGATTGGTGACTGCAGTGCAGGAGAGTGTGCAGAGATTGGTGACTGCAGTGCAGGAGAGTGTGCAGAGATTGGTGACTGCAGTGCAGGAGAGTGTGTGCAGATATTGGTGACTGCAGTGCAGGAGAGTGTGCAGAGATTGGTGACTGCAGCGCAGGAGTGTGTGCAGAGATTGGTGATTGCAGTGCAGGAGAGTGTGTGCAGAGATTGGTGATTGCAGTGCAGGAGAGTGTGCAGAGATTGGTGACTGCAGTGCAGGAGTGTGTGCAGAGATTGGTGACTGCAGTGCAGGAGAGTGTGCAGAGATTGGTGAC
Source organism: Rhinophrynus dorsalis (assembly GCA_037306005.1). NCBI lineage: Eukaryota > Metazoa > Chordata > Amphibia > Anura > Rhinophrynidae > Rhinophrynus > Rhinophrynus dorsalis. Next base: position 132,360,736 of record CM074728.1, read on the forward strand.
TGCAGTGCAGGAGAGTGTGCAGAGATTGGTGACTGCAGTGCAGGAGAGTGTGCAGAGATTGGTGACTGCAGTGCAGGAGTGTGTGTGCAGAGATTGGTGACTGCAGTGCAGGAGAGTGTGCAGAGATTGGTGGCGACAGCGCAGGAGAGTGTGCAGAGATTGGTGACTGCAGTGCAGGAGAGTGTGCAGAGATTGGTGACTGCAGTGCAGGAGAGGGTGCAGAGATTGGCGATTCAGGCAGTGACTACCCAATACCCCTGAGACTGGAATGTCCATAATAAAGAGTCACAACACAGCGGTGTAGTTGGGTCAAGTTAACGCATGCAGGGCTGGACCTCAGTTACTAGCACATAGTGAAAAGTGATTGCTTTTGTATTTAATTTCACTGCCCTTTTAACATGAAGAGATCAGTCTGACAAACCTTTATCAGCATGAACTTCTGCATTGGCTCGTACCACTGGAGAAGGACGATGCCGGACTGCAGGGCCCCACACAGGTACTTGTGTCCCGTGTATGGATTCCTCACTGTATGGGGCAGAAGACCAGATTCGTCAATGCGTCACTCAACTGGCCTGAGACTCACAGGCTGAAATGTAGGATTTGTTAGAATACCAACACCAACAAATTAATTAACTTTAACCCCTTAACGACTGCCCGATCCGGAGCATGGGCGGCCGATAAGGACCATGGAGCTTTTGTGGGGTTTTTTTTCCACTCATTAAATACTGGGAGGGTAGTACCGTGCTGCCATCCCCAATTTAATGACGTGTCAGGACCATAAATGCCAGGACCGGAATGGCTGTCATGGCACGTCATGGGTCCATAAGGGGTTAAATAGTACATACTTATACCTAGCATATCCTATATAATAATTCGCTAGGATGTTTGTCAGAAGCAGTCATGTGCAGTAGAGACTGCCCGAAAGCACGGAATGCTGGGAGGTGTAGGAATGCTGGGAGGTGTAGGAATGCTGGGAGTTCTGTGCTTTAGGCCAGTCTCTACAGTGCATCACTGTGTCGGCGGCAGGACGCAGAGAAGGACCGGCCTCTTAACCCTGAGTGCCAGAGGGGAACACAACGCATTGCAAAGCAATGTGTTGCATACCTCTCTGGCATTCAAAGGGTTAAAAGCACCCAGACCTTGGACCGTGTACATGGGCTTTTACGCTAGCTTATACATATTCATGTTAGGTCCCTAGAACACAATCCTAAACCTGCTAACTCGTGTGACAATTGTCCTGTTCGGAGACCATTTATAGAATGCTTCCATGCCGAGAGGTCAGTGGTGAAGTCAGAGCCCACTGCTCCTGTATTCAGACAGCTGTTCTCTTATCCCATGTCACATGATCTCGGTGAATCAATAGGAGCCCTGTAAAAGGCAGGAGGCCAAGGCCAGATCATTTTACTGATTTGTGTCATTTTAACGCACTTCATGGGGTCGTGCACAGCAGACTGGGGGGAGCCATTTCCTATGCACTCCTCCCGTCCTGGACAGGAAGTGGTTGTGTAAAGGAAATGTCTTCCATGCTGGAAATCCACAAACCAATAACACTGTGAACGTTAACCCTTTCAGAGTCAGAGGGTAACATCATGCACTGCACATCAGGACACAGGAAACGGACCAGTCCCAGTGCTGTGTAGATCACAGTGCACTGCAGATCAGGACACAGGAAACGGACCAGTCCCAGTGTTGTATAGATTACAGTGCATTGCAGATCAGGACACAGGAAACGGACCAGTCCCAGTGTTGTGTGGATTACAGTGCATTGCAAATCAGGACACAGGAAACAGACCAGTCCCAGTGCTGTGTAGATTACAGTGCATTGCAAATCAGGACACAAGAAACGGACCAGTCCCAGTGCTGTGTAGATCACAGTGCACTGCAGATCAGGACACAGGAAACGGACCAGTCCCAGTGTTGTATAGATTACAGTGCATTGCAGATCAGGACACAGGAAACGGACCAGTCCCAGTGCTGTATAGATTACAGTGCATTGCAAATCAGGACACAGGAAACAGACCAGTCCCAGTGCTGTGTAGATTACAGTGCATTGCAAATCAGGACACAAGAAACGGACCAGTCCCAGTGCTGTGTAGATCACAGTGCATTGCAGATCAGGACACAGGAAACGGACAGGTCCCAGTGCTGTGTAGATCACAGTGCATTGCAGATCAGGACACAGGAAACGGACCAGTCCCAGTGCTGTGTAGATTACAGTGCACTGCAGATCAGGACACAGGAAACGGACCAGTCCCAGTGTTGTGTGGATTACAGTGCACTGCAGATCAGGACACAGGAAACAGACCAGTCCCAGTGCTGTGTAGATTACAGAGCATTGAAGATCAGGACACAGGAAACGGACCAGTCCCAGTGCTGTGTAGATTACAGTGCATTGCAGATCAGGACACAGGAAACGGACCAGTCCCAGTGCTGTGTAGATTACAGTGCACTGCAGATCAGGACACAGGAAACGGACCAGTCCCAGTGCTGTGTAGATTACAGTGCACTGCAGATCAGGACACAGGAAACGGACCAGTCCCAGTGCTGTGTGGATTACAGTGCATTAGGATATAAGTAGAAGGTTTTAACCCTTCAATGCTAGAGAGGTCTACAAGACGTTAGGAGTCTACATTACGCTGCTTTGCAACGCACTATAGACCTCTTGAGCATTCATACGAGAAATGGATTTGATGAATGTGAAGCAGTTGTTTTTCCCACAATTGGTCCTTTTTGTCTTCATACGTATTGCCCAATGTTCAATATAATACAGACTGCACATTATCAGTAGTGACCAGGGGCTAGAATGTGATTGGTGCTTGTGATGCCAGGCACACAGTGACCGGTGGGTTCCCGCACATACACACAGTGACCGGTGGGTTCCCGCACATACACACAGTGACCGGTGGGTTCCCGCACACACACACAGTGACCGGTGGGTTCCCGCACACACACACACAGTGACCGGTGGGTTCCCGCACACACACAGTGACCGGTGGGTTCCCGCACACACACAGTGACCGGTGGGTTCCCGCACACACACAGCGACCGGCGGGTTCCCACACAGGACAATGAGACATACGCACCAATGCAGCACTTGTGGCAGCCCTTTGTGTCTGGGATCTTTGTCGTTAGAGCGAACTTTCTGAAAGGAAAGAGCGGACAATCAGGGACAGTGTTCCCTCCAAGGTCAGAGACAGCAAGCAATCCAGTACAGACCATTATAACAGCAATTAACCCTGGCACTGCTACACAGTTCATGTGCATTTCCAATGCAGCCTTGTTACACAGTCCTGTAACTCTTTAATCTCACAAGAGCCTACCTTTTAATTAAGAAGCACAGAATAACGAAGGACTCGGAAAACAGACAGGGTGTAGAAGCCATGGAGGTAAGAAGCAGCGCATCTCCTTTCTATCAGCTGGAGCAGTCACCAGCCAAGCAATAGTAAAAAGCCTTTAATCTGCACTCTGCTGACAGTTTAACTTTCATCGCTTCTAGTTTTGTCTTCCACCTTAAATAAGCGCTGTGTACATGTAAGGCGCTATACAAATAAAGATACATACAAAGGGATAGTAATGTTTCACAATAAAATGATAAAGTATCCCCCTCCCGCCCCTTTTACTGATGTAACACTGCTCACCTCAGAGCAGCAAGACTGTCCGGATGGATCACACAGAGGGACAATCTTCAGTGATCATAAGGAAACACCTGACAAGTGGGGTGGGTGTTCCTTATGATCACAGTAAGAAGATTGTCCTTTGCTGCGACCTGTCACGTCAAGAGACCAGATTCCACATCTGAGAGGAGGCGGCTTACACTAGGTAAAAGGGACGGGAGGGGATACTTTATCATTCAATTACTCTTGTACTATAACTCTGACAGTATTGATATAACACTCACCAAAGTCCAAATACTATGATGATTAATTGGAGCTGCTGTTTGTTAGGAAACATTACTATCCCTTTAGCTTATTTCTTTTTATACACTTGTCGCTCACATTGACCTCCCTGGATCTATTACCAGTGTGCTTTCTCTCAGGAATGGTGAGAGCAGGTAGAGTGATACAATGTAAACTAGATGCAGGGATAGTGTTACATTGTATCAGTATTCTACTCTGATGGTCGACTGACCAGAAAATGCTCTGAAAACAGAGATCCAGGGAGCTGTCAGGGACATAAATATGAATAATAATAACACAAAATCCAGGCAAATTGACTTTACATATTAAGATCTTGGAGCGTATGAAAAGAGAAAATATATATTGACATTGCTTGTGCTATTGCATTCTATGGAGCAGTCTGATCAGTGACACATTTACATTAACTTCTGGAGAACGATTCTCTCCACGGCGATAACTGACCGGTTTCTTAGTGAAACAAAGCCTAGAATATAAACTTTTTGCATAATCAGAGTGTAATAATGTCCCAAAAATATAAAAACAACTTTCTTGCTCATTTTATAAAACTTCCAAAAAGCAAACAAAAAAATCCTCCCTGTCCCCTGCGATCGTGTGGAAAACAAAGCTCCTGTGAAAGGGAGGGCCAAATGATGACCGTCCAGTTCTTAGTGGACTACAAATCCCATCATCCCCTGCCTTATAAAACAAAGGGATGACTATAGCGGCACTAAGTAGATACACTTCTATTTGTGTTTGTAACAAGTCCTTTTTAGCCGTCCTCGGCCCCCGTGTGTTCAGTGCCAGGCTTACTTTGGCAAGATCCGGTCAGGGAAGCGATGAGTCTGGATGTGCGCTGCCAGTCCCGGCTTCTTGGCTTGTTCAAACAGACCAATCAGATTGTGTGAGTACAGCTGTAGAGTTTTTCCTGCCCAATCAGAAAGGTTATGTGAAAACAAACAGGAACTTTGGCATCAGGCCTCAACTCTGAGAAATCGCTACACAAACCACAAATTCATGCACAACAGAAACAGCAACACATGCTACAAATACAAACACCACACTCCAGATACACAATGCAACAGAGGAGTTGGGGGCGCAGTCAGTGGAGCCGGTAGCTCTGTACGTTCTCCCCTGTACCTCTTAGTGAGAAGACGGGGCACACTGATCACCCGAAGTCTCATTGTAGTAAGGTAAAGAGCAGTAAAGCTTTCACAGAAATACAAATCACTATTTTACTAGTTTTACCATATAAACTGGTATTCCTGTCCCTGCGGAGAAAACACTGTCCACTGGCCTGTTTATTACGGAGCAGGGTATTACTCTGCTAACGGAAACAGCATAGTCCCTGTGGAGGGTGGGAAGATGCATGGACACTGGGAGGGGTACAAGTTTTTTTTTTTTTAAATATAGTGTGTGTGTGTGTGTCTGTACATATGAACACACACACTTTATATTATTACTAGTTGAACAGCCCGTTACACAGGCCACAGTGCCTCTGGCAGCTGGTCGCGGGGCAGTCACGCACAGCAGAGACTGCCCGTGCAACTGCTGATACAGAGCTGGACGCTCCTTCGGAGCGCCCAGCTCTGTATCAGCCGCAGCGCGGGCAGTCTGTGCTGCGCATGACTGTCGCACACGCAGCAGTGTCTACTGCGCATGTCGGGCGTTACACACAACTTAGCGAATTATTATATAGGATTATTATATATACATTATATATACACACACACACACACACACACATTTACACACACTTTATTCACACCTATACACACACACACAGACACACACATGCACACACACACACCAGATTCACTTACCTTCTGTGTGCGAAGGGCGTGTTTCAGATTTGTTTAGAAGTGAAGGAAAAGAGAGAGAAAACAATAGTGACAGAGAGAGAGAGAGATATAGATAGCAAGATGGAGAGAGAGAGAGAAGAGGAGAGAGATATAGATAGCAAGATGGAGAGAGAGAGAGAGAAGAGGAGAGATATAGAGATAGGAAGATGGAGAGAGAGAGAGAGAGAGAAGAGGAGAGATATAGAGATAGCAAGATGGAGAGAGAGAGAGAGAGAGAGAGAGAGAGAGAAGAGGAGAGAGATATAGATAGCAAGATGGAGAGAGAGAGAGAGAGAGAAGAGGAGAGAGATATAGATAGCAAGATGGAGAGAGAGAGAGAGAGAGAGATAGATAGCAAGATGGAGAGAGAGAGAGAGAGAGAGAGAGAGAGAGAGAAGAGGAGAGAGATATAGAGATAGGAAGATGGAGAGAGGGAGAGAGAGAGAGAGATCACAACATTAATCAGTGTCTGTCACCACACTGCACATAATCTAGAAGCTTTTCACTGTATCCGCTTAAACCCGCCCATCACAAACATTTTCTTTTTGTTTTATTTTTAAGGCCTGAATCAGAAGTCTCTGTAATAAACCTGATAAGAGCACAAGTCTGAGGGTCATACACACAGGACAAAAGTGGAGCATTTCTGGAGGAAAACAAGGGCACAGTACTACTGCTCTCGGTGCATACACTGGTTGCATATTGTTCCCTATGGGGCACTTAATCTACCCCACAATTGCCCCACCTTTGGCTTAGTGCTCCTGTTTCTCAGTGAGTGTCCTGTACAGTGTCAGTAACTCTATAACAAGAGATAATGGAGGGTTAGAGCCCACACAGTTCCCCCGTGGGGACCCACACTCCTGCTGGGATCCGCACAGCCCTCCTGTCCCAAGCTCTTCCTTACATGTAAGAACAAAATGATCTGGAGAACATTAAATCAAGCCTCTTATCTCCCTGATCCTTAAGGCCCGCTGCATCAGAAAGTGGGAAGACTGTGTTCTTCTCCTGCCGCAAAATGGGGGTGGGGGGTCTATGGCAGGGGGAGAACTCCACTGTGCCAATCCAGAGCCGAAAAAAGGGTATAGCTTAGCAAAGTGTTTGTTAAGGAAAAGCCTCTTATCAGGTGTTTTCCACTCATACATAAGGAACTGATCAAGAGTGTTATTGGGTGGAAACACAGGAGAAGATTTGATATGCTTCTGGAATATATCCGGAGAGGGAGTTCCACCACCAGAGGCATCATAGACCCAGAGGGTTTCCAGGACTGACTTGATGAGCCCATCAGCCAAGGTGAGCGGATCAGCCTCATAGGAATCTCCATAAGAGTAGGAAGAATCCAAGTCCTCATATCCTCCATCATCATCGTCCTCATCCTCCTCTCAGAGGCAATCCCAATAACCTGAGAATGACCCCCTGGATACAAGGACAACCAGTTTAATGTGGGCACAGGTTTCCAGGAGTGAAGAACCCCCTGGCCTGACGAAGGGATTTGGGTCACTGAAGAGAGCAGTCTCTTAATCCAAGTGGGCTCTTGATCAGTGGTAGAGACGCCCAGTGGAGTAGGAGGGGCCACTGCACATATGAGGCACAGGGACCCTGAAGATTCCCTAGGTAGCCCTGTATGGCAAAAGGAAAAGTGAGTGAGTGGGTGAGAGATGCCCCTGAATCCTTTGCCTTAGATTTTCCCCCATGCCCCTTACAGTCCGACATGTCTCTAAGACAAATGTCCCAAGCCTTGTAAAATACTAGATAAAAAGTCCCCAGAATAAAGATAAGAAACCTAAATATCCAGAAACACACTTGTCCGGCAATTGAAGGGTTAATCTGGAGAAGGACAGCAAGGAGAGTCAGCATCTGCATAGGATAAGCAAAAGAGAAGTAAAATGGCCGCCAGAATATCGTCGGCCAATAGGAAGAAAATCCGCAAAACAGGCATTCTGGGTATTTTAGTTTTCTCTGCTGCTTGTTGCCTAGCAATGCCTACAACTCCATTCATGGACTGCCGCGGCCCTCGTGGACACTCACAAAGTGGACCAGATGATCGGATGTGAGGAGACAAGAAGCTAAAGCTCTATGGCTGCAGAGATACCTCCCACAGAAGTTTTCCCCACAGAAGTCAACGGAGCTAAGATGGCGGAGGGCTGGCTCCTGTTCTTAACCCTTTGAGCGCCAGAGGGGTAGCCATCGCCATGCAAAGCTTTGGCTACCCCTCTGGCACACAAAGGGATAAATCGATCTACAACTAAGATCTAAGTAGTGGGGGAGTGAAAATAAGTCCCCCAAAGCACGCAAACACCCCTAACGGCACAGAAATGGGTAATCCAATGAAATGACAAAGGAAACAGCCATCTTCACTCCAAAGCCCTCTTAGAGAACATGTAAAGATACACATAACGAGCGCCAGAGCAGAACTAAGCTCAAATCAGCCTCTGTAGGGAGAGGCAACACAAGTGGAGAAAGGCACTCAAAGCGTTACTCGCCAGTCTTCTTTCTTCAGGTTACCACCACGGCAAGGGACAGAATCACAAGAGATCAGTCATGATGGAAACCAGCAAGATCCCCTCAACAGGGCAGATAGGTCCACAGACACCTCTGAACTGCGCAACCCAACTCCAGGGAAGGCCAGTGATGTAACCCTAGTAAAAGAGGATTATACAGCCCCATATACAATAAGAAAATAATAAAAACCTAAGAAAAACGAAGAGAATGGCATTGCCTGACCAGCTTGCTTGCAGGACACATGAATTCTGGAGTTTGTAGGCGGAGAGGTTGAGCTGGAGGAGGGGAGTCTCCACTCTGTCTTTTGTGATGTGTCCTACACTTCAGGAGGAGAGAGTCAAAACCCCATGGTACCCATGTTCCATATCAGAAGAAAGAGAAAACTGAATATTTGCTGAGAACAAGCACACAGTATCGTCTTGTTCTTTGGCTAGTCACCATTGACCACTCTAGTGCCATTACAATGGAGAAACACTGACCTTACCCAAAAAGGCAGCCCAGACCAAAAAAACACAGTAACTGCACATCGAAATACCAGCAAATCCCATACATATGTTTCTGCCTTAATGGCCCTCAGCCCTGAGGTGTAGCTTGTGTCTCTAGACACTGAGAGCAAGGTACCCAATTCCAGTATTACCCCTTACGCTGGGGAGACTATCTGGGGTTTTAATAAAAGAGAGGCACAGAAGGAAGAGTGTTCAGGACACAGTAAAATGATTCTCAGAGAAGGAAGTTCATGTCAGGAGGGCTGTATTTTATGTATGTATGGGACCAACATCAGTCACCGTCAGTCACAATATCAAACACCAAATCTACTGTCCTTTTAAAATAAACAACATTACATGGGATGTTTTTCAGCTGGATAGGGCAATAACACTTATCTCACCCATCCTTCATTTCATGCTCAAAAGGATACAACAGAAAGTGAGGCAAACCGGCTTACCTGAGACGGCAGCAAAACAATACACACACGTGCTAAAATATATGTAAATGATTTATACCTTGGTGGTATATAGCCACACATACACACAAGTATCTGTTAGTACACACACACACACACACATATATAGAAAATATATGTACATACACACTATAAACACAGATTTGTATCTGCTGTCAGTCCAGACACACACACTTGTAACAATCAGTCGATAGGGGCACACACTTCTAACAGTCACACACACACACTTGTATGTCAGTGTACAGACACACACACTTGTATCTGTCAGTGCACAGACACACACACACACACTTAACAGTCAGTGTACAGACACACACACACTTGTATCTAACAGTCAGTGTACAGACACACACTTGTATCTAACAGTCACTGTACAGACACATACACAGTCTACAGACGCACACACTTGTATCTAACAGTCAGTGTACAGACACACACACACACACACTTGTATCTGTCAGTGCACAGACACACACACACACACTTGTATCTGTCAGTGTACAGACACACGTACACACACACTTGTATCTGTCAGTGTACAGACACACACTTGTATCTAACAGTCAGTGTACAGACACACACTTGTATCTAACAGTCACTGTACAGACACACACACAGTCTACAGACACGCACACACTTGTATCTAACAGTCACTGCACACACACACACACACACACACACACACACACAGTCTACAGACACGTATACACTTGTATCTACCAGTCACTGTACAGACACACACACTTGTATCTAACAGTCACTGTACAGACAGACACACACACACACACTTGTATGTCAGTGTACAGACACACACACACACACTTGTATCTGTCAGTGCACAGACACACACACTTGTATCTAACAGTCAGTGTACAGACACACGTACACACACACTTGTATCTAACAGTCACTGTACAGACACATACACAGTCTACAGACACACACACACTTGTATCTAACAGTCACTGTACAGACACACACACACACACACACTTGTATGTCAGTGTACAGACACACACACACACACACACACACACTTGTATCTGTCAGTGCACAGACACACACACACACTTGTATCTAACAGTCAGTGTACAGACACACATACACACACACTTGTAGCTAACAGTCACTGTACAGACACATACACAGTCTACAGACACACACACACACTTGTATCTAACAGTCACTGTACAGACACACACACACACACACACACACACACACACACACTTGTATGTCAGTGTACAGACACACACACACACACACACACACACACACTTGTATCTGTCAGTGCACAGACACACACACACACACACACTTGTATCTGTCAGTGCACAGACACACACACACACACACACACACACACACACTTAACAGTCAGTGTACAGACACACACTTGTATCTAACAGTCAGTGTACAGACACACACACACACACACACACACTTGTATCTGTCAGTGCACAGACACACACACACACACCTAACAGTCAATGTACAGACACACACACACTTGTATCTAACAGTCAGTGTACAGACACACACACTTGTATCTAACAGTCACTGTACAGACACATACACAGTCTACAGACACGCACACACTTGTATCTAACAGTCACTGTACAGACACACACAAACTTGTATCTGTCAGTGTACAGACACACACACTTGTATCTGTCAGTGCACAGACACACACACACACACACTTAACAGTCAGTGTACAGACACACATTTGTATCTAACAGTCAGGGTACAGACACACGTACATACACACTTGTATCTAACAGTCAATGTACAGACGCACACACACACTTGTATCTAACAGTCAGTGTACAGACACACACTTGTATCTAACAGTCACTGCAGAGACACACACACACTTGTATCTAACAGTCACTGTACAGACACACACACACATGTATCGAACAGTCACTATACAGACACTCTACAGGCACACACACACACTTGTAACTAACAATCAGTGTACAGACACACACACAGTCCGTATACTTGTGTGCATTCGATCAGACACACGCAAGTGCACGCGCACACAGATAAAAGTGGGATCTGACAATCAGGGGCACATTGATGGATAATTACCTGACAAGGACATCAGGGTGTTGTTGATAACATACAGCCAAGTGCACTTCCGAGGGAATAGCTAGGAACATGGAAATAATGGCAGAGGTTAGTGGAGGTACGTACCCTGCTAAACCTTTGTCTAGTGTTGGGAAAACTGCAGCCCTCCAACTTTTCCTACATCTGAATGCAGCCAACCAGCAGTCCCACGGCTTCTCCTATCTCAATGCATCCAACCTATGGCCCTCCAACTTCTCCTGCCATCTGAATGTATCCATCTCGCTGGAACACAAACCATGGTTTGTGTACATCATTCTCATAGAGCCACTGTGCCTGGCTTTCAAAGACTGAAAAGTGCAGGGCAGAGAATGAATACATACACTTCAGACTCCTCTTGCACACCCAATGAGGGATCATCAAGGGTCTCTTTAGACCCTTGACCTGGTTCTCCACTGACCCGTGTCTAGAGGTGATGGTGTAGCACGTTCCTGTGCCAAGCAAGGGGCACGTGCATGTCTGACTGCATATGTGAACCTGTGTGTCAAGAGCGATATGTGAGTTTTCTTTGTTTATGGTTAGTAATCTAGTTTGTGCAGGTGATGATAGATGTGTTTGTCTGTCTGTGTGTCTGTCTGTGTGTGTGTGTGTGTGTGTGTGTGTGTGTGTGTGTGTGTGTAAGTCATTTGTAGACTACTTCTATTTAGGTGGTGGGACCATTACAGCTCAGCATTGTTGACCAATCAGAAGACAGATCCCTACCTGCTCCATGGTAGTTTCATGAAGTTCGTTCAGATTCAATGTGTAAATTCCATCTTCACTGCCAAAAATAATGTACTGGTCTGTAATGGAGAAAAGGAGATAATGTACTGGTCTGTAATCAAGAACAGGAGATAATGTATTGGTCTATAAAGAAGAACAGGAGATAACGTACTGGTATATAAAGGAGAACAGGAGATAATGTATTGGTCTATAAAGAAGAACAGGAGATAATGTACTGGTATATAAAGGAGAACAGGAGATAATGTATTGGTCTATAAAGGAGAACAGGAGATAATGTACTGGTATATAAAGGAGAACGGGAGATAATGTATTGGTCTGTAATCAAGAACAGGAGATAATGTACTGGTCTATAAAGAAGAACAGGAGATAAAGTATTGGTCTGTAATCAAGAACAGGAGATAATGTATTGGTCTGTAATAGAGAACAGGAGATAATGTATTGGTCTGTAATCAAGAACAGGAGATAATGTATTGGTCTGTAATGGAGAACAGGAGATAATGTACTGGCCTGTAATCAAGAACAGGAGATAATGTACTGGTCTGTAATCAAGAACAGGACATAACGTATTGGTGTGTAATAGAGAAGAGGAGATAATGTATTGGTCTATAAAGGAGAACAGGAGATAATGTATTAGTCTGTAATGGAGAACAGGAGATAATGTACTGTTCTGTAATCAAGAACAGGAGATAATGTACTGGTCTGTAATCAAGAACATGAGATAATGTATTGGCCTGTAATAGAAAACAGGAGATAATGTACTGGTTTGTAATCAAGAACAGGTGATAACGTACTGGTGTGTAATAGAGAAGAGGAGATAATGTACTAGTCTGTAATGGAGAAGAGAACAGGAGATAATGTACTGGTCTGTAATAGAGAAAAGGAGATAATGTATTGGTCTGTAATCGAAAACAGGAGATAATGTATTGGTCTGTAATAGAGAAGAGGAGATAATGTATTGGTCTGTAATCGAGAACAGGAGATAATGTATTGGTCTGTAATCGAGAACAGGAGATAATGTATTGGTCTGTAATAGAGAACAGGAGATAACCTATTGGTCTGTAATCAAGAACAGGAGATAATGTATTGGCCTTTAATCAAGAACAGGAGATAATGTATTGGTCTGTAATCGAGAACAGGAGATAATGTATTGGTCTGTAATCGAGAACAGGAGATAACGTATTGGTCTGTAATCAAGAACAGGAGATAATGTATTGGCCTTTAATCAAGAACAGGAGATAATGTATTGGCCTTTAATCAAGAACAGGAGATAATGTAGTGTGTAATGGAGAACAAAACAAAAAGGAAGTGTAAAAGAACTTTCACCCACAAAGAAACACGTATTGTTAAAACTTCTAGACCGTTAACAACTATTTGTGGTTTTCTCCCCAGGTGTGCTCTCTCTTTCAGGAGTAGGGTATCGATCTTCTTTATACTTCCCCAAAACAAAGACCACAGGACCCAGGAAAAGAGTAGCGACCTCCTCACAGAGTGGTGCCCCATACTTCCCCAGATTTATGGGAAAAAGTACGTTGAACAAGGTACAATCACATGTTCCATCTATCTATAAAATAAAATAAAGTGGTAAGCAGAAACTAATATTAAAGCGCAGATAGCAGCAACCATACAAAATGGATCCAGAACATTCGTTTTGGCCACTTCCACTGCTTACAAAAAAAGAGAAGAGAGAAGAGAAGAGGAGATAATGTATTGGTCTATAAAGGAGAACAGGAGATAATGTATTAGTCTGTAATGGAGAACAGGAGATAATGTACTGTTCTGTAATCAAGAACAGGAGATAATGTACTGGTCTGTAATCAAGAACATGAGATAATGTATTGGCCTGTAATAGAAAACAGGAGATAATGTACTGGTTTGTAATCAAGAACAGGAGATAACGTACTGGTGTGTAATAGAGAAGAGGAGATAATGTACTAGTCTGTAATGGAGAAGAGAACAGGAGATAATGTACTGGTCTGTAATAGAGAAAAGGAGATAATGTATTGGTCTGTAATCGAAAACAGGAGATAATGTATTGGCCTTTAATCAAGAACAGGAGATAATGTATTGGCCTTTAATCAAGAACAGGAGATAATGTAGTGTGTAATGGAGAACAAAACAAAAAGGAAGTGTAAAAGAACTTTCACCCACAAAGAAACACGTATTGTTAAAACTTCTAGACCGTTAACAACTATTTGTGGTTTTCTCCCCAGGTGTGCTCTCTCTTTCAGGAGTAGGGTATCGATCTTCTTTATACTTCCCCAAAACAAAGACCACAGGACCCAGGAAAAGAGTAGCGACCTCCTCACAGAGTGGTGCCCCATACTTCCCCAGATTTATGGGAAAAAGTACGTTGAACAAGGTACAATCACATGTTCCATCTATCTATAAAATAAAATAAAGTGGTAAGCAGAAACTAATATTAAAGCGCAGATAGCAGCAACCATACAAAATGGATCCAGAACATTCGTTTTGGCCACTTCCACTGCTTACAAAAAAAACTGCGGGAAAGAGAGAGTTTGAAGAAACCATTTTTAGATAAGGGACGAAGCTACACTAGTCAATGCGGCAATAGACTGGGCTTTAGACTTAATTAGGGATGAACGCAAAGTCCAAGTTCAAGGCCTCCATGCTTAATTACTCATTTTAATGATTCTTTTTCCATCAAGATCATTTGAAAACACTGAAGTATTATCTAACAAGACCTCCTGGTAAAGGACTGAATAGGGTAATCGTTTAGATATAGGAAATCTAGGAGTGTTTGTGGCTTTCTGTTCCCTATTAGACCTAAAACCACTAAAGAAGTAAAAGGGGGTATTTCCAGATCTGTGGCACCTGTTAGAAATGTACAATTCCTACGCAATAAATATATATACATGCACCTGCAGTATCTAGCACATGGGCCGCACCGCTAGCTATTCAGTTCCAGAACATTCTGCAAACTGTCATCAAGAAGGCTTAACCCTTTGAGTACAAGAGTGGTATGGAATGCATTGTGTTCCCTACCCCTCTAGCACTCAAAAGGTTAAAGAATGTTAACCTAATGGGCACTGAACATATTCTGGTAGTAAATCCAATCACTTTATGAAACTACGTAAGAAGAGATATTTCGACTTGGAACTTCGTTATGACGTGAGATTGAACAAAGAGAAGCAATTGTTTTAGAATATGAACTTCTATGGAACTTTTTATATTTTTCTCCATAAAGTTTTTTATTACTTCATTAATAATTTATTATTTCTTGTCTGAGTTCGCGCTTTTCTCTTAGTCCATATCGAACACAGGAATAATGGGGTTCAGCTCATTTCCTCCAGAGGGCAGGGCACTTAAAAAGACAGGGTTTTGGAGGCGGGGACTGCCTCCTTTTTCTCCTGCTCAGCTTCCCACCTATACACATTTACATACTGCAAAGAGGCTTAAAGAATGTACCAAAAGTGGGAAGAAAAGAAGGAAATCCCCTGAACAAATACCCAAAGATGACACCTCTGTTCAGGAAGGAAACACAGGGTTTTATCTACAGACTAGTTGAAGAGCCCGTTACACGGGCCACAGTGCCACTGCCAGCCAGTCATGGCGTCCAGCTCTGTATCAGCCGCGGTACGGGCAGTCTCTACTGCGCATGACTGCAGCACACACAGCAGTATCTACTGCACATGACTGCGTCGTTACACACGTTTTAGCAAATTATTATATAGGATGGGAGTCCTGTGTTGCATATGGACCAAGAGAAAAGGATTTAATGGTAAGTTTCGATATAATCCTATTCACTCTTATGTTGAATATGGAACACAGGAAACATAGGATATACCAGATCATCCATAACAATTCCAGGAAGGTGAAAGAAAATGTTCCCTACAGTCACTGGGGGTAAAACTGCCCAGAAAATATTAGTGGGTATTTGTTATAAACCACCAAACATTGGTGACCTTGAAGACTCACAGCTGTTAATGCAAATAGAAAAGGCTTCTCAAATAGGGAGAACTATAATTATGGGGGATTTTAATTATCCAGAAATAGACTGGAAAAATGGAACAGCGAATTCTGCTAAAAGCAGTCCGTTTCTGAACTTGTTGAATGACAATATTTTGTCTCAACTAGTGCAGACCTCAACCAGAGGGAATGCATGTCTGGATTTGGTAATAACTGACAATGAAGAACTTATCTCTAACATCCAAGTTAGGAAGCAGTTGGGGAATAGTGACCATAACCTGGTATCGTTTGAGATTAATTTAAAAAAAAAAAAAAAAAAAAAAAAAAAAAAAAAAAAAAAAAAAAAAAAGCAATTTGGTATGGGTTCCACCAAAACACTGAATTTTAAAAAGGACAACTTTAGCAGGTTTAATTCATCCCTTGGTCTCGTTGACTGGGATGGAATATTTTCTGGAAAAAACACAGAAGGTAAGGGGAATGCCTTCAAAGTAACATTACAAAAATATACATTAAAAAATGTATACCTTTTGGAAACAAATACAAAAGAAGCAAATTCAAACCAATGTGGCGAACCAGTAAAGTAATTCACGAAATAAACAACAAAAAGCAGAATTTAAACATTATAAAGCTGAAGGATCAGTAGAACCATTTGCAAAATATAAAGATGCCAACAAAACCTGTAAAAAGGAGATTAAATTAGCTAAATTGGAGAATGAAAAAATAATTGCTAAGGAAAGCAAGAGCAACACCCAAAAAATCGTTAAATACATTAATGGCAAAAAATTAAAGTCTGAAAATGTTGGGTCTTTGTTATCTGAAACAGTTGACATGGTCAGTAGGGACAGCGAGAAGGCAGATATTTTAAATAATTTCTTCTGTTTTTACCAAGGAAGACCCAATGGACAAGAATCTGCAGACTACTTTTACAGAACAGTCACAGCAAGCATGGGACTGGCTAACACAAGAAAAAGTGTTAAAACAACTGAATGGTGTTAAGGTAGACAAGGCTCCGGGGCCAGATGGTATACACCCACGGGTACTTAAAGAGCTAAGCCAGACCCTGGCCAGACCATTGTTTCTGATTTTCTGGGATTCTTTTATTTCTGGTATGGTGCCCATGGATTGGCGTAAAGCAGATGTGGTGCCCATATTTAAAAAGGGACCCAGCTGGGAAATTACACACCTGTAAGCTTCACAACTGTTTGAAGGGTTGCTAAGGGAATATATTGAGGAATTCATCTTGAACAGGAATATCATCAGCAGGAACCAACATGGCTTTGTGAAAGGTCTTGTCAAACTAACTTATAGATTTGGGTGCAGCAGTTGATGTGATCTATTTAGATTTTCCCAAGGCATTTGATACTGTTCCACACAAAAGATTACTGTACAAATTGAATGAAATAGGCTTAGGGGCAAACGTTTGTGTGTGGACTGGAAAATGGCTGAAAGATAGAATGCAAAGAGTGGTAGTAAATAGTTCCCCAACTGGACAAACGTGATAAGTGGAGTACGTCAGGGATCTGTGCTGGGTCCTCTTCTTTTTAATTTGTTTATTAATGATCTCCCAATGGGCATAAGGAGCCATGTATCAGTGTTTGCCGATGACACAAAATTAAGTAGGGTAATAAAGTCTGAACTGGATGCGTCTTCATTACAAGAGAATTTGGACAAATTGGGTAACTGGGCAGGCAAATGGCAAACGAGATTCAATATAGACAAGTGTAAAGTTATGCATTTTGGGTATAATAATGAAAATGCAACATATAGTTTAAATAATGTTTCTTTGGATAAATCTACTAATGAAAAGGATTTGGGAGTAATGTTAGACAACAGACTTAGCAGTAGAGAGCAGTGCCAGCTGCAAAGGCCAATAAAGGTATTGACTCACAGGAAGAAGATATTATTCTGCCTCTTTACAGGTCCATGGTAAGACCCCACCTTAAATATGCTGTTCAATTCTGGGCGCCTTTTCTGAAAAAGGAAATTATGGAACTAGAGAGTGCAGAGGAGGGCTACTAAACGAAGGGGAATGCAAAGTTTTAGTTATGAAGAAAGGCTAGAAAAGTTAAACTTGTATACACTAGAGAAACGACGTCTTAGAGGGGATATGATAACACTATATAAATATGTTCGGGGCCCATAAAAAAGGGCTCTCCAAAGACCTGTTCATTAACAGAACAATACATAGGACAAGGGGCCACCCACTTAGACTTGAGTAAAGGAGATTTAATCTACAACAGAGGAAGGGTTTCTTTACAGTAAGGACAATAAAGGTGTGGAATTCACTGCCTGAGGAGGTGGTGCTATTGAATACATTAGATGCCTTTAAAAAGGGCCTGGATACGTATTTAAAAGAGCATAACATAGAGGGCTATGTATGTTAGTATTGGGATTAATATTTATTTAGTGCCTGTTGATCCAAGGAGAAATCTGATTTCCACTTGGAATCAAGAAGGAATTTTTCCCCCCATTCAAAGCAGAATTTGAAATTACTGTATTGAGGTTTTTTTTGGATCAACAGGGGTAAACAGGAATAGGAAAAGGGTTGAACTTGATGGGCACAAGTCTCTTTTCAACCTAAACTACTATGTTACTATGAATACGGGTTCCACAGGACTAAACTGGTAACATGTAACCTCAGGTGTCAACGGACACTGAACTAACACAGCAAACGACCATACAGGAGCCAATAGGGCTTATAACCACTGAACAGGGTGTAGCAAGATAAAAAAAAAAAAAAAAGAGACCTTAAAAAGGTTCAACCATCTGAAGGATCTTCAGACCAAAGATGGTCGAGGCCAGAACATTAACACAACAGAGTTTAGTGAATATGTGCAAGGAGGACGACATTGCAGCCTCAGATGTTTGGCAGAAACCTGATTCTTGTAGGCCCAAGAGGCACCCACAAACCTGGTGGAGTGCACTACGACTCTGAAAGGATTGGGATTTTTTCTGATTATATATACTTGGTGTATGGTATACTTGATACAAGAACCATTAGTGAATTTGGACGCAGCCTGATCCACTCTAGAAATCTCAGGGATGACAAAGGGAACCAGACTTTCTAAAATGCACATAATACTTAAAGGGATAGTAATGTTTCACAATAAAAGCCCCAATTAATCGTCATAGTATTTGGGCCTTGGAGAGCGCTATTTCAGTACTGTCAGAGTTGTAGTACAAGAGTAATTGAATGATAAAGTATCCCCCTCCCACCCCTTTTACTGAGCACCCCCTCTGAGCAGCAAGACTGTCCGGATGGATCACAGAGAGGGACAATCTTCAGTGAGAATAAGGAAAAAACCTGTCAAGGGGGGCAGGGTATTCCTTATGATAACAGTAAAAAGATTGTCCCTTGCTGCGACCTGTCCGGTCAAGTGACCAGATTCCACATCTGAGGGGAGGTGGCTTACACTAGGTAAAGGGGGCGGGAGGGGGATACTTTATCATTCAATTACTCTTGAACTACAACTCTGACAGTACTGAAACAACACTCTGCACAGCCCAAATACTATGACGATTAATTGGAGCTGCTGTTTTTGTGAAACATTACTATCCCTTTAAGGCACAGAACCACATCCAACAAGTTAAGATCCTTTTCCGGTTTGGTGGAAGGACCAGGACAAAAGGAAGGAAGGACAATTTCCTGACTGATGTGAAAGTTGGAAACAACTTTAGGTAAGAAACGATGAGAAATACAAACCCCTGCCTAGCCCTAGTGAAACGCCAGGAGGGGAGGCTTACAAGACTAGGTTTTTAACTCCACAACCCCTCATAAAGAAACGATGGCTAAAAGAAAAATCATACTGAACATCAAAGATACAAGGGAACAGTTGAAAGGGATTCAAAAGGTCTCTGAAGAAAGTGAGACCGAGTTTATGTCCAACAGGGGAGCAGAATCCTTAAAGGAGGAGAAGGTGTGAGCCTGCCATTGATCGCAGGTCTTAACATCTGTTAAGAAAGCAATATGCTTCTGGAAGAGGACTGAAAAAGCTAAAAACTGTACCTTGAAGAGCTCAGGCTGATACCTTTCTTCTTGCCTTCCAGAGAGAATGCAAAGTCTGTAGGAAGGGTGAAAGGTCTGAGAAGACGTATCCTCACCAGAACACCACTGGTAAATGATGTACCAAATCCTATGATTTGCTTTGGAAGAAACAGACATCCTAGCTTGGATCATGGTGGATAGGATATCCTCTGAGAAACCCTTTTTCTTCAAGATGTTGGCTTCAATAGCAATGTCATCAAGGCTAGCCTTTCCACCTACTTGTAACAGAGGGGGGGCCCTGTGTCAGAAGATCTGGTGTCAAGGGAAAGTGGAAGGATTCCTCAATGGACAGATTAAGAAGGTCTAAAACCAGGTCTGAAGGGGCCAGAAAGGTGCAATTAGGATGAATAGAGCATTCTCCATCTTGATATTCCTGATTACCCTGAGAATCAGAGATAGTGGAGGAAACATGTAGACCAGATGAAAGTTCCATAAAACTGACATTGTGTCCATTACAGTCCAAATAATCCTTTGACTTGGTGCAGAACACTGAAGCCTTCCTGTTCACACGAGATGCCATCAGATTCACCAACAGCAGAGCCCAGTGGTGAACTATCTGTTCGAAAACTACCTGGTTCAGTTCTCAGTTCCTGGATCCAGATGCTGACAACTGAGAAAGTCCATGACCATGTTTTCCCCACCTGAGATGTGGACTGCCAAGATGGCTGGAGCATGAACTTCTGCTCACCTAAGAAGTTCTCAAACCTCTGTCCAGGCTTCAAGCTCCTCCTTGGCTGTTGATGTAAGTGACTGCCATGAAATTATTAGACTGCATTTCCACCAGGGTTCTATCAGTACCTGACATCAATGAAGGAGTGTCAGATGAATAGCCCAATAGTGGAGTGCCAGATGAAGATTCTTGGAGCTGACTATGCACCAAAAGGTAGTGCAGTGAACTGGTAGTGACTGCATTCAAAGGTGATGTTGGTGGTCTGGATGAACTGGGACATGCAGGTGTTCGTCTTGAACATGTAGGGGGGCTAGCTAATCCCCAGGACACATTGCTAAAATGACATACCACAGGGATTCCATCTTGAATCTTGTGACTATCAAGAAGTGGTACAGACATTTTAAGTCCAATATAAGATGGCAGCCAAAGTCCTTTTTGGAAACCACAAAAAGATTTGTATAAAAACCTGAAAAAGTGTTCCTGGGCTGGGACAGGAACCAGAACCTGTTTGTCCAACAGGGAGGAGAGGGTACATATGAAGAGACATGCTTGCTCTGGGTCCCAAGAAACCCATGACATAAATAAGCAATGAGGCAGAAGGGACCTGAAATCTATGCAGTAGCATTCCAAAATGACCTGCAAAACCCACTGGTTCATCACAGAAGATGCCCAGGCATCTTGAAAAAAGAAGTAGGTGGCTCATTAAAGG
This sequence comes from Rhinophrynus dorsalis, assembly GCA_037306005.1. Lineage (NCBI taxonomy): Eukaryota > Metazoa > Chordata > Amphibia > Anura > Rhinophrynidae > Rhinophrynus > Rhinophrynus dorsalis. Next base: position 132,382,134 of record CM074728.1, read on the forward strand.
CAGGGATGGACCAGGGGCAGAGGCCTGAGGGATTCAAACCCTCGGCTATCTGAACTGGGGGGAGGGAGGTGAAATTCAGGCATCTTTCTGGTAAAAATTGAACATTTGTTTGAAATCTGAGGCAGAAGAATATTGGTGCCACTGGAGGCAAGAACAATTACCTTGCTCAGTTCAGGCCCACACATTCCTGCCCACAAAAAGTAGGGATACTAAGGATATATTGGAAGATTGGTCTGCAGTATGATGCACAGCAATAGATAATGCTGGCATCAAAGGCCACGTCAGAGAGATAAGCATTAGTTTCCAAAATATTTTAAAGCAGAACCAAGAGTTCCTCTTTAGGAACATCATCACTGATATCCTCTGATAGATGAGTATTGGTCTATTGACCCGCAAATTGGTCACAGAGAAACTACACTTTAACAAGGAGTTAATGCGTATGCCAGCCTGGTCCTTGAGGCCTGAAGCATCCTCTAATGGCAATGCTGTATTTTTTGGCCAGACATGAAATAGGGGGATCAAATCGGAGGAGAAGAAACCCACGGCACTAGGGCCTCAGCAGTAAAATGGTATAATCTGGAGATGCACTCGTTAAGGAAAACCTCTTATCTGGCACATTACATTTCTCCAGTAGAACCATGCCCAAGGTGCTGTTAGGAGGAAAAAGTGGAGAGTCTTTTCTTGTATCTCTGGAAGATATCCACCATCAGAGGTCTCAGAGACCTGAATGGTCTCCAGCACCGCTCTGATGAGCTTGTCCACTGAAGGGTAAGAATCAGCCTATTAGAAATCTCCAAACAAAAAGGAAGAATCTGAATACATATCTTCTTCCCCAGAGCCCCTCTCCTCATCAATTGACTCCCCAACTGGGAAACAGGATCAATGTGTCTAATGGGGGCATGGGTCGCCATGAGTGTGTAACCCCCTGGATTTCTTTAGGCTTGATTTCTCCATGAGTCCCCTGGAAGCAGACATGTCCAGAGAAAATAACCTTTAACTGGGAAAAAGCAGTACAAAGTTGAAATAGAATTACAATAAAACCACCAGAAAAGAACTCAAAAGTACTGATCTGATATGCAAGGGGTTAAACTGGAGAAGGGAGAGAACAGTCAGCCTCTGAGTGGTACAAGGCAAGAAATGTAGGAGTAAGATGGCAGCCAAATCTCTGTCCACACAAGAAGCAAAAAGCATGGGAACCAGAGGATTCTGGGATATCTAGTTTCTACATATTACTTATGCTGAGCAAACTTTGGCTCAACAGCTGCAAAACATGGCGAAACAGTGCCCTGGACATTGAAAATGCTGAGCATATGATGGACATAAATGGGGAAGGCTGTGTGGGACATATCTCTGTACCCATTTATGACAAAGGCAGAGTGGGCACTTTAGTCACAGATGACCATGCTCTAAAAGACAACATACATATGCAAATTACCCTTGGGATTAGTCACCCCAAGGGTAATAGGGGGAATCCAGCATTGGACCCCTGGCTCACAGTGCTAAGAGAGATCAGCTGCACCTCACTGGTGAGGTCCAACAAGGCCGAAACGTACGTCTGGGGTTGGCTGCTTCTCTTGTTTAGTGAAGAATTGTCTGGCACTTCGTGGTTGGACTGCTGTAATGGCAGGACCAATATGATATGATTTAGGATATTTCCTCTCTGTGAACGGCACTAGTGGGCTAAAAGAGATTGCACCCTGGGTAGGACACGTTCCTATAGAGCCTGAACCCTGGGTAGGACACATTCCTATAGAGACTGAACCCTGGGTAGGACACATTCCTATAGAGACTGAACCCTGGGTAGGACACTTTCCTATAGAGCCTGAACCCTGGGTAGGACACTTTCCTATAGAGCCTGAACCCTGGGTAGGACACTTTCCTATAGAGACTGCACCCTGGGTAGGACACATTCCTATAGAGACTGCACCCTGGGTAGGACACATTCCTATAGAGCCTGAACCCTGGGTAGGACACTTTCCTATAGAGACTGCACCCTGGGTAGGACACATTCCTATAGAGCCTGAACCCTGGGTAGGACACATTCCTATAGAGACTGCACCCTGGGTAGGACACATTCCTATAGAGCCTGAACCCTGGGTAGGACCATTCCTATAGAGACTGCACCCTGGGTAGGACACATTCCTATAGAGCCTGCACCCTGGGTAGGACACATTCCTATAGAGCCTGCACCCTGGGTAGGACACATTCCTATAGAGCCTGCACCCTGGGTAGAACACATTCCTATAGAGCCTGCACCCTGGGTAGGACACATTCCTATAGAGACTGCACCCTGGGTAGGACACATTCCTATAGAGACTGCACCCTGGGTAGGACACATTCCTATAGAGACTGCACCCTGGGTATCACACATTCCTATAGAGCCTGCACCCTGGGTAGGACACATTCCTATAGAGACTGAACCCTGGGTAGGACACATTCCTATAGAGACTGCACCCTGGGTAGGACACATTCCTATAGAGACTGAACCCTCGGTAGGACACATTCCTATAGAGACTGAACCCTGGGTAGGACACATTCCTATAGAGATTGCACCCTGGGTAGGACACATTCCTATAGAGATTGCACCCTGGGTAGGACACATTCCTATAGAGCCTGAACCCTGGGTAGGACCATTCCTATAGAGACTGCACCCTGGGTAGGACACATTCCTATAGAGACTGAACCCTGGGTAGGACACATTCCTATACAGCCTGAACCCTGGGTAGGACACATTCCTATACAGCCTGAACCCTGGGTAGGACATATTCCTACAGAGACTGCACATTTGTATTGACTTTGTATTCCTAGTTGAGCATCTCTGACTTTTAATACACATATACTAAAAGACAACCTGGCTGCTGCACGGACTTCCATTCTCAAAGAAGCCACGTACCAAAAGTTTAAATAAAGTAAAGTAAAAGGGGTAACCCCTTCTCCTCTTCTAATACACAGTCTAAAAACAAAAAAGATGAGTAGCATAGGGGAAGGAACAAGACACAAATCAGTGTGAAAAGTTATATACTGGTCCTTAAAGGGTTAATATAATGGATAAAGGAAAGTAGCCATCTTTAGACCATACTAATGGGGGGAGGGGGGGTGACAACACATTCCACTGAACGTGGTGCCACAGGCTAATGGGACATAACATAGAAGGACCACACCACTCACAGAGCTAACCTACTAGTCTCCTTTTGTCGGCTCCCCTTTATGCACAATTTTAGAGAAGTTCAGTTATGAGTAACAGACTTGTCCCCTCCACAGAGAAATGGTCCAAAGGGACCCTTTTGAACTGGCCAATCCAATTCCAGGGAAGCAGTGATAGGAGCCTGCCTAATGGGGGATTATACAGGTCCATATCTAAAATAGGATTTTAGCGTTTTTACCTGTTATTTTCTTTTAAGTCCATATGGAACGCAGGTACCACAGGGTTGAGCTTCTCCTCCTTGGGGGCAGAGCACAACATAAAGACAGGGTGTTTGAGGTGAAGACTCCCTCCAGTTCAATCCGCTGCCCACCAGATTCATGCGTGACAAGCACCACAAAGAACCTAGGCAGGTAAGAAGAAAAGGAAGCTACTAAGACCCTAAAAGCACTGCTGGGGTGGAACTCTATTTTGTTTTTTCTCTGGGTCCTGTGGACTAAAAAGAAATTAATTTAACAAGTAAGGAACACTAAAATACTGGGGATATACCAAAGCATTCCAAAGATTCTGGGAAGGGAAAAAGAAGAAAAAAAACTCACTCTTCCCCAAGATACCAGTGTTCCTCAGGACCAAGCTAGATCTATATTACAACAAACCAAACAATAGCCAAGGGGGCACAAACTACTGAACACCAAACCGGGCAGTAGATGTAAAGAAAAAAGGACGGACCACAGACAGACAAAACTGCCTGAAACCTCCTCCAGCCATAGCTGGCCTCCGCAGTGGCCAGGACATTGACACAGTAGTGTTTGGTGAATGTGTGCAAGAAGAACCACATAGCAACCTGGCATAGCTGTCCAGCTGAGACCTGGTTCTTGTAGACCAAGGTAGCACCCACAAATCTGGTGGAAAAGACTGTGACCATAAAAGGGAATGGCTTCTCCCTGATCACGTATACCAAGTGTATAGTAGCCTTGATCCAAGAGGCAATGGTAACCTTGGATGCAGCCTGACCCACCCTAGGACCCTCAGGGATGACAAAAAGAGTCAGCCTTTGCAGAAAGGCCAAGTGCATTGCATATAGTACACAAGGGAAAGCACAAATGGAGATCTCTCTCATATAAGGACGAAGGGTCAGGACAAAAGGAAGGCATAACAATCTCTTCATTGATGTGAAATTCAGAGACAACCTTGGGAAGGAACTTCTGCAAGGTACGAAGAACTGCCTTGTTCTGGTTAAATGACAGGAACATAGACTTGCAAGATAGAGTTGCAACTCAGCCACCCTCCTAACAGAGGCAACTGCCAAAGGAAAGCCATATTCAGTGTCAGGTGACGCAAAGGAATCAAAGCAAAGGCTCAAAAGGAGGCCTCTGAAAGACGCCGAAGACCAAACTGAAATCACACAGTAGTGTGGGATCCCAAAAGGAAGAGGAAGGCATGTGGCACCTCTTCAATGAAGGCCTTCATGTCTGCCAAAACGGTAATGTGTCTCTGAAAAACAATCGAAGGCTGAGATCTCTACTTTAAGGGACCTCAAACGGAGATCCTTGTTGACTCCATCCTGAACAAAGGACAGTGTCATAGGAAGATCAAACATCTGAGCAGACAAGTTCTTGCCAGCATATCACCTGTGAAAAATAGACCAGACCCTATTGGAAGCCTTAGATGAGACAGGCTTCCTAGGTTTGATCATGGTGCAATGGAGGTAATTGGAGAAACCCTTCTATCTCAGAATGGTGGCCACAAGAGCCATGCCATCAAGGCCAGTTTCTACACATTCTTGTACCACAAGGGTCTCTGAAGCAGGTATGGTCTCAGTGGCAGGTGGAGCAGATCCTGAATGGACAGTCTGATAAGTTTCTGAAAACCAAGTCCACCTGAGCCAAAATAGGACGATTGAGATAATGCCTTCTACATCTTGATATTCCGCATCACCCTGGAGATGAATGGAACTAGGGGAAAACACATAGGGCAGGTGAATGTTCTACGGAATAAATATGGAGTCCATCATAAAGTCAAGAGGGTCCTTTGTCAATGTGCAGAATGTGTTCAGTTTCCTGTTCTCCTGGAAACACCCCTGCATTGATCTATCAGGTAGTACGCTTCTGGCTGAAGCTCATACTTTCCTGGATCCACATCTGAAAAAGTCTGCAACTATGTTTTCTAACTCTGAAATGTGGACAGCCACGACGTGGGTCTCTGCCCACAGGAGAAGATCCTTCATGATATCTTGCTGTGTGTTTCTCCTTGGTGATTGATGTATGAAATGCCATTGAGTTGTCTGAATGCACCCTCTCTGGGGTCCCCAAAATACGTGGGACCAACGCAGGAGACCGCCCAGAGTAACAGAATGTTGATAGACAGGACACTCTCCTCCTCTGACCACCTGCCATGGGCCCCCAGGTGTCCCTGGGTCAGACCCCAGCTTTGAAGGCTGGCATCTGTTGTTTCCAAGTTCCCCTCTGGGATAAAAAGGGTCTCCCTTGAGTCAGGTGTGGAAGATGAAACCACAACCGAAGATCCTCTCTGGCCTGGGGTGAAAAAACAATCAAATGAGTGAGATGTTCTCTTTTCCAGGACCATGTCGTGAGTATGTACCTTTGAAGTTCCCTTGTGAAGAACTGAGTGTGGGGGACTGCCTCCAAGGCAGACACCAGGTGACCTATGACTTGCATGTAGTCCCTGATGGTGGTTGAGGGCAACTCCAGCGACACATCCTGAAAGGGGAGCTGGATCTTCTCCTCTGTGAGAAGCACCTTCCCCTGGAGAGTGTCGAACCTCATGCTCAGAAACAACAATACCTGGGGATGGGATAGGAGAAGGCTTAGGCTGAGAATCCAGCTATGGAGAACAAGGAGCTCTACTGATGGAACCTTGAGCAGCAGATCATCCAAATATGGTGTCAGAGAAATACATTGAGCATGGATGCACATGGCTAGGGCTGCCATGATCACAGTGAAGATTCTGGGAGCTGAAGCCAGGCCAAATGGCAAAGCCATGAACTGGTAGTGATTGCAAGCAAAAGCAATACACAGAAAGCGCTGTTGGTCCGGGTGCATCATGACATGAAGATATGTATGATGAAGATCCAGAGAAGCTAGGAACTCCCCGGGCACATTGCCAAGATGACATAATGAAAAGATTCCTTCTTGAAGCTTGTAGCAATCATATACCGGTCGAGACATTTCAGGTCCAAAATAGCACAACAGCCGCGTCCTTTTTGGGAACCACTAGAATGCTGTAATAGAAACCTGAAAGTGCTCGTTGGCAGGGACTGGCACCAGAACCTTTTTCTCCAGAAGGAGGTGTTACAGTGTTATACAGATACACAGTACACACAGAGGAGGTGTTACAGTGTTATACAGATATACAGTACACACACAGGTGGTGTTACAGTGTTATACAGATACACAGTACACACAGAGGAGGTGTTACAGTGTTATACAGATATACAGTACACACAGAGGAGGTGTTACAGTGTTATACAGATATACAGTACACACAGAGGAGGTGTTACAGTGTTATACAGATATACAGTACACACAGAGGAGGTGTTACAGTGTTATACAGATATACAGTACACACAGAGGAGGTGTTACAGTGTTATACAGATATACAGTACACACAGAGGAGGTGTTACAGTGTTATACAGATACACAGTGGTAGTGTTACAGTGTTATACAGATATACAGTACACACAGAGGAGGTGTTACAGTGTTATACAGATATACAGTACACACAGAGGAGGTGTTACAGTGTTATACAGATACACAGTACACACACAGGTGGTGTTTCAGTGTTATACAGATACACAGTACACACAGAGGAGGTGTTACAGTGTTATACAGATACACAGTACACACACAGGTGGTGTTACAGTGTTATACAGATACACAGTACACACAGAGGAGGTGTTACAGTGTTATACAGATACACAGTACACACACAGGTGGTGTTTCAGTGTTATACAGATACACAGTACACACAGAGGAGGTGTTACAGTGTTATACAGATACACAGTACACACACAGGTGGTGTTACAGTGTTATACAGATACACAGTACACACAGAGGAGGTGTTACAGTGTTATACAGATATACAGTACACACACAGATGGTGTTACAGTGTTATACAGATACACAGTACACACAGAGGAGGTGTTACAGTGTTATACAGATATACAGCACACACAGAGGAGGTGTTACAGTGTTATACAGATACACAGTACACACACAGGTGGTGTTACAGTGTTATACAGATATACAGTACACACAGAGGAGGTGTTTCAGTGTTATACAGATATACAGCACACACAGAGGAGGTGTTACAGTGTTATACAGATATACAGTACACACAGAGGTGGTGTTACAGTGTTATACAGATCTACAGTACACACAGAGGAGGTGTTACAGTGTTATACAGATATACAGTACACACACAGATGGTGTTACAGTGTTATACAGATACACAGTACACACAGAGGAGGTGTTACAGTGTTATACAGATACACAGTACACACAGAGGAGGTGTTACAGTGTTATACAGATATACAGTACACACAGATGGTGTTACAGTGTTATACAGATACACAGTACACACAGAGGTGGTGTTACAGTGTTATACAGATACACAGTACACACAGAGGTGGTGTTACAGTGTTATACAGATATACAGTACACACACAGGTGGTGTTACAGTGTTATACAGATATATAGCACACACAGAGGACGTGTTACACAGTGTGTTATACAGATATACAGAACACACAGAGGTAGTGTTACAGTGTTATACAGATATACAGTACACACAGAGGAGGTGTTACAGTGTTATACAGATACACAGTACACACACAGGTGGTGTTACAGTGTTATACAGATACACAGTACACACAGAGGAGGTGTTACAGTGTTATACAGATACACAGTACACACACAGGTGGTGTTACAGTGTTATACAGATATACAGTACACACAGAGGAGGTGTTACAGTGTTATACAGATACACAGTACACACAGAGGAGGTGTTACAGTGTTATACAGATATACAGTACACACAGAGGAGGTGTTACAGTGTTATACAGATATACAGTACACACAGAGGAGGTGTTACAGTGTTATACAGATATACAGTAAACACAGAGGAGGTGTTACAGTGTTATACAGATACACAGTACACACAGAGGAGGTGTTACAGTGTTATACAGATATACAGTACACACAGAGGAGGTGTTACAGTGTTATACAGATATACAGTACACACAGAGGAGGTGTTACAGTGTTATACAGATATACAGTACACACAGAGGAGGTGTTACAGTGTTATACAGATATACAGTACACACAGAGGAGGTGTTACAGTGTTATACAGATATACAGTACACACAGAGGAGGTGTTACAGTGTTATACAGATACACAGTACACACAGAGGAGGTGTTACAGTGTTATACAGATATACAGTACACAGAGGAGGTGTTACAGTGTTATACAGATACACAGCACACACAGAGGAGGTGTTACAGTGTTATACAGATACACAGTACACACAGAGGCGGTGTTACAGTGTTATACAGATATACAGTACACACAGAGGCGGTGTTACAGTGTTATACAGATATACAGTACACACAGAGGCGGTGTTACAGTGTTATACAGATATACAGTACACACAGAGGTGGTGTTACAGTGTTATACAGATATACAGTACACACAGAGGCGGTGTTACAGTGTTATACAGATATATAGCACACACAGAGGACGTGTTACACAGTGTGTTATACAGATATACAGTACACACACAGGTGGTGTTACAGTGTTATACAGATATATAGCACACACAGAGGACGTGTTACACAGTGTGTTATACAGATATACAGTAAGCAATGTGTAACACAGAGTGCTATACAAATATAAAGCACGCACAGAAGCGGTGTTACACAGTGTGGTGCTACCACACCTCTAACATGGCACTACCGTATCATGGCAAGATAGTGCTACCACATTCTCAGTGCTTTATCCAGTTCCAGGACACTGTGGATACTGTTGGATGATTCCCACAGCACAGAGTTCAGACAAGAATATAATAACCTATAGGATTCCAGCCCTAATCCTCAAGAACCCCCAAGTGGAATATACTGGCTGCTGGTGATGTTACCTTTGGTCTCAGGATGTATCCAGGATGTTGCGCAGTTTATTTTCAAGGGGCATCCATCAAACACTTTGGAGAAACACGCGCCCATCTGTGCATTCAGAAAACAAAAAGGTATTAGAGAACCAGAGGAAAGTTACGTGAGCTGCCAACCCTATTATTCTGCACTTTACGAACGTGTCTGGTGCCCTGTGCAACGACACTCACGAGAACACATCTCTACAGCTTGTACTGCGAGGCCGGCTGGTCCCTGCAACTATCACCCCAGTGTCCACTGCTATCCACAACCTGGTATATACACGGTCTAACTTCACAGCCTGTTCCACTGTTCACTGATAGCCACAGACCCACACATACAATGCCAAACCCAGCCTTGTTCCACTGGTAGTCACAAACTGACACAAACACTTGTACCCCAACCATGAATCACTGTACACACACACACACACACACACACACACACACACAGGCAGACACACACACACACACAGGCAGACACACAAACAGACAGGCAGACACACACCATCCGACACCCCAACCACAGATTACCATCACTTACATTTGTTGCATTGATCCCCTAACTATTTTTCAGGGAAACGTATTAACATTTGGATACCATAGCTCTTTTCCTAACTAAGTCGTGTTAAGTCTTATCCAATGGAAGAAAACAAAAAAACAAGAAGAGTACTCACCAGGACCTTTGGTGTAGGAGGCAAACCATTTATTGTTGGTTTCTGGGGAGAGAAAAGAACATCGAAGATCAAATGGTTTGCCTGGAGATGGTGCTTGTACATTCACACAGTGATTTACAGAATCACCCAGAGCACAGATTACTACTATATGTGGAGCGCAGTAAGGGATTAATAGGAACTTTCACACATACACAGATTAACACTTTCAGTATCATTGCATCTGAACACCCTGAGCACTCAACGAGATGAACAATGTTGTGGAAAAGGGGATTTGTGTGTACATAGAGATAAATCCTTTTTCCTTAGTCCGTGTGGAACACAGGAACCATGGGGTTAAGTACCCACCCACAGGAGGCAGTGCACTAACATGAAGAGCTCTATGGAGGCCAAAACTGCAAGAACCATGGGGTTAAGTACCCACCCACAGGAGGGCAGGGCACTAACATGAAGAGCTCTATGGAGGCTAAGACTCCAGGGACCATTGGGTAAACTAACCACTCACAGCTGTCTTGCGTAACTGCTCCACAGAGGCCCAATTCTTCTAGGCCCAAGAGGCACCCACCACTGTGGTGGACCCTAAAGAGCATAGGCTTTTTACCAAGGACATAGACCTGGCAAATAGTCTCCTTGAGCCAGGACACCACATTCACCTTATATGCTGCTTATGTATACACATATGTGGGCCCTCAGGAATAACAAAAATGGTGTCCAACTTGTCACAATGTATATACTACTTCAGACAATGAACTAAGCCTGGCCAAATGAAGCTCCTGTTCCAGTCTGTTAGATGGAGAAGGACAAAGAGAAGAAGAACAAAGTTCCGGTTAATGTGATATGCAGAAACAACCTTAGGAAGAAATCCAAAAGGAGTTTGCAAAAACACCACATCAGAATTAAAGATCAGAAGAGGGGCAAAGGGGCTCTATAGGACAATGCCTGCAGCTTGGTCACCGGCTGTACACTCACAATCACAAGCAGGTAAGCAGTCTCCAGAGTCAAGAAATTAAGGGAAACAAAAGACAAGTTCAAAAGAAGCCTTTTGAAGCACGGTCAGCACCAAGTTCAAGTCCCACAGGGTACTGGATCCAGGAACATGGCAATACTCCCCGGAAAAAAAAAAAACTAAAAAACTGAAATCTGGACCTTGATAGAAGTAATACCAAGTTCCATTCTGAGGTCCATCCTGAAGAAAGGCCAAAATAACTGGAAGATGAAAGTGAAGGGGAAATGACCCCAGGTCCTCACATCATTTGTAAAACAAGGACCAGACACAATAATATGGTTTAGATGGAGCAGGCTCTATCATAGTAGTAATAACAAGATCAAAGAAATGCTTATCAGAATGTAAGCTTCAAAATATGTCATCAAAATAAGGTCTCCATCTCTGGGTGACACAGATGTCCCTAAGTCAAGAGGTATGTAAGGAGAGGAAGACGAATTTACTAAACACTGGAGAAGATCCAAGAATCCCACTTCACAGGGCCAGTAAGGCGCAATCAGAATTATATGCACCCACTCCATCAACAACTTCCTTTTCACTCGGGAAATCAGAGGAAAAGAGGAAACACACATAACAGAAAAGTGCCACAGAATGCCCATTGTTTCCACTTAGAGAGCGAGAGGTTCCCAGGTCCTGGAGTAAAACAAGTGAACCATACAGCTCAACTGGGATATCATCAGATCCACAACCAGAAGACCCCATCTCTGAAATATGGAGTTGAACACAGTGTGTTTGAGTTCCTAACTTCCAGAATCCAGACTTTGATGGCTGAGAAAATCTGCTATAAAACAGAGAGGAGGAGATGTACCTTCCGCCAAAAGCAAGGATCAGACGCTGCACTTTTGGTCTCTCTTTAGAGGTTGACAAGCCACCCTCATTGCGTTGTTGAACTGAATCCTTACCGGCAGGCCCCAGAGAAACTGGGACAAACGCATAAAATCTAAATCGATCAAAGTTCAAATACACTGATGGACAAAAGACTCTTGCTGTCAGACCAAAGGTCCTGAGCCATCTAAAAGCTAAACAAGGCACCACAACCTTTCACATTGGCACATGTCAGGACTATGAACCAATTCAGGATGACTAAGGAATGACCCAGAGTGAGATGGGAGAAGTGAAGCCACCAACAAAGATTTGACTTTGTCCAGCTGGAAAGAGAGAAGATACTGCTATTGAGACCAATTCCTGAAAATCTCCAGCTGCAATTCTATAGTGTGAAATTGGGCAAACGGAACTGCCTCCAAGGCAGAAATCAGATACCGCAGTACCTTCATGTACTCTTACTCCTGCACCATTGAAGATGGGTGAACCAAGGCCTGAGGCAGCATCAACATCTTGTGTTCTGGCAGAAAGACCCATTCCTGAAGAATGTTGACTCTCATGCCAAGAAAGATGAGAACCAGGGACAAAATCAGGAAGGATTGCTTGAAACTTATCATCCAGCATTGCTGCTCCAGTATTGACAAATGTCTGAAGCTGAAAACGCAAGGCCTCTTCTGCAATGACCTTTGTGAAAACCAGCTGAAAGGAAGACAGCCCAAATGGGAGGGTGGTCAACTGAAAGCGACGGTCTAGAAGGAAGGAAGAGCCAAGGATCTGCAGGCTAAAATAATATTTGCTCCTGACCATCTCCTCTGAAGTCACATTTAAAACTGACCTTTTCTGGTGGTTAGGTGGGGGTAAAGTGGAGAGAGTCTCCACCTGCAGAGACAATAAAGACTGAATGTGGAGGGGCAAAATCTGCCCTGAAGGGGCCTATAAGAAAGAGAGAGAGAGAGAGAGAGAGAGAGAGAGAGAGAGAGAGAGAGAGAGAAAAGCATAGGGATTACATGAAGGCAGAAAAAGCTGCCACAGCTACTTGAAACAGATAATTGGTCGTGATGGACCACACGGAGGAAACACTGGTGATCTGCATGCATGATAATATGCAGATAGGCACCCTTCAAGGCCAAGGATGATAAAAACTCTTCCAGACACAAAGTGGTGTATGAACAAAATGACTGAGATGCTCCAGATGCAGAATATGGTGACAATTATTGCCAGCAGTGTGAACCATGAAAAAACTGGAAGAGAAAAATCTCTCCTAGGAAGGCACAGGTACCAGAAGCTGCCTAACCCCAAGGAAGGGAAGTCTGGAGTAGACCACCTAGGAAGCAAAGAAGATGACACAAAGAAGAAGAATAGAATGCAAAGCCTTCCAAGAGCACCTGAAAAGCACACGGGTGTGAAAAGGATGCCTCCAAGCACATGAAGAGGACCAGACTCCTGCCACTCATGTAGAGAGAGGACGACTCACCAGCTGGTGGAGACTGGGAAGACATCTTGCCTGCCCAGGCCTTTTTGTGTGTCTGGGAAGGGTACGCTAGGACTGAAACAGATGCCCTGGGGGTCATACCCACCTGGAGTGGGTAAAGATGACGATGCGCCCTCCCAGAAAGAGAAGGCCTTGGGATGAACTGAGACAGGTGAGCACACCTGTCCCCAGAAGAATGGTCAAGAGCCTTTCTCCCTTATTTCTGTGTCAGACCAATGGATGCCCACAAGTGGGGTCTGAGGCTGCTTGGAAAAATGGTCAGTCAATGACGAGCAGCAACAGAAGGCACTAAGGCCTTTCTAATGAGAGCAGCAAAAGACCAAGATCACCGCAGTAAGATGCACGTTAGTCACTAGATCTTACAGACAGCAAGGACAAAAGCCTCCCCAGATGTATCTACATCTAAGAGGTGGGTCCCTCGACCAGTAATATCTTTCATAACCAAAAACATCAGAAGTTGGGCAGGAGGTGGCCCTAAAAGCATGAACGTTCACCTTAAGAGGCATTCCAGGAAACTAGTTGCCTGGCAATTAAATCTAATAAGGTGAAACATCAGAGTCTATTGTAGAGGGGATGGCCCATTGCTATAGAGCAACATGAAAGACAGGAGGGTGGGATTGGGGAGAGAAGAAATCCCTCCAGACCTAACAGGGTTAAAGAATGACAGAGAGCAAAGCACACTGCATCCCTCCCACATCTGGAGGGAATGGTCTAAGAGTTTGAAGGTCTCCCACCCCATACTTAGGAGAATCCCCAACAGAAGCCCCAGGGTCTTCCATAGATTAACTCCCAGGAGAAAGGGACATAACCTCAGCAGAGTCCCTCTCCGCAAGAGAGGAGAATTATATATATATATCTGGAGCCAAACAGAATACAAAGATGGAGATTCCACCTCTTAAAAAACAGGCCTTGTGGGAAATGTAGCCAGTTCAGTGCCAAAAATGGAATGGCACATTGGCTCTCCAACCACTGGATCCATTCACCACCTAAATATAGTAAGAAATATCAAGAAGCAAGTAGCTGTACATATGGAACACTGCACAAACTTGTGAGAGCAGGTGAACTGCAACGGCCATTAAAGCATGTAATTCATCAGTGGAAGGCTCCCAACTGGCATAAAGCCCACAGAGTACTAAGGGGCAAATTATAAGTTCCCTCTTGTTCACCAGAGCCACAGAGAGAGACCACCATTGTCAAGCAGACATAGGTCCCATAAAAGCTTGCACTGTGGTCCATATCCATCAAGGAGGACAAGGATAGGAGCCTACATAATGGAGGATTAAATAACCCCACGTAAATAAGTACAACATAAAAGGATACCTATGAGAATTTTTGGAGACCAACACAGCAAAACCAAGGTACAGGAAACAAAGTGGTTATTGAGAAAAGAAATCCAGAAGGGCACCTACATGGGCACAACAGCCTGTAAGACCTGCTAACCAAAATTAGCCAGCAAACTGACAAGGGAGTGGTAAAATGTGTCAAATGTGTGAAGAGATGCCAACATCACCACCTTACAGAACGGTTCCGCAGAGGCCTGATTCTTGGAGGCCCAAGAGTCATCCATAGACCCGGTGGAAATTAAAGGGCAGTGGCTTTTCCTTGAGAACATACTCCTGGAGAATGGTAGCCTTAATCCAAGAAGTCAATGTCACCTTACATGCAGCCTGGCCCACACAAAAGTAAGTGAATCAGATTTCTTGCTGAATGCAATGAACATAGTACTTCAAGCACCTAACTTCATGCAAACGATGAAGCTCCTGCGCCTGTCTGTTAGATGGCATAGGACAGAGAGAAGGAAGAACAAACTGAGCTAATGAGAAACTCAGAGAACCTTAGGGAGAGACCCTATTGGATTCCTCAAAACTGCACTATCAGAGTGAAAAACCAGAAAGAGTGGTTTACAAGAAACTGACTTACGTGTCTTCAACATAGTATCAATGACAGAAATACCCTTTTTCCTTAGGATGTTGGTTTCACAAGCCAAACTGTCAGACCCATCCTCTCTACCTTTGGATGACACAGTAGACCCAGAGTCAAGAGGTCTGTATGCAGATTGAGTCTAAACAGCGCTGACACAGACAGAGTGAATAAAACCAGGCCTGATGGGAGCATAATGGGGCAATTGGAATGAAATGAGCCCCCTCAATCATGATTTTCCTCAGCACTCTGGGAATCAGAGGAAATAAAGGAAAAAATGCATGCAAGTTGAAAATGCCATGGAATGATCGTTGCATCCACTGCGAGAGCTAGACGGTCCTGAGGTCTGGACAGAACTGAGGGACCTTGTGTTTCAGCCAACAGGACATTAGTCCACTGCAGGAGGGCCCCACAGACTGAATATAGTCAAACACCATCTGACTTGCAACTGAGAGTCTGCCACAATACTGACTACCCCAGGGATACGGACAGTGGAGAGAGCTGGAACATGAGCCTCCGCCCAAGTGAGAATCAGCCGAACTTTGTACCACGCAGCTGCACTTCTGGCCTCTCCCTAGAGGTTGATGTAAGCCTCTACCATTGCATTGTTGGACTGGATCTGCACAGGGGAACCCTGGAGGAATTGAGCCCAACATTGCAAGGCTAGGCAAATCACCCAAAACTGCATAACTTTGATGGACAGAGACACTCCACTCTAGTCCTAAGACCCTGAGCCTCTGAGGACCAAAAGTGGCACAGCAGCCTGACAGGCTGGTATCAGTTAGGACTATCATCCAGTTTAGAAAACCCAGTGGATGTGCCAGCGACAGATGGGACCTCTGCAGCCACCAGTGAAGGTATGCCTTCATCCAGTTGGACAAGATCATGACACAGAAGAGAAGAAACTGATGCCTGGACCAGTTTCTAAGAATCTCCAGGTGCAGCTCCCACGTATGAAACTGTGCATGTGGGACTGCCATCAGGGCTCCCCAGCACCTTCATATACTACTGCACCATAGTGGATAGGTTGAGTAGTGCCTGAGACAACAATCTTCTCTTCTGGGAGAAACACCCTTCCCAAAGAGTGTTGAATCTCATAACAAAAATAGGAGAGAACTAGTGAAGATTAAAAAAACCAAACTGTTCTGTAACTGAACAGACAGGCAAGTCTGAATCCGAAGGCTCATAGTCTTCTCTGTCATGATCTTTGTAAAGTCCCACAGAGTGGCGACTTACACAAAGGGAAGGACTATGAACTTAAAGACAGTCTAGAAAAGCAGCCCACAGGAAACACTGATGATATGAATGAATGGTAACATTTATAGAGACCAAAAACACCACTGGACAAGTGGTAGTGCTGACAAAGCACAAGGCCTCTATCCTGAACCCAGGTGCAAGAACAAAATGGTTCAGGAGCTTCAAGTCAAGAACGGAACGGTATCCACTTTCTTTTTTGGGGGGAACTATGAAGAGGTTGGAATAGAGACCCATGAACCTTTCCTGAAAAAAGAGGAGAGACTAAGTTTAAAAGCAGACGACTCTACACAGGATAGCAGGGAACTCTGGACATGAACACCAAAAAAAAAAAAAAAAATAGGAGGACACAAAGTCTATGCAGTACCCTTCTGAAGATATCAGCAAAACAAACTGGTCCACCACAGAGAGAGCGCACACTGTGAAAAAGGTTCAGACAACTGCCTATTGCCTGAGGAGGACGACACACCTGCGAGTCATGTACAGGTAGAAAGGTCAGCTGTGGGTTTCCAAGAAGGTGTCTTGGAAAGGAGGAATATTAAGGAGTAACCTGAGGGAATAAAGCACTCTTACTGCCAGTGGCATGACTAAAACCCTACTATAGCTCTGGGCCAAACAACTGCTTTCCCACAAAAGAAAGGGTCATCTAGGACCTTTTATAAGGCTGGACAGCAGACCAGGGGCACGATTCTATTGCAGGTACTAATTTTATCACTGCTTTTTATCTCCAGGTTTCCCCATAGACTTCAGTAGGAAAATGTTTGATAAAACAGGTGTTACTATCACCTGTAACAGAATCCAGCCCCAGATCTTTAGCCAGAAAGCGAGAGGAGCGGCTATAGAAAAAGCTGAGGCCTTCCCAGTAAATCTGGCAACAGGATAGGCTGCTTATGCCAGATGTATATTAGTCTCAAGGATCTTCGAGAAAGCCATAACAAAATCCTCCTTAGGAATTCCACGTGGACAGCCATGCCCCTTAGTCAGGTGTGACATAAGGCAGCACCAGAAGACACAAAGTTCACCTTCAATCGAGAATCCAGGAGCTTATCCTTCTGGTTCTTAAATGCTGTTGCATCCACAAGTAACAACGCTATAGTGTAGGAAAGGAGAGAAAATGTAGATCCAACTGCTGGGTGTGGGGTATCACTGCCCTAAAAGAACCTGAAGGATTACAAGAAAGATATCTGGGAAGGAACAATCACACCAGGCATCCTGCATTTGTCCAGGAGTACCTGGTCTAATGAATGATTGTCACAGTAATCAGGCAAAGAAGGACACACACGGTAATAAAATATGGCCACCTTTATTAGAATATACAGTGATAATAATATTTGCGATATAGCGATGACAATATCCCACACAACCCCAGACCACCAGATGATAGGGCCCAAGCTCATACCCAGAGCCGCAAACAGTGCTACACACTGCACTACTGCGAGGTACCAAAGACTAAAGGCAACAGGGAGCGAGAGTTAGACAGAGCTGCAGGACACAGAGGCTAATGGTCAGGCAGGATAGGAGCGTACAGAGCGAGCAGTCAGCCAGAGCCACAGGTCAGACAAGTGGGGGATACACGGAGCGATAGGAGCCAGAGGACAGACAAACTGGGGTCATACACAGAGCGAGTAAGTCATCCAGAGCCACAGGTCAGAACCGATGTGGGTAGTCAGACCAGCCGGGGTCATACACGGAGCAGATTCTCAAGTAAGCACAGGTCACAGCGGAGCACAAGAGTAACTAACAGCACCACATAAGGGCAATGACTCCCAGGCCCAAGGAGGTTTATAAAGGAGCAGAAGGAGGTGGGACCCAATTAGGCCACCCAGAATAGGCCCATAAACAGGCGTCCGTGCTAATGCCTGTTACCTGATGTCAGCAATGAGGAAGTGGCCGGAGGCCATGGCGGCCAGCGGCCATAGAAAGGTAGGAAGCGCAAGAACACTTCGCCTCTAAGGAAGACTGTGATAATGATGAAGAGGAAAAGAGGGACCACCTCCTTTCTGCACCTTTTTAAAAATATGTGGTGAAGAAGAACTGGAATCTGAGGCATCACAGACCTTCAGAAGACAGCTTGAATGAGACCCTCAGAAGGAGAACCAAGATCTTCCTGAAAAAAATCCCAAATTGCGAAGGATGCATTCAAATCATTGTAATCCGAGTCCCTGTTTTCATCTGACGAGTCCCCTACCGTGGGAAATCGCTTCAGTGATTGGGGGAGGGGGTCTTAACCTTTAACAGAGGAAGGTATAGATCTCCTAGAAGGAGATAGGGTCTCGCCCATGTACCCCTTAGGCACAGACATAGCCAGGAGACCCTTAAAATATATTACACAACAATAAAAATGAGAAAAGTACTTAAATAAAGTTAAAACAACTTATCTGACTGAAAAGCATAGTAAAACGTAATATGCACTAAATACGTATACTGCGGCGTTGACCCTAGTGAGTAAGACCAGCACCTTTCACTGCTGAGATGCTTTTTATTCAAACGTATTTGTAGCTCAAAGTTGAACTTTTATCCAGGAGCAGTACATAAATAGCCTGAAATTGTACAATGGCGCTGTTGCTAAACCATCCTATGGAGGTTTAGGGTTAATTGACCAGAGCTGTCCATAGGATCGTGTAGCAACAGCACCAATGTACAATTTCAGGCTATTTATGTACTGCTCCTGGATAAAAGTTCAACTTTGAGCTACAAATACGTTTGAATAAAACACCTCTCAGCAGTGTAAGTGCCTTTGTTTTACTCAGGAAAATAAACCCAAAAATATACATTTATTTTCATATTGTTACGATCTCTTGAAAAGTTTCAAGTGACATGAAAGTAAATGGAGACCAACCTCGGCAATGAAAAGGGAAGTGGCTCCGTGCAGGACCTCCTCTTCCCATGCACGAAAGTCTGTGGGAAAAGTCTTACGAGTAATGTATTCACTAGCAAATGACCATCTTAAAATGGAGTGGTAGCTCTCTAGCTGATTAGCAACATCAACCCCCTATATGATAATCGGGGGAGGGGAGTACCCCAGGCTACAGCTATGCAGTTCAAAGATAGAGAAGCCCCACAATCCTCCTTAAACCAACCAGAGCGCAACCAGCGGAAGAGAGAATCCCTAATATGGTCTGTGTTCAGATTACCCAGAGGCAAGTGAGCTAGAATATGTCCCACAGCAGCCAGAGTTAGTATATGCCTTCCAGAACAAAAGATAAATACCTGACTGCTGTGTGATGGACTCCTACCTAGGTAAGTGCTTCTGTTACACACAGTAATTATATAGTTACACCTGACTGCTGTGTGATGGACTCCTACCTAGGTAAGTACTTCTGTTACACACAGTAATTATATAGATACGCCTGACTGCTGTGTGATGGACTGCTACCTAGGTAAGTGCTTCTGTTACATACAGTAATTATATAGATACGCCTGACTGCTGTGTGATGGACTCCTACCTAGGTAAGTGCTTCTGTTACATACAGTAATTATATAGATACGCCTGACTGCTGTGTGATGGACTGCTACCTAGGTAAGTTCTTCTGTTACACACAGTAATTATATAGATATACACCTGACTGCTGTATGATGGACTCCTACCTAGGTAAGTGCTTCTGTTACATACAGTAATTATATAGATACGCCTGACTGATGTGTGATGGACTGCTACCTAGGTAAGTGCTTCTGTTACACACAGTAATTATATAGATACGCCTGACTGCTGTGTGATGGACTGCTACCTAGGTAAGTGCTTCTGTTACACACAGTAATTATATAGATACGCCTGACTGCTGTGTGATGGACTCCTACCTAGGTAAGTGCTTCTGTTACACACGGTAATTATATAGATACACCTGACTGCTGTGTGATGGACTCCTACCTAGGTAAGTGCTTCTGTTACATACAGTAATTATATAGATACGCCTGACTGATGTGTGATGGACTGCTACCTAGGTAAGTGCTTCTGTTACACACAGTAATTATATAGATACGCCTGACTGCTGTGTGACGGACTCCTACCTAGGTAAGTGCTTCTGTTACACGCAGTAATTATATAGATACACCTGACTGCTGTATGATGGACTCCTACCTAGGTAAGTGCTTCTGTTACACACAGTAATTATACAGATACGCCTGACTGATGTGTGATGGACTGCTACCTAGGTAAGTACTTCTGTTACACACAGTAATTATATAGATACACCTGACTCCTGTATGATGGACTCCTACCTAGGTAAGCGCTTCTGTTACACGCAGTAATTATATAGATACACCTGACTGCTGTATGATGGACTCCTACCTAGGTAAGTGCTTCTGTTACACACAGTAATTATATAGATACGCCTGACTGATGTGTGATGGACTGCTACCTAGGTAAGTGCTTCTGTTACACACAGTAATTATATAGATACACCTGACTGCTGTATGATGGACTCCTACCTAGGTAAGTGCTTCTGTTACACACAGTAATTATATATATACGCCTGACTGCTGTGTGACGGACTCCTACCTAGGTAAGTGCTTCTGTTACACACGGTAATTATATAGATACGCCTGACTGCTGTGTGACGGACTCCTACCTAGGTAAGTGCTTCTGTTACACACGGTAATTATATAGATACACCTGACTGATGTGTGACGGACTCCTACCTAGGTAAGTGCTTCTGTTACTCACAGTAATTATATAGATTATTACAGAGGGAGGAGAGGGGACCTTAATACATAGTAGGATTGCAGATTCCTAATACACAAGAAGAGTAGCGGGCTCTTAGTATAAAGGGAAGGAAAGCCTTAACACCACAATATTTAGGCCTTAATACATACAGGAAAATCTTTCTTGTCTTTCTTCGGAAGCAGCTGTTGTTTCTGTATGTCCCCTACTGGGTTATTGAGCCTCGTGGATCCGTCCCCAATACCTAAAATACAAAGGGAAACATTGGACAGTATTACAGGTCACGTCTCACAAGGCTGGACTACTGGTGTAAGACCACAGGTCAATGCTTGTCTTCAGATTAACGCTTAGGAATCCGCAAAGTGTACAGAGCTGAAATCAACAAATTGAGAACACTGGTGAAGAACAATATGGTAAGGGGACACTTGGGTAGCAGTACACACTGCTCCACAGTACGATACTATATTGGGGAAAAAGGACAGATATTGAGGAAAAGAACAAGCCACCTATACAAAATAAAAGGTTGGCTTGCCAGTTGGCCGGCATTTTTGTGGTCCAAATGAAAGTCTAGAAAATACGAAGGTCACCATGCTCAAAGGGAACATTAGCGCACAGAGTGAAAGAAAGATCTGGGAATTTAAATGAATGGTTATGTTTGACACATTGAACACAGGCCTGAGCCTGGGGATGGGCTTCATGTCTCATTATAAGATTGTATAGAGAGAAATCTTACCAACTCCCAGACTAGCCGGCTCTTCACTCCTCTGTTATTGAGCATTTCCTTGTTCCCAGGACTTAGATCCAACCCTGTGCAGATCATCTCAGTCTACGTAGACTGGATATTTACCAAGCTAATTGTCCCCCCATTGTGTTCTCATATAATGTGTTCCAAATGTATGTCATACTATGTTATTCCAGATTTATTTGTTAACGTCTGAAGAAGGGACTATGGTGTCCTGAAAGCTTGCACTTTCTAATACCTCAGTTATAGAAGATATCACCTTTACCTATATAACACTATAGAATCAGCGATAACCCTCAGGAGGTGGCGTGATAATGGAGGGCAGTATTACAAAGACACACAATCTGACTCCAAACTCACTTCCTGCATCGTCATTAATCTGACTCCAAACCCACAACACAAGTTGTCAACAGGATACGGTAACAAGCAGTTGACTGACAAAGCGCACTACACTCTGGCACTGAAAGAGTAAATTAAAGGAAATTTAAAGTTCTCCTTGTATGTAAGGGGTGGCATCATCAACAGGTTTTGTATATTTTGCACCACTTAAAGGGATAGTAATACTTCATTTTAACTTTATTTTATTTTGTAGGCATTAAAAAAACATGAAGAATGATATAAGTCTTAGCGCTCAAACCTTTATGGTTTAAGAGATATTCACAAGCAAAGTATCCCTTCCCTGTTCAACCAGATCAGAAGGGAGGTGCCCAGGTAGACTGCAGAGAGGGACAATCTTCAATTAAGATAATGGAAAAAGCTGAAAAACTTGTCAAGGGGGGAAGGGCTTTCATTGTTTTCATACAAAGAAAATTGTCCCCTTCTGTTATCTGTACTGTCATACAACCAGACTCACATCTGAGAAGAGATGGCTTACACTAGGTAAAAGGGGTGGGGAGGGGAACTTTGCTTGTGAATATCTCATAAACCATAAAGGTTTGAGAGATAAGACTTATATCATTCTTCATGTTTTTTTAATGCCTATAAAATAAAATAAAGTTAAAACGAAGTGTTACTATCCCTTTAATGAACCAGTCACCTAGACATTCCATGTTTTTTTATAATCTGTATGAAAAACTGCTTGTGTCTCAATCCAGTCAAATTTATAAACAGATTGATTTGCAGATAAGGGTATTTTTGTGTATTTACTGATAAATCCTTTTCTCTTAGTGCTTGTGCTTAGTGCACAGTCATTAATCTGACTCCGAACCCACTTCCTACACAGTCAACCTGACTCCAAACTCACTTCCTGCATCGTCATTAATCTGACTCCGATCTCACTTCCTGCACCATCATTAATCTGACTCCGAATCCACTTCCTGCACCATCATTAATCTGACTCAGGACCCACTTCCTGCACCATCATTAATCTGACTCCGATCTCACTTCCTGCACCATCATTAATCTGACTCCGAATCCACTTCCTGCACCATCATTAATCTGACTCAGGACCCACTTCCTGCACCATCATTAATCTGACTCAGGACCCACTTCCTGCACCATCATTAATCTGACTCAGGACCCACTTCCTGCACCATCATTAATCTGACTCAGGACCCACTTCCTGCACCATCATTAATCTGACTCAGGGCCCACTTCCTGCACCATCATTAATCTGACTCCGATCTCACTTCCTGCACCATCATTAATCTGACTCAGGACCCACTTCCTGCACCATCATTAATCTGACTCAGGACCCACTTCCTGCACCATCATTAATCTGACTCCGATCTCACTTCCTGCACCATCATTAATCTGACTCAGGACCCACTTCCTGCACCATCATTAATCTGACTCAGGACCCACTTCCTGCACCATCATTAATCTGACTCAGGACCCACTTCCTGCACCATCATTAATCTGACTGCAAACCCACTTCCTGCACCATCATTAATCTGACTGCAAACCAACTTCCTGCACCATCATTAATCTGACTCAGGACCCACTTCCTGCACCATCATTAATCTGACTCCGATCTCACTTCCTGCACCGTCATTAATCTGACTCCGATCTCACTTCCTGCACCATCATTAATCTGACTCAGGACCCACTTCCTGCACCATCATTAATCTGACTCAGGACCCACTTCCTGCACCGTCATTAATCTGACTCAGGACCCACTTCCTGCACCATCATTAATCTGACTGCAAACCCACTTCCTGCACCATCATTAATCTGACTGCAAACCAACTTCCTGCACCATCATTAATCTGACTGCAAACCAACTTCCTGCACCATCATTAATCTGACTCAGGACCCACTTCCTGCACCATCATTAATCTGACTCCGAATTCACTTCCTGCAGCATCATTAATCTGACTCCGAATTCACTTCCTGCACCATCATTAATCTGACTCCGAACCTACTTCCTGCACCATCATTAATCTGACTCAGGACCCACTTCCTGCACCATCATTAATCTGACTCAGGACCCACTTCCTGCACCATCATTAATCTGACTGCAAACCCACTTCCTGCACCATCATTAATCTGACTGCAAACCAACTTCCTGCACCATCATTAATCTGACTCAGGACCCACTTCCTGCACCATCATTAATCTGACTCCGATCTCACTTCCTGCACCGTCATTAATCTGACTCCGATCTCACTTCCTGCACCATCATTAATCTGACTCAGGACCCACTTCCTGCACCATCATTAATCTGACTCAGGACCCACTTCCTGCACCGTCATTAATCTGACTCAGGACCCACTTCCTGCACCATCATTAATCTGACTGCAAACCCACTTCCTGCACCATCATTAATCTGACTGCAAACCAACTTCCTGCACCATCATTAATCTGACTGCAAACCAACTTCCTGCACCATCATTAATCTGACTCAGGACCCACTTCCTGCACCATCATTAATCTGACTCCGAATTCACTTCCTGCAGCATCATTAATCTGACTCCGAATTCACTTCCTGCACCATCATTAATCTGACTCCGAACCTACTTCCTGCACCATCATTAATCTGACTCTGAACCCACTCCCTGCACAGTCATTAGTCTGACTGCAAACCCACTTCCTGCACAGTCATTATTCTGACACAGTGTGGAATATGCACAAAAAGTATGGGGATATTCTGGGGCAAACCACTGTACCAGAAGGGGGAAATGAAAACTTCTAAAATATGTGTCACTTCAATGCACAGGTCTTCTAAGCACTCTTTCACAATAAACTGTTTAAAAGACAGATTTAAAGGGCAACTCTCAGGTGTACTCAGGGTCTCAGCTGCTCTGGATCAAAGAAGAGCCCCTGGTGCCCTACACTACTGATCGAGAAGCACTGACTGAACTGCCAAATTTTTGGGTAATATGTGTCCGTAGTTCTCAGGCTATCAGGGACATGTCTTCTATCCCCCCATCTTGTCTATGGGACTACACACTGCACCCAAGAAGCCTGTGGCTTGTCCTACAGACTCCCTGGTTCTATACAGACCCCATTCCCTACAGTTCCCACAGATTATCAGGGACATTTCTTCTATCTCCATCAAGTCTATGGTGTTACAGGTTCTGGTCCTGATGATGTTCAGCCTACTGTGGTTCGGCAGAGTGCTCGGCCTTCCTGCTTCTGCAGCTTTTACCCAAGTCCCAGTTCCTACTGCTGCTGTTAGTCAGGGCATTATGGGGAAGCACAGTCTGCGGAACACAACCTGGGCTGCTCTGTCTCCTGTGGGCCTGCGGAGCTCGGCTCTCTGGCTGGTGTTTGATGGTGCTGGATCTCTCTTCATCAGCCATGTTTTCCTCTGGGCAGCTGTTCATCCTCAGAGGCTGTTGGGGTAAAAGACACGATCACTGTACTGCTCTGGGTCAGACATTTACTAAGCAACACAAAGCTGATGGCACTGCTCTATTCAACAAAAAATAATATCAGAAATCGCTTATACAGTCTTATGAAAAAGGAAGTACACCCTCTTTGAATTCTGCGGTTTTACATATCAGGACATAAAAAAATCATCTGTTCCTTAGCAGGTCTAAAACTTAGGTAAATACAACCTCAGATGAACAACACATTGCATATTACACCATGTCATGATTTATTTAACAAAAATAAAGCCACAATGGAGAAGCCATGTGTGAAAAACTAAGTACACCTTATGATTAAGTAACTTGTAGAACCACCTTTAGCAGCAATAACTTGAAGTAATCATTTTCTGTATGACCATCTGTCTATCACATCGTTGTGGAGGAATTTTGGCCCTCTCTTCTTTACAATGTTGCTTCAGTTGATTGAAGTTTGCTGGCATTTGTTTATGCACAACTCTCTTAAGGTCGCGCCACAGCATTTCAATGGGGTTGAGGTCTGGACTTTAACTGGGCCATTGAAACACAGCCATTCTATTTTAGAGTTGCTTGGGATCATTGTCCCGTTGCATGCCCCAATTTTGGCCAAGCTTTAGCTGTTAGACAAATGCCCTCCCATTTGACTCTAGAATACTTTGGTATACAGAGGAGGTCATGGGGATTACCAAGAGTTCCGGGATGTATTTGATAGGGGCTGGGCTGGTGAGTTCCCGCCTCACCGCCCATATGATTGTACCATTGAGTTGCAACCGGATGTCAAACCTCCTCGAGGTCGAGTCTACCCCCTTTCTGTCACAGAGAATAAGGCCATGTAGGAGTATGTTGTGGATGCACTGTCCCGGGGTTCATCTGCAATTCCTCCTCTCCCGCTGGGGCAAGATTCTTCGTCGTGAAGAAAAAGAGTGGTGAACTGAGACCCTGTATCGATTACAGGGGGCTCAACCATAACATGGTCAAACACACCTACCCAATCTCACTTACTACCAAGCTATTCGATTGGTTAAAAGGGCCCAAGGTGTTCACCAAGCTCGACCTGCGAGGGGCGTACAATTTGGTATGGATGAAGAAGGGCCAAGAATGGAAAACAGTGTTTAACACCAGGAGCGGGCATTACGAATACCTTGTAACGTCCTTCGGTCTCTGCAATGCTCCCTTGGTTTTCTAGGAATTCTTAAATTATGTCCTCAGGGACTTGCTCCAACAATGCGTGGTGGTATATTTGGAAGACATTCTGATCCATTCCGCCTCCATGGAAAGCCACCATGCAGATGTAGCCCAAGTTCTGCTAAAAATTATGCAAAAACAACTTATTCTGCAAATTAGAAAAATGTGAGTTCAACCACAAACAGGTCACCTTCTTGGGGTACATAAACTGAGAGGTCGGTTTCACTATGGACCCTAAGAAACTCTCGGCTGTTCTCGAGTGGTCGCGACTTGTAGGTCTCTGATCCCTTCAACGCTTCCTCTGGTTTGCCAATTACTACAGGAAATGTATCCACAATTTTTCCTCGATTGTAAAACCCCTTACCGACATGACCAAAAAAAGATGGTAACTCCATGCACTGGTCTCTGGAGGCCATCAAAGCATTTGTGGCATTAAAAGTCGCCTTTGCCGCAGCACCCATTTTGGCACACCCGAAACCAGAGCTTCCATTCATACTTGAGGTCGATGCATCTGAGACAGGAGTAGGCGCTCTCCTGTCTCAACATCCTACTCCTGAAAGCCAGTTGCACCAGAGTGGGTATTTCTCGAAGAAGCTAAGTCCTGCAGAGTGCAACTATGAAATTGGTGACCATGAGTTGCTGGCAATAATACTTGCTCTCAAAGAATGGAGGCATTTGCGCGACAGAACTTCACTGCCAATCCTAATCCTCACTGATCATAAAACCTCACATATCTGTCAGAAGCTAATTGCTTGACTCTAAGACAGGCCGATGGGCCCAATTTCTGTCCTGTTTTAATTATGTGGTCTCGTATCTGTCAGGCACCAAAAATGTCCAGGCTGATGCCCTATCCTGACAGTTCTCAGGCGTTAAGGAGGAGAGCCCTCCTAGTCCTATTATCCCAACGGACAGAGTACTGGCCACCATACGTACAAGCATTACATTTCCCCTCGGGGAGAGAATACGAGCCGCCCAAGTAGATGTACCTGCTGAGACTCCTTCTGGGCGCTGTATCTTACCTAGTAACCTCCGTACCAAGGTACTTTCCACATACCATCTTTTCTGGTGGCCAGAACTTGGCAAAGATAATGCTGCCTTTGTAGCTTCCTGTCCAGTCTGTGCGCAGAGCAAATCACCCTGTCACCTTCCCGTGGGCCTTCTCCAACCCATACCCAATGGGGAGAAGCCATGGTCACACCTTGCCATGGACTTCATAGTCAACCTTCCTTTTTCTAACAGTAACACGGTCATCATCATGGCAGTTGACCGATTTTCCAAAATAATTCACTGCATACCTTTCAAAATACTCCCATCCGCTAAAGAGTTGGCTACAGTCTTTGTCAAAGAGGTCTATCATCTACATGGGGTTCTGAAAGTCAGTTTCTGACCGGGGTAGCCAGTTTGTCTCAAAATTCTGGAGGGCCTTCTGTGCGCAACTAGGTATTCAACTCTCCTTCTCCTTGGCCTATCACCCGCAATAGAATAGGGCCTCGGAAAGGGCTAATCAGGCCTTGGAGCAATTCCTGCGGTGTACATCTCAGACCATCAGAACAACTGGTTGCACCTGCTACCTTGGGCAGAGTTTGCTCATAACAGTGCTGCCTCTGCTTCCACCTGGCTCTCCCCCTTCATGGTGAATTATGGACATCAACCCTCCATGATTCCAGATTCGTTCTCCCCCCAGGGGATTCCGGCATTGGAGGATCATCTCCAGCGAATCCGTTCCACATGGGTGCAGGTCCAAGAGTCGTTGCAACGCTCGCAACAATCCCAGGAGCTCCAGGCCAATCGTAAATGCTTACCTGCACCCTTCTACCATGTCGGTGAGAATGTCTGGTTGTCCTCCAGAAATCTCCACCTCCGAGTGCCCTCTCAGAAACTGGCTCCATGCTTTGTGGAGACCTTTCGTATCCTCCAACGTGTGAACCCTGTGGCCTATGCCTTAGACCTCCCTCCAAATATGCGGGTACACAGCGTGTTCCATGTCTCGCTGCTGAAACCCCTGGCTTGCAATTGCTTCACTACGGTCACTCCTCAAACCCATTTGGTGCACGTTGACGCCCACGAGGAGTTCGAGGTCCGCTCCATAGTGGACTCTCGTAGGTTCCAAGGGAGGCTTCAATATTTGGTCCATTGGAAGGGGTACGGTCCAGAAAAGCGCTCATGGGTTCCAGCTGCAGACATGCATGCCCCCGCCCTCCACCATACTTTCCATGCATGATTTCCCCATAAATATGGTCCTGCCCCATGGGGGGAGGGGGCACTGTCAAAGTTTGGCTGAGCTGCTCTAACTCTGCTGCTTGATTCTACTGTCTAAGCTAATCCAGTACTCTGCTATCCATTACTGCTGCCTTCCCTTTGCTGAATCAGGCTGACCTCTCTGTGTTTGCTCGCCTGACTGCTATCAGCCAACAGCCTACCCTCCTAGAGTATTTAAAGCAGCTTGGCTCACTACCTGATTACTCTTGTGTTTGCTTCTGGCTGCAAGAGTGTTCTACTGTGCTCCTGAATTCCTGTGCATGACCTGGCTTCCTCTGACGTCCATTCTGGTTCCTGACTCCCTGGCTTGTTCCTGACATCACTGATCTCCATATTCCTGACCCCAGCTTGGCTGAGTACCTGTCTTGGTTCCTGACTCCGGCTTTTCTTTTTGTTTACTCTTCTGGATCACGATTTTGCTTTGTTTGCTTTTGTTATTTTAATTAAGGCGTTTTGCACTTTATATTTTTGTGTCTGTCTGGTCCCTGGTCCAGAACACCAGAATAGAGGAGACTTGCTGAAAAGGCACCCCTATTCAGGCTTTCAAGGAAAAAAAGAATCAATGTGGAGGAAGGGATTTGAAATTTATGCTGTACCCCCTCTAATACCACCCGGAAAACTAACTAGTCCAAAATGGAGGATGCCCAGGCATTTAAAAAGACCTGGAGACGGCCCCCTACAGGTAACAGACCAGGATTCTGTAAGTCATGAGGAGGTTGGCTTGTCAGATGATCTTTTGCGCAACCTAGTCCGTCGGAGATTTGCAGGGGTTGCGTTTGGAAGGCTTGCAGGATGCAGCCATCTGTACCTCAGACCCAATAAATGAATGCAAAGTATAGCAAAAACACACACAATGTGTGAGACAGCTCAGCATGGTACATACAGTGGACCAAGGCACTCAAAGGGTTACTCAACAATCTTTTGTCTTCAGGCTACCATCATAGAGAAAGGGCAGAATCTCTAGGGACTGAGCCACAAGGAACAGACTTGTCATAAAAGTCACCTCCACAGGGCAGAGTCCATAAGGCAACTGTGGACTTGACAATCCAACTCCAGGGAAGACAGTGATGGGGGCCCACCTAATGGGGGACTATACAGCCTGGTATCTAAAGATGAAATAATAACATCCCCAGCCAAACAGCTAGGAGGATGACCACTGCACTTCCTTTCAGCTTAGCAGAGCACATTAATCTGGAAGAGAGGGGGTTGAGCTGGAAGAAGAGGAAGGAGTCTCAACCCCACAGACCTTGTGTTTTGTGATTTGCCTTTGAATGTTTGTCTTGTGGACTGGAACTAGCACCCCGAGAGAAGAAGCAGAATCTCTGAAAAAGGAAGTTGCCATATAAGAAAAGTTTAGAAACCACAGACAGGATAAAGGAGGAGATGGTATTCTGATAAAAAATGTTTGAAAATCCTAAATAATTGCCAGCAGCACCCTTTGTCCAAAATGGAATTTCTCCATTGTAGTATAAAAAATTGGAGTCTCCACCCCACTCCCATGAAGAATTTAGGTGTTTAGGGGGAAATTCATGTGCCCACCTTCAGGCAAAAGGGGACTAAGAAACACTTAAAGGGATAGTAATACTTCGTTTTATCTTTATTTTATTTTGTAGGCATTAAAAAAACATGAAGAACGATATAAGTCTTATCTCTCAAACCTTTATGGTTTAAGAGATATTCACAAGCAAAGTATCCCCCCCCCCTTTTCAGCCAGATCAGAAGGGAGGTGCCCAGGTAGACTGCAGAGAGGGACAATCTTCAATTAAGATATGGGGAAAAAGCTGAAAAATTTGTCAAGGGGGGTAGGGCTTTCATTGTTTTCACAGGAAGAAGATTGTCCCCTGCTGTTATCTGTCTGGTCTATGGACTGCATTCCACATCTGAGAAGAGATGACTTACACTAGGTAAAAGGTCTGAGAGATAAGACTTATATGGTTCTTCATGTTTTTTTAATGCCTACAAAATAAAATAAAGATAAAATGAAGTATTACTATCCCTTTAACATGGTGGAGGGATTATTTACATGCCAACTGTCCTTGGATCTGCAGGAGTAATGAAAGGACACTAATGATATAGTATAAGTAGTGTTTTCATCCATAGGGTATGTCGTGACTTTATTGACTTGGCTAAACACTTGGTGGACATGTTTGCAGTTTCCACAGTCGCCTTTCCATTATATGGAATGACATTCTGAAAGTGGCCTACTGAGGACAGAAAATCTTCTTCAAGATGATCTTCCTGGATGGCTTTAACAAGCTGTTCATTACATGCCTCCATAGATTAGCAGGCCAATATGGAGACAAATGCAGGGCATATGATGGAGCCAACTCCTGAAAACAGATATCTTAAAACGGAATCCAGTTTTCTGTCCGCAGAGTCTTTCAGCGCTGCTGCATTTTGTTATGGAATAGTAGTGTGCTTGGATAGAAAAAGTGATGGGTCCACCACAGGAGTTACTGACCACACATTAGCCTGCTCCTGTGAAAATGGATAGAGATCTGCAAAATTCTTATAAATCGGGTGCCAGGTCTGGGAAGTGCCATTCAGCTGAAATCATCTGGTCCAGTTGTTCATACAGAAAAGAGGACAGCACTCTTGTTTTTGTGCTTTTAAACAGGTTTTTTGGTTGGATCACTCTGTGGACTGAAATCGGATACCAGTAATAACTCTAAACAGTTTAGATGGTTCTACAGACAATTCGTGTTCAGATCTGGAAGAACCATCAAATATAGGGGGCTCATTATTAGTAGAACTAGGATATTCTTACTCATCCTCTATGTTCTGGGTCTGGGAGAACAGGGGCCTGGTTGCTGAAGGGTGTTGAAGCCATCTTTTTTTCTGCAAGTTTGATGATGGGCAGCAAGCGATTTACTCAGAATTTTATCCAAGGAGTTGACAGCGGAATGTGGAAGGGCTTTGGCTCCTTGTGGAAGTTGAAGGAATATTCCCAGAGGTAAATGCAGAAACACTGAAAGATGCTGTAGCACATATATTACAGGAATGAGTGGGTCCCAGGGAGTTTAACCCCACAAGACTTACAAGTGGAAAAAATGCAAAAAAAAAAATATGATATTTATAAAACAATTTACAAAACCTGCACTATGTGATAATTACTGAAAGAGAGCTCAAATATGTCAACATGAAGAGCAGACCATGTAGAAATCAGTGGTAAACCTTTATGTTTGATCTGTACTCACTGACACCTTAAAGGGATAGTAATACTTCATTTTAACTTTATTTTATTTTGTAGGCATTAAAAAAACATGAAGAATGATATAAGTCTTATCTCTCAAACCTTTATGGTTTATGAGATATTCACAAGCAAAGTTTCCCCCTCCCGCCCCTTTTACTGATGTCACACTCTTCAGCCTGAGCAGAAGGGAGGTGCCCAGGTAGACTGCAGAGAGGGACAATCTTCAATTAAGATAAGGGAAAAACCTGAAAAGCCTGTCAAGGGAGGCAGGGATTTCATTGTTTTCATAGGAATAAGAGTGTCCCCTGCTGTTATCTGTCTGGTCTATGGACTGCATTCCACATCTGAGAAGAGACTGTTTACAGTAGGTAAAAGGGGCAGGAGGGGGAAACTTTGCTTGTAAATATCTCATAAACTATAAAGGTTTGAGAGATAAGACTTATATCATTCTTAATGTTTTTTTAATGCCTACAAAATAAAATAAAGTTAAAACGAAGTATTACTATCCCTTTAAAGGGAAGGCCGTCTCCTGACACCTTAAAGGGAAGGCCGTCTCCTGACACCTTAAAGGGAAGGCCGTCTCCTGACACCTTAAAGGGAAGGCCGTCTCCTGACACCTTAAAGGGAAGGCCGTCTCCTGACACCTTCACTCAGTTGTAGTGAATCAGTGCCAGACAAATTAAGGAATATGGACGATCTTTATATTTTTTTTGTGCATGCAGTACAGGGCTCCCCGAATGGTGTGTGGTCCTTAAGGGGTTAATGACCCCTCAGAGTAGTAATACTTTCAAATAAAGGAAAATTTGGGCCTTCAGTCCCTCTGTTTTACAGTACTTCAGGGAGTGATTGTAAGGATTGGCCCATAGTTTGTCCTGGGACCTTCCCTGTTATCATGTGAGTGAGAGAGAAGACAGAGCAATCAGGAGATCCTCTTAACTACCAATTTCCATGTAAAATAACAATAAAAACAAAAATCAAAAAAGATTTTATGTCAGAAAAACAGTTCCCTGATATTCCTGAAGTCATGGAATAAAGTGTGGCATGTAGGGGCCTCTATAGAGCACAATGTGGGAGGAGTCTACTCAGTGACTGCCCGGGGACGAGGTCTCGGTACCAAGTGATGTAAAGAAAGGCGATGGGTAGAAAGCGTTCACCTCCTCACATCTCTACAAAGAAGCAAAGTAAGGGCAATTCCTCTACAGGGCAGAGCTACGTGAAGAGGAGAAAATCAATTGGTTTAACAGGCTTCTTGCGTTGCTATGACAGTAGGTACCCTGGGGATGTTCTCTACCGAAATGAACCCCCACAGCTCCTTTACATTTCCTCCAGTGGGCTGGAAAGGGTAAGGGGGGGGGGGGGCACGGAATTTACGGGATCCAGGGAAATGTTATAAAAAGTAAAGCGACTTTCTGTCACCTTTTCATCATGGCCATTATAAGTCCGAGAACAAACGTCACCAAAGTGTTTGTGTTACAATTAAACAAAATCAGCTCCACATGCTAAGTAATCGTGCATTATAAAGATACAAGACTTAGGGCTGCGTGCACAAAGGGGAGCGGAGCAATCATGGGGAAAACCAACTGAACCACACAGGAAACAAATGAAAATGCTCGTGTATTTAAATGGGTCTTTTTAACTCCCGAATGGTCTTGATTGCATTGTGAAACATTAATCTTTAGATTTCTCTAGCATTCAAGGGTTTAAAGGCCCCATGAAATCAATAGGAATATCTATGTTTATTGTTGGATGCAGCGTTTCGCTCCAGAACTGCTGGTCTTCCCCCGTCACGTCTCCTGGATTGTCTCACTGATAGCGGGTTGTGGTCAATGTGGGGCGCTATAACCCCCTATATATCTACACACATGTGTACATACAAAATTATTATATATATATACACATACATACATACACAGGGACAGACAGACAGGCACAGAGACAGACAGACAGGCACAGAGACAGACAGACAGGCACAGAGACAGACAGACAGGCACAGAGACAGACAGGCAGGCACAGAGACAGACAGGCAGGCACAGAGACAGACAGGCAGGCACAGAGACAGACAGGCAGGCACAGAGACAGACAGACAGGCAGGCACACACAGACAGACAGACAGGCAGACAGACAGACAGGCAGGCAGGCACACACAGACAGACAGACAGGCACACACAGACAGACAGACAGGCACACACAGACAGACAGGCACACACAGACAGACAGGCACACACAGACAGACACACAGACAGACAGGCACACAGACAGACAGGCACACACAGACAGACAGGCACACACAGACAGACAGGCACACACAGACAGACAGGCACACACAGACAGACAGGCACACACAGACAGACAGGCACACACAGACACACAGACAGACCTTACCTTGGGAGGCAGAGGTGGAGGGACAACACGTCTCATTGTGGAACTAAAAGGAAAACAGAATGTGAGTCCAGAATCTATCACTGAGAAGTGACCAGATTAGAGAGAGTAAAACAGGACAGAGAGAAAGACATGATGAAATGCGAGAGTGAATGCATATATAATCTCCCCCAATTAACCCTTTGAGTGCCAGGGTGGTACGGAATGCATTGCTTTGCAATGCATTCCGTACCACTCTGGCACTCAAAAGGTTAAAGAGACAGGAGTAACATTTTTATGCTACATTTCTTCTGGCACAACCGTTTCATTTATCTACAATCGCCATTGTCCATCAAGTGGATAACCACAGATTGCCACCTCCTGAATCAAAGCCCTGGGAGTTTGCTGAGGGTACCAGAGCTGATCACTTACGTTATGAAAGACCTCAGTTACCATGATTACTGGAAATAGAAGTGGAACACACAATGGAACATGGACAAGGAAACGTCTGAGATGGGACATGATTACCGGAAATAGAAGTGGAACACACAATGGAACATGGACAAGGAAACGTCAACGTCTGAGATGGGACAGAATTACTGGAAATAGAAGTGGAACACACAATGGAACATGGACAAGGAAACGTCAACGTCTGAGATGGGACAGAATTACTGGAAATAGAAGTGGAACACACAATGGAACATGGACAAGGAAACGTCAACGTCTGAGATGGGACAGAATTACTGGAAATAGAAGTGGAACACACAATGGAACATGGACAAGGAAACGTCTGAGATGGGACATGATTACTGGAAATAGAAGTGGAACAAACAACAGAACTGTAACAGATCCCCACCATTACTGAGGCCCTGGGTTTTCCATGGACAGTGGTTGTGTGGTAATTATGTCCGATATGTTTCGGAACTATTAATGTTGTCTGGACATCCCTGACCCTAAATGACTTCGGTCCACTGATTGCTCAACACACGCTTGAATGGGTATCTAAATGGCGGGAGTTGTACGACAAAGGGACCTCTGGCCTTTGACTTCCAACCAAGCTGCGAGACTTTTTGTTCCGCCTTGCTTGTTGATGTAAGCCATGGCCATGGCATTGTCAGACTGGACTCGAACTGGGAAGTCCTCCAGCTTGAACGTCCAGTACAGGAGAGCATGAAATATCGCTTGAAGCTCCAGGACGTTGATAGGAAGGAGAGACTCCTCCAGAGATCACTGTCCCTGGGAGTTCATGTGACCCAGGACCGTACCCCAGCCGGATAGGCTGGCATCCATCTTCACAGCTGTCCAGAAGGATATCAGGAAGGGTCTGCCCTTCAGGAAATTGGAGAGGCTGAGCCACCATGACAGACTCAGCTCCACATGTAGAGGTAGAGAGACTGACATCTGCAGGAGATCAGTCTTGCCCTTGCAAACCTGGATCACAAACCTCTGAAGTTCTCTCGTGTGGAGTCATGGTGAATGGACCCTCTTCTATGGTGGATTTGAACTTCCCCACTAGAGAGGTCAACTTTGTGGCAGGAACTGGATTGGAAGCCAGGACGGTGGACACTTTGCTGGTGATTTGATGAGCCACCTGGTCTGTGAGAAACACCATGCCCTGCTTCGTGTCGAAGAGAAGACCCAGAAATACCAGTCTCTGGGATGGTGTCAAATCCGACTTGTCCACATTGAGAATCCATCCATGATGGGTGAGAACATGAGTGCAGTCCTCGACCTGCTGGTGAAGGATTTCTGGAGAGGGGCCTTCAGGAGTAAGTCGTCCATGTATGGAGCGACTCTCATGCCGTCCCTGTGGTGGGCAGACACTAAAGCACCCAGGACACTACTGAAGACCTGGGGGGCTGTAGTCAGACCAAAGTGAAGAGCAGAAAACTTAAAATGTCTTTGGTCGCAAGCAAACCTGAGGTACTGCCAGCTATCTGGATGTATGACTATATGCAGGTAGGCATCCTGAAGATCCAGAGAGGTGAGAAATTCCCCAGGAGACATGGCCGCGATCACTGTTCTTAGGGACTCCTGGTGATAATGAGTCTTGACCATGAAGACATCGAGATTCTTGAGGTCCAAAATCGGACGACTGCCGCCATCCTTCTTGGAAATCACAAACAGGCTGGAACAGAAGCCCTAACCCAATTCCAACTTGGGACCCGGTTCCAGATCTTCCTTGTCTAAAAGGGTCTGGATGGTGCCATTGAAGAGACAGCTCTTCTCCACTCCTGGAGGAGTGTGAGCAGGAAAGAACCTGAACAGAGGAAGAGAAGTGAAAAAGATCCTGTACCCCTCCGAGACTACCTACAAAACCCACGGATCCACCAATGTGTCTGTTCAGACGTTGAGGAAGTGGAGCAAACGACCACCCACTGGTGCTTGGGAACTAAGGGTAACAGAGTACTCTTACCCCCGGTGGCCTCACTGATGAGGTCCTTAAGTTCCGGCCCAAACAAAGACGTTGCCTGAAAGGGTAACGAAAATAAGGCTCTCTTAGCGGTAGTGTCTGCGGACCAGATCCTGAGCCAAAGAGCTCGTCTAGCTATGACAGACATTGTAGAGACCCTAGCCATCAACCGGATGTCATCAAAGATGGCTGCAGAAACATAATGCTGAGTTTCAGAGATGTTGGCCAGAAGCCACAGCAGGTCATGAGTGGGAGCACCCTGATGGACAGCCACAGTGAGCTGTTCAGTTCAAACCGCAATGGTCCTATTCATCCAGGCAGCGGCAAATGAGGGGCACAATGAAGTGCCTGCAGTAGCAAAGATGGCCTTTAGGAAGGCCTCAAAGTTTCCTGTCAGTCCAATCCTTAAGGACAGAAGCGTCCGCAACAGGTAGAGCAGTGGACTTAGAAAGTCTAGAAACTGGGTGTCCAGCTTAGGGGGTTGATCCCACTGCGCTAGGGCCACAGCTTAGCAAAGTTTCTAGACAGTAGATTTCTTATCAGGAGACTTCATCTCATCTAACACAAGTTGGTCAAGAGTGGGATTAGGTGGAAAGAAGGTACACTGCTTCTTAGGTTTATGAAACACAAATCAGAAGGGTCCATGGGAGTCTCACAAACCAGGGAAATGTTCAGCATAGTGAGTACTGCCCTGATCAGGCATTCAGCTGAGGGATCAAGGTCAGCTTCAAAGGGGTCCCCAAAGAACTGGGAGGATACCACCGTAGAACATTCACCCTCATCCAAGTCCACCAACAGTTCCTCATCAGAGGAGTCTGACACATCAGGTATACCATGCGGCTTAGGTCCGGAAGACCTGATAGAGGTAGGGAGGCTGCCAGGACTAGAAGTCTCCCTGTAATTGGGATGGAAGGAGTTGTAAGGTAGACCTTAGGTCTCTAGTAATGGACTTAAACTCTTGCATCCACAGTGGCTCTAGTGCATGGCTGGAGGTCCCTGGGGGAGACGCAGGGGCTGCAGCACATGAAGGGCATAAATGACCTGAGTATTCTCTAGGCAGCCCAAACTGACATGAGGAGCAATGTGCAATGGGGGTCACAGACACCCCAGTATCATTAGTTTTAGGCCTAGCCCAAGTTCCAATGGAGTTGACATCCTCACAGTGTCTAAACTTCTGAAAGTATATGGTATACCCAAATACTGTGTTTAAGATTAAATATTTCACCCCAGAAATAGCTAAATCGCACTTATCTGGCAGGGGAAGGGTTAATCTACTGAGGAGATAAGGAAAGTCCAAGCCCTGCATAGGATACTCATGAAGGGAAGGCAGAAAATGGGATCCGAAACGGGTGCTCATGGGAAATGTAGTTTCCCTTCAAGTACCCCAAAAACAGAGCTAGAAGCCCCGAGCCCCCAAAACACTCAGAACGTTAACCGGATAATAGAACAAGGATAGACAAACAAACTGAGCCATCTCTGAAGTTGTTACGTGGAGCGGTTGCAGAGATATGTCCCAAACCGTAAGGTCCCATAGAAGTGAATGAAGCATGGCGTCTATGCGGTAAAGCGCACCTTAAAGGCGCGGAACTCAAATAAGTCAAAAATTCAGAATGTGTGTGAACATTGGTAAAACACATCAGAAAACACTAAAATAAATGAATAAACACTGGACCCAGTGGGGAAAATGCAAGAAACCCCCCAAAAGTGCCCAACAGCAAACAAAGGGTAAATTTATCACTGAAACCCAGTTGCTCCAAACCCCAACAGACATACAGATAAACCCAATGAGTGCAGGAGTATGCAGTAGGAACTCCGAAGGAGACCCCTGTGCGGAAGGGAAGCATGGGACATGTGGACCTCAGCACTCAAAGGGTGCTCACCTTTTTAGCAGATCTTCTGTCTTCAGATTACCATTTGCTAAAGAAGAAGCCTCAGTGGGCAACTCCTAGGGAAAAAAAACATGCAACGCAAGCTTTTCCCTTTCAGGGCTAAGAAATCCACAACAGCACCTGGAAACTGAGCTATCCAACTTGGGATACCAGTAATGGTAATCCGCCTAATGGTTGATTTTCCATTTCTAACAGAAAACAATAAGCTAAAACTATAGCAGAACTGTTCTCATGCCTTCCTTCATCAAGGGACACATCTTACTGGTGGGGATTGGCTGGGGACCAACTAAGAGAGGAAGAAGGCTCCACTCTGCACTTCTTTTCAAGAATTGTTCCTGCCTATTTAAAGGGGAGGTTACCTTCCCAAAGTTACCAGTAACCTATATTGGGTGACAGAGAAATAGAGTGTAACACACAATGGAACATGGAGAAGGAAACGTCTGAGATGGGACATGATTACTGGAAATAGAAGTGGAACACACAATGGAACACGGACAAGGAAACATCTGAGATGGAATGTGATTACTGGAAATAGAAGTGGAACACACAACGGAACATGGAGAAGGACACGTCTGAGATGGGACATGATTACTGGAAATAGAAGTGGAACATGCAGTGGAACACAGACAAGGAAACGTCTGAGATGGGACATGATTACTGGAAATAGAAGTGGAACACACAACGGAACATGGAGAAGGACACGTCTGAGATGGGACATGATTACTGGAAATAGAAGTGGAACACACAATGGAACATGGAGAAGGAAACGTCTGAGATGGGACAGGATTACTGGAAATAGAAGTGGAACACACAATGGAACATGGACAAGGAAACGTCTGAGATGGGACATGATTACTGGAAATAGAAGTGGAACACACAATGGAACATGGAGAAGGAAACGTCTGAGATGGGACAGGATTACTGGAAATAGAAGTGGAACACACAATGGAACACGGACAAGGAAACGTCTGAGATGGGACAGGATTACTGGAAATAGAAGTGGAACACACAATGGGACATGGAGAAGGAAACGTCTGAGATGGAACATGATTACTGGAAATAGAAGTGGAACATGCAGTGGAACACAGACA
The DNA here is from genome assembly GCA_037306005.1 of Rhinophrynus dorsalis. Taxonomy (NCBI): domain Eukaryota; kingdom Metazoa; phylum Chordata; class Amphibia; order Anura; family Rhinophrynidae; genus Rhinophrynus; species Rhinophrynus dorsalis. The sequence continues at coordinate 132,422,182 of CM074728.1, forward strand.
AGGAAACGTCTGAGATGGGACATGATTACTGGAAATAGAAGTGGAACACACAACGGAACATGGAGAAGGACACGTCTGAGATGGGACATGATTACTGGAAATAGAAGTGGAACACACAATGGAACATGGAGAAGGAAACGTCTGAGATGGGACAGGATTACTGGAAATAGAAGTGGAACACACAATGGAACATGGACAAGGAAACGTCTGAGATGGGACATGATTACTGGAAATAGAAGTGGAACACACAATGGAACATGGAGAAGGAAACGTCTGAGATGGGACAGGATTACTGGAAATAGAAGTGGAACACACAATGGAACACGGACAAGGAAACGTCTGAGATGGGACAGAATTACTGGAAATAGAAGTGGAACACACAATGGAACATGGAGAAGGAAACGTCTGAGATGGGACAGAATTACTGGAAATAGAAGTGGAACACACAATGGAACATGGAGAAGGAAACGTCTGAGATGGAACATGATTACTGGAAATAGAAGTGGAACACACAATGGAACATGGACAAGGAAACGTCTGAGATGGGACATGATTACTGGAAATAGAAGTGGAACACACAATGGAACATGGAGAAGGAAACGTCTGAGATGGGACAGGATTACTGGAAATAGAAGAGAAACACACAATGTAACACGGACAAGGAGATGCCTGGGGTGGGACATGATTACTGGAAATAGAAATGGAACACACAATGTAACACGGACAAGGAAATGTCTGAGATGGGAGTTGATTACTGGAAATAGAAGTGGAACACACAATGGAACATGTACAAGGAAATGCTCTCCAAGTGTAGCACATACAAACATCAGTTTCACAAATGTGCATTCATTTGGCCTGTTGGGCATAAGGCAGCTTGGGGTCCCTGGAAGTCCTAGCCCAGAGTCTGTTTCGCTTCTTTAGTCCCTTTTCTCTGTGATTGATGTTATTCTTGTTCTCCTGCATGTGTAGAATGAGGACAAATACTTCTACCTGGAGATTCTGACTTCGGAAGTCCTAGGGAGGATGCTCATTTGGGTTGTGGGCTGGGACCAGCGATGTGCAACGTTTAATACATCATTCCCGACTGCATATTAATACTTCAGGGTATTAGGGGCTGGATTCTATTGCAGGTGCTAAATGTTAACACATGTCTTATCAAACATTTTCCTATTGAAGTCTATGGGGAAAACTAGTGATAAAAGCAGAGATAAAATTAGCACCTGTAATAGAATCTAGCCCTAGGTGAGCCTATAGGAATGACATTTCATAACTCATATCGTCTAAACCTAAATAACCGATCAACAAAAACACATGAAACGTTAAAAAATAAACCAATGTTGAATAATGTAACAGTTTGTGTTCTTTTCTTGTCACAGGAGAAGACCTCACAACTTGTCATGTCCTATCGTACCCTTATATGTTATCCCCCTTCTCCTCCTATAGGTATCCCACTATTTAATAGAAAGGGAAATGTGTGAACATGATCCCACTATTAGACTGTAGACCTGAAGAATCATTTTATCAGCACGTGGTCCGGCGCATTGTCCATCTGCTTCAAGCCCAATAGTGTGTGCCAAACAGTCCCTAATTCAAGCCAAGCCATATGTTACACTATTAATAAATTATGTTAATGAGAATTCCAATAAATCATACCAACAAAATACAAATATCATGCCATTGTATGTGTGTACCAAGAATTGAATTAGGGACTATTAGGAACACGCCATTGGGCTTGCAGCAGATGGACAATGTGACGGACCACGTGTTAATAAAATGAGTGTTCAGGTCTACAATCTAATAGTGAGATCATATTCATACATTTCCCTTTCTAGTAAATAGTGGAATAACTATAGTGGGAGAAGGGGGAATAACATATAAGGGTACGATAGAACATGACTAGTTGTGAAGTCATCTCTTGTACGAAGAAAAAAAAAAACTGTTAAATCAACATTTGTTCATTTTTAACTTTTAATATGTTTCTGTTCATTGGTTATTTAGATATACACAATATGAGGTATGAAATGTGCCTTCCTATAGGCTCAACTGATATCCCTTAAGTATAAATAAGCAGCTGGGAATGAAGAAGTGAGCCTAACACTCTGCCAAGAGGCAGGAGTGGACCGAATATCAGGAGCTAGAGAAAGTCAATCGTTCAACTCAAGAAGCAGTGGGAAGGTTCTCACATTGTGTTCCAGGTTTATTGCACTCTGGACATCTCTGTACCAAGCCCATGACCCCTGTGAGCTTCCTTCCCTAGGCCTTCTAATGTCAAAATGTCCAGGTAGAAGAATTTGTGCTGGTGGAAACCCATCCAGTGGGCTGGTCTATCAAGGCTTGGTGTCCTCACTCTACCCATGCAGGACCAGCTGTAGAGCAAGGATAACATCAATCCCAGAGAAATGGACCTAAAGAGGAGAAAGACAGACTGGTGGCTAGGACTGCCAGGGACCCTTGAGATACCTTATGCCCAAAAGAAGGGACAAGTGAACGCTTGTGAAACTATAATGACTGTATGACGTAACGGACCATAGGCCGTTACTGTGGAAGTATATCAGCCTACCCCAACCCACTTGGCTCATAAAAAGGACTGATGTTCACTGTGCAGAAAGTGGGAGAAAACAGTCGCTCGGACTTCTATTGCCGGCAGGATTCCCATTGGCTCACAGGGTTTAAAGGGCTGCCATTGGAATAACACAGAAGGAAGTAGGCCTCCATCCCATTGGCTGCGCATTGTGCAGGTCCCATTGAAATACAACGGGGATGTCAGCTGTTTCCTGATTGGCTGCTGACACTGGGACAGGTTCAACCTTTTGAGTGCCAGAGAGGTATGCAACGCCTTGCAAAGCGTTTGCATGCCCCTCTGGCACTCAAAGGGTTAAAGCGACTCATTCATGTAACATGGGGAAATGGTGGCGAGTATGGTATTGGCTGCCCAATCCGGTAGCCCAATACCCCATTGGCTAAGAGAATGAAGCGGCCAACTCAAAGGCGCAGCTGAGTCTACGGCCCCATTGTTCTAGTTGGTAGACTGACCCATTGTATGTGAATGCCAGCCTTCTGTTCCCTTTGTTATTTCTTTAATGTCATCATGGCTGCTCCATTGTACTGCTGTTTACATGCTTTGTATGGTCCGGTTGATGAAGTGACTGTAATGTTATTAACTCTGCATAAAGAGCCAAGTTCAGCCAGAAATAAAGAGTTAGTCTTGGAACGTCATCCGTGTCCTGTGTGTTACTTTGGGGAAGGTATCAAGGGTCTTGTCTTGACCCCCTTTCCAGGAAAGCTTTGGAACGTGTGAGAGGGAGCTGGCTTCCAGATCGTAGCCGACAGGCAGGCTGAGAAACCCGGCAGAACGAGCTACGTCCATCCGCGGACTTAGGCTCTCGTTACATAGGAGTTTATTAAATGGCCACAATCAGAGAGCATGTCCTTATCCGTGTTCCACTGTCTGTGCTGCTTGTATCTCCAGACACTTCTTTGTGTATGAGGTGTCCAGGCATTTATAAGGGTGTGAGATCTTCACTGCATCACATCCTCATCCACCATCATTTTATGTTTTACTCTGCCATCACCTATACAATGTTCGTTTGAAAATAAGTGGATCATCAGGTGACTTTGTACCTAATCCAAGTTATAAATGAGCAAGGCTCAAGTTGCACTGTTTTACAGACTGTTTTATTCATAGTAATGCATTTTCAGAGAACTGGTCCTAGACTGCTCACCTTGTAGGTCCTATTATTTTACCACTGCTACTTATACTTTTTGGGGTATGATTACTATTTTACTAATATGTTTGAGACCACTACAATCTGGGGAGCTACTTACTCAGAATGCTAAAAAGAAAATAGGTAATTAAATTAGACTAGAGAAAAAGTACTTTAACAAACCAAAACCTGGGATTTTTACATGAAGTGCAGTAAAAGTTGTGGAATTGCCTTGGGAATCTGCAGATTACTCTTGATGCTTTCACAATTGTGTTGGACACTTTTCTCACTAAGAATATTAAGAAACAGGATTTTTTATTTCAATATTTATACAACAGTGACCCAGGGAAATAATCTACTGTATTTTAGAGATAGAAAGTAATGATCCTGCCCCTTTGGGTATTAATTGGAATTGTTTTTTCCTTACTCTGAATCAACATGGGTTATATGGAATGGGCTGGATTTGATAGAAGAATGCCTTTCTTTGCCTCATTGACTTTGTTACTATGTGGAATGAAGTCTATTAATCGTTGCACTTTATTATCCCTTGGCATTTTGATGGGGATTGGCGTCTAATAACGGATGTACTTCGTTATCCCTTGGCATCTAATGATCGTTACACTTTTTATCCCTTGGCCTTGTGATGGGGATTGCAGTCTAATATTTATTGTATTTTATTATCCCTTGGCTTTGTGATGTGGTTTGGGGTATAAAGACTTTATCCCTTGGCTTTGTAACGTTGACTGGTGTATAATGTCTTGTGTGAATTATTACCCCTTGGCTCTGCGATGGGGGGTTAGTGACTAATAATTGTTGCACATCATGATCCCTTAGCTGTAAAAGATATGTGCTGGGCTTCCCCTTTCACTGCCTGGGGGCTGGAAAGGCCCTGTTATTGCTGTTACAGAAAGGCCTCTACGGAAAAGGCCCCGTTATTCCTGTTACAGAAAGGTCTCCACGGAAAAGGCCCCGTCATTCCGGTTACAGAAAGGCCTCTACGGAAAAGGCCCCGTTATTCCTGTTACAGAAAGGCCTTCACGGAAAAGGCCACGTCACTCCTGTTACAGAAAGGCCTCCACGGGAAAGGCCCCGTTATTCCTGTTACAGAAAGGCCTCTACGGGAAAGGCCCCGTTATTCCTGTTACAGAAAGGCCTCCACGGGAAAGGCCCCGTTATTCCTGTTACAGAAAGGCCTCTACGGAAAAGGCCCCGTTATTCCTGTTACAGAAAGGCCTCCACGGAAAAGGCCCCGTCATTCCTGTTACAGAAAGGCCTCTACGGAAAAGGCCCCGTTATTCCTGTTACAGAAAGGCCTCTACGGAAAAGGCCCCGTTATTCCTGTTACAGAAAGGCCTCTACGGAAAAGGCCCTGTTAAAGGGATAGTAATACTTCGTTTTATCTTTATTTTATTTTGTAGGCATTAAAAAAACATGAAGAACGATATAAGTCTTATCTCTCAAACCTTTATGGTTTAAGAGATATTCACAAGCAAAGTTTCCCCTCCCGCCCCTTTTACCTAGTGTAAGCCATCTCTTCTCAGATGTGGAATCCAGTCCATAGACCAAACAGATAACAGCAGGGGACAATCTCCTTCCTATGAGAACAATGAAAGCCCTGCCCCCCTTGACAAGTTTTTCAGGTTTTTCCCTTATCTTAATTGAAGATTGCCCCTCTCTGCAGTCTACCTGGGCACCTCCCTTCTGATCTGGCTGAGCAGTGTTACATCAGTAAAAGGGGCGGGAGGGGGATACTTTGTTATTGAATTACTCTTGTACTACAACTCTGACAGAACTGAAATAACACTCTCTAAAGTCCAAATACTATGATGATTAATTAGAGCTGCTTTTATTATGAAACACTACTATCCCTTTAAACAGCTCTAGGGCAAACAGCCGAACAAGTCAATGTCATCAAGATGGATTTTCATGTACAGTATTCCTGGAGTTGGTCCGGCATGGAAATTCAGTTAACTATTTGAATGCCAGAGGACATTGATTTGCATACCTATCAAGTACTCAAAAGGTAAATCATAACATCCCAAGCCAAGGCATCAATGTTTACCAAAGTAATTCGCAGTTAAATTTGCCAACAACATAATTACTTTATTGTTTTTAAGTCTTCAAAATAATTTAGTACAAGTACTGAGAATTTGGGACTTCTGGCACTTTACTGACCCCGGTGACCTGAGAAGTGACCGACTACGTAAGAGGCCAGCTCCATGCAGCCGCAATAAATAACTGTGCACTTTCCTACTTTTACTCACTTGTTGGTTGCTCCATTGGGAAATGCATTCCAGTGGGAGGCAAATTCATTCTCCCTGCCGCAGGCCTGGAAATCAGGAGAAAGCTTTAATTAATACTGCAGACTAGAATGAGACAATCACCCCAACAGAGGGACATAGCTATAAAGACCTACCTCTGTAATATATTATTATTATACTACAGATATCTACTGATCACAACAATATTACAGAGCCCATGTCTTTGCGGTTATCAGACTGGAGTATCTATTGATCAGATCAATACTATAGATCCCAAGTCTTATCATTGTTATAATACAGAATTGTATATGGTTTAGGAACAACTCACAGCTTCCTCATACGCTTCTGTCTCCTTCCTCAGAGGCGGCTCAAACTGCAGCTTATCAACTAGAAAACAGAAAGATACATTGAGGTAAGGGGATCCACTCTTATAAGGATACATTGAGGTAAGGGGATCCACTCTTATACGGCTACCTTGAGGTAAGGGGATCCGCTCTTATACGGATACATTGAGGTAAGGGGATCCGCTCTTATAAGGATACATTGAGGTAAGGGGATCCGCTCTTATAAGGATACATTGAGGTAAGGGGATCCGCTCTTATACGGATACATTGAGGTAAGGGGATCCACTCTTATACGGATACACTAAGGTAAGGGGATCCGCTCTTATAAGGATACACTCAGGTAAGGGGATCCACTCTTATAAGGATACATTGAGGTAAGGGGATCCACTCCTATAAGGATACACTGTGGTAAGGGGATCCACTCTTATAAGGATACACTGTGGTAAGGGGATCCACTCTTATACGGATACACTGAGGTAAGGGAATCCACTCTTATACGGATAAACTGAGGTAAGGGAATCCACTCTTATACGGATACACTGAGGTAAGGGGATCCACTCTTATAAGGATACATTGAGGTAAGGGGATCCACTCTTATAAGGATACACTGAGGTAAGGGGATCCACTCTTATACGGATACATTGAGGTAAGGGGATCCGCTCTTATAAGGATACACTGAGGTAAGGGGATCCACTCTTATAAGGATACACTGAGGTAAGGGGATCCACTCTTATACGGATACACTGAGGTAAGGGGATCTGCTCTTATAAGGATACACTGAGGTAAGGGGATCCACTCTTATAAGGATACACTGAGGTAAGGGGATCCACTCTTATAAGGATACACTGAGGTAAGGGGATCCGCTCTTATACGGATACATTGAGGTAAGGGGATCCACTCTTATAAGGATACACTGAGGTAAGGGGATCCACTCTTATACGGATACATTGAGGTAAGGGGATCCGCTCTTATAAGGATACACTGAGGTAAGGGGATCCACTCTTATAAGGATACACTGAGGTAAGGGGATCCACTCTTATAAGGATACACTGAGGTAAGGGGATCCACTCTTATATGGATACACTGAGGTAAGGGGATCTGCTCTTATAAGGATACACTGAGGTAAGGGGATCCACTCTTATAAGGATACACTGAGGTAAGGGGATCCACTCTTATAAGGATACACTGAGGTAAGGGGATCCGCTCTTATACGGATACATTGAGGTAAGGGGATCCACTCTTATAAGGATACACTGAGGTAAGGGGATCCGCTCTTATAAGGATACACTGAGGTAAGGGGATCCACTCTTATAAGGATACACTGAGGTAAGGGGATCCACTCTTATAAGGATACACTGAGGTAAGGGGATCCGCTCTTATACGGCTACCTTGAGGTAAGGGGATCCACTCTTATACAGATACATTCAGGTAAGGGGATCCACTCTTATACGGATACACTGAGGTAAGGGGATCCACTCTTATAAGGATACACTGAGGTAAGGGGATCCACTCTTATAAGGATACACTGAGGTAAGGGGATCCGCTCTTATACGGATACATTGAGGTAAGGGGATCCACTCTTATAAGGATACACTGAGGTAAGGGGATCCGCTCTTATAAGGATACACTGAGGTAAGGGGATCCACTCTTATAAGGATACACTGAGGTAAGGGGATCCGCTCTTATACGGCTACCTTGAGGTAAGGGGATCCATTCTTATACAGATACATTCAGGTAAGGGGATCCACTCTTATACGGACACACTGAGGTAAGGGGATCCGCTCTTATACGGATACACTGAGGTAAGGGGATCCGCTCTTATACGGATACATTGAGGTAAGGGGATCCACTCTTATAAGGACACACTGAGGTAAGGGGATCCGCTCTAATACGGATACACTGAGGTAAGGGGATCCGCTCTTATACGGCTACCTTGAGGTAAGGGGATCCACTCTTATACGGATACATTGTGGTAAGGGGATCCACTCTTATACGGATACACTGAGGTAAGGGGATCCGCTCTTATACGGATACACTGAGTTAAGGGGATCCACTCTTATATGGATACATTGTGGTAAGGGGATCCACTCTTATACGGATACACTGAGGTAAGGGGATCCGCTCTTATACGGATACACTGAGGTAAGGGGATCCGCTCTTATATGGATACACTGAGGTAAGGGGATCCACTCTTATAAGGATACACTGAGGTAAGGGGATCCACTCTTATATGGATACACTGTGGTAAGGGGATCCACTCTTAAACGGATACACTGAGGTAAGGGGATCCACTCTTATAAGGATACACTGAGGTAAGGGGATCCACTCTTATAAGGATACACTGAGGTAAGGGGATCCGCTCTTATACGGATACATTGAGGTAAGGGGATCCACTCTTATAAGGATACACTGAGGTAAGGGGATCCGCTCTTATAAGGATACACTGAGGTAAGGGGATCCACTCTTATAAGGATACACTGAGGTAAGGGGATCCGCTCTTATACGGCTACCTTGAGGTAAGGGGATCCATTCTTATACAGATACATTCAGGTAAGGGGATCCACTCTTATACGGACACACTGAGGTAAGGGGATCCGCTCTTATACGGATACACTGAGGTAAGGGGATCCGCTCTTATACGGATACATTGAGGTAAGGGGATCCACTCTTATAAGGACACACTGAGGTAAGGGGATCCGCTCTAATACGGATACACTGAGGTAAGGGGATCCGCTCTTATACGGCTACCTTGAGGTAAGGGGATCCACTCTTATACGGATACATTGTGGTAAGGGGATCCACTCTTATACGGATACACTGAGGTAAGGGGATCCGCTCTTATACGGATACACTGAGGTAAGGGGATCCACTCTTATATGGATACATTGTGGTAAGGGGATCCACTCTTATACGGATACACTGAGGTAAGGGGATCCGCTCTTATACGGATACACTGAGGTAAGGGGATCCGCTCTTATATGGATACACTGAGGTAAGGGGATCCACTCTTATAAGGATACACTGAGGTAAGGGGATCCACTCTTATATGGATACACTGTGGTAAGGGGATCCACTCTTAAACGGATACACTGTGGTAAGGGGATCCACTCTTATACGGATACATTGAGGTAAGGGGAGCCACTCTTATAAGGATACACTGAGGTAAGGGGATCCACTCTTATATGGATACACTGTGGTAAGGGGATCCACTCTTAAACGGATACACTGTGGTAAGGGGATCCACTCTTATACGGATACATTGAGGTAAGGGGAGCCACTCTTATAAGGATACACTGAGGTAAGGGGATCCGCTCTTATACGGCTACCTTGAGGTAAGGGGATCCACTCTTATACGGATACATTGAGGTAAGGGGATCCACTCTTACACGGATACACTGAGGTAAGGGGATCCACTCTTATAAGGATACACTGAGGTAAGGGGATCCACTCTTAAAAGGATACACTGAGGTAAGGGGATCCACTCTTAAAAGGATACACTGAGGTAAGGGGATCCACTCTTATACGGATACACTGAGGTAAGGGGATCCACCGTTATACGGATACATTGAGGTAAGGGGATCCGCTCTTATACGGCTACCTTGAGGTAAGGGGATCCACTCTTATACGGATACATTGAGGTAAGGGGATCCACTCTTATAGAAATATATTGAGGTAAGGGGATCCACTCTTATAAGGATACACTGAGGTAAGGGGATCCACTCTTATAAGGATACACTGAGGTAAGGGGATCCACTCTTATAAGGATACACTGAGGTAAGAGGATCCACTCTTATACGGATACATTGAGGTAAGGGGATCCGCTCTTATACGGATACACTGAGGTAAGGGCATCCGCTCTTATACGGCTACCTTGAGGTAAGGGGATCCGCTCTTATAAGGATACATTGAGGTAAGGGGATCTGCTCTTATACGGATACATTGAGGTAAGGGGATCCACTCTTATACGGATACACTAAGGTAAGGGGATCCGCTCTTATAAGGATACACTGAGGTAAGGGGATCCACTCTTATACAGATACACTGAGGTAAGGGGATCCACTCTTATACGGATATATTGAGGTAAGGGGATCCACTCTTATAAGGATACACTGAGGTAAGTGGATCCACTCTTATATGGATACACTGAGGTAAGGGGATCCGCTCTTATATGGATACACTGAGGTAAGGGGATCTGCTCTTATAAGGATACATTGAGGTAAGGGGATCCGCTCTTATACGGATACATTGAGGTAAGGGGATCCGCTCTTATACGGATACACTAAGGTAAGGGGATCCGCTCTTATAAGGATACACTGAGGTAAGGGGATCCACTCTTATAAGGATACACTGAGGTAAGGGGATCCACTCTTATACGGATACACTGAGGTAAGGGTATCCACTCTTATACGGATACACTGAGGTAAGGGGATCCACTCTTATACGGATATATTGAGGTAAGGGGATCCACTCTTATAAGGATACACTGAGGTAAGGGGATCCACTCTTATAAGGATACACTGAGGTAAGGGGATCCACTCTTATACGGATACACTGAGGTAAGGGGATCCACTCTTATATGGATACATTGAGGTAAGGGGATCCGCTCTTATACGGATACACTGAGGTAAGGGGATCCGCTCTTATACGGCTACCTTGAGGTAAGGGGATCCGCTCTTATACGGATACATTGAGGTAAGGGGATCCACTCTTATACGGATACACTAAGGTAAGGGGATCCGCTCTTATAAGGATACACTGAGGTAAGGGGATCCACTCTTATAAGGATAAACTGAGGTAAGGGGATCCACTCTTATACAGATACACTGAGGTAAGGGGATCCACTCTTATACGGATATATTGAGGTAAGGGGATCCACTCTTATAAGGATACACTGAGGTAAGGGGATCCACTCTTACAAGGATACACTGAGATAAGGGGATTCACTCTTATACGGATACACTGAGGTAAGGGGATCCGCTCTTATACGGCTACCTTGAGGTAAGGGGATCCGCTCTTATACGGATACATTGAGGTAAGGGGATCCACTCTTATACGGATACACTAAGGTAAGGGGATCCGCTCTTATAAGGATACACTGAGGTAAGGGGATCCACTCTTATAAGGATAAACTGAGGTAAGGGGATCCACTCTTATACAGATACACTGAGGTAAGGGGATCCACTCTTATACGGATATATTGAGGTAAGGGGATCCACTCTTATAAGGATACACTGAGGTAAGGGGATCCACTCTTACAAGGATACACTGAGATAAGGGGATCCACTCTTATACGGATACACTGAGGTAAGGGGATCCACTCTTATACGGATACACTGAGGTAAGGGGATCCACTCTTATACGGATACACTGAGGTAAGGGGATCCGCTCTTATACAGCTACCTTGAGGTAAGGGGATCCGCTCTTATAAGGATACATTGAGGTAAGGGGATCCGCTCTTATACGGATACATTGAGGTAAGGGGATCCACTCTTATACGGATACACTAAGGTAAGGGGATCCGCTCTTATAAGGATACACTGAGGTAAGGGGATCCACTCTTATAAGGATACACTGAGGTAAGGGGATCCACTCTTATACGGATATATTGAGGTAAGGGGATCCACTCTTATAAGGATACACTGAGGTAAGGGGATCCACTCTTATAAGGATACACTGAGGTAAGGGGATCCACTCTTATACGAATACACTGAGGTAAGGGGATCCACTCTTATACGGATACATTGAGGTAAGGGGATCCGCTCTTATACAGATACACTGAGGTAAGGGGATCCGCTCTTATACGGCTACCTTGAGGTAAGGGGATCCGCTCTTATACGGCTACCTTGAGGTAAGGGGATCGACTCTTATATGGATACACTGAGGTAAGGGGATCTGCTCTTATATGGATACACTGAGGTAAGGGGATCTGCTCTTATATGCATACATTGAGGTAAGGGGATCCACTCTTATATGGATACACGGAGGTAAGGGGATCCGCTCTTATATGCATACATTGAGGTAAGGGGATCTGCTCTTATATGCATACATTGAGGTAAGGGGATCCACTCTTATATGGATACACTGAGGTAAGGGGATCCACTCTTATACGGATACACTGAGGTAAGGGGATCCGCTCTTATACGGATACACTGAGGTAAGGGGATCCGCTCTTATACGGATACACTGAGGTAAGGGGATCCGCTCTTATACGGATACACTGAGGTAAGGGGATCCACTCTTATACGGATACACTGAGGTAAGGGGATCCACTCTTATACGGATACATTGAGGTAAGGGGATCCGCTCTTATACGGATACACTGAGGTAAGGGGATCCGCTCTTATATGGCTACCTTGAGGTAAGGGGATCCACTCTTATATGGACACACTAAGGTAAGGGGATCCGCTCTTATAAGGATACACTGAGGTAAGGGGATCCACTCTTATACGGATACACTGAGGTAAGGGGATCCGCTCTTATACGGATACACTGAGGTAAGGGGATCCGCTCTTATACGGCTACCTTGAGGTAAGGGGATCCGCTCTTATACGGCTACCTTGAGGTAAGGGGATCGACTCTTATATGGATACACTGAGGTAAGGGGATCTGCTCTTATATGGATACACTGAGGTAAGGGGATCCGCTCTTATATGCATACATTGAGGTAAGGGGATCCACTCTTATATGGATACACGGAGGTAAGGGGATCCGCTCTTATATGCAAACATTGAGGTAAGGGGATCCGCTCTTATATGCACACATTGAGGTAAGGGGATCCACTCTTATATGGATACACTGAGGTAAGGGGATCCACTCTTATACGGATACACTGAGGTAAGGGGATCCGCTCTTATACGGATACACTGAGGTAAGGGGATCCGCTCTTAAACGGATACACTGAGGTAAGGGGATCCGCTCTTATACGGATACACTGAGGTAAGGGGATCCACTCTTATACGGATACACTGAGGTAAGGGGATCCACTCTTATACGGATACATTGAGGTAAGGGGATCCGCTATTATACGGATACACTGAGGTAAGGGGATCCGCTCTTATATGGCTACCTTGAGGTAAGGGGATCCACTCTTATATGGACACACTAAGGTAAGGGGATCCGCTCTTATAAGGATACACTGAGGTAAGGGGATCCACTCTTATACGGATACACTGAGGTAAGGGGATCCGCTCTTATACGGATACACTGAGGTAAGGGGATCCGCTCTTATATGGATACACTGAGGTAAGGGGATCCACTCTTATACGGATACACTGAGGTAAGGGGATCCACTCTCATAAGACCAAGCACATTGCTTGTAGAATTAGTCACAGACTTTTCTTCTGGTTAATAAGTGGTAATGTGAATCTCTAACACATATCCTTCTTTATCTATGGGACTTAATGCTTTTTACGTGTTTCATTATGCAGTCTGGACTCTTTTTGGATTCATGATTTATATTCTTTTTGGATACATGATTGATACGCTTTTTGCTTTTAAGGATCAACATACATATATTGACACAGCGAAGAGTTGTAGCAATAGGACTGACATTAGACTAGTATGTAATCGCATTACTGCACAACTATATAGTCTATATACTGTCTCCTGACTGACTATTGGATACCTTCTGGAATATTCCTCTAACAGCAGTCATCTGTGTGGCTATTCAGGGCCCTGAGTGGTAACAGCACTACAGCACATGGTACCAGGCAGCACTAATGGCACAAGGTACCAGGCAGCACTAATGGCACACGGTACCAGGCAGCAGTAGCGACACATCATACCAGGCAGCACTAATGGCACACGGTACCAGGCAGCACTAGTGGCACATGGTACCAGGCAGCACTAGCGGCACATGGTACCAGGCAGCACTAGCGGCACATGGTACCAGGCAGCACTAGCGGCACATGGTACCAAGCAGCACTAGCGGCACATGGTACCAAGCAGCACTAGCGGCACATGGTACCAGGCAGAACTAGCGGCACATGGTACCAGGAAGCACTAGTGGCACATGGTACCAGGAAGCACTAGTGGTGTCTATAAAAGGGTGCTAGGGCACCGCCAGCCATTTCCCCACACATTACCAAAATGGTTAACACTTTCAGTGCCTGAGTGGCGTGCAAGGCTTGGGTCAATATTTAAGTGAGAAACATCATCAGCCACTAAAGGCAATGCAGGCTACATGACTGCAAAGATAAAAGGGATGCAGTTCTGGCCCCTATCATCTGCACCAAAGGGATCATACCATAATTCTAATAATGGATTTAAATGGGGCTTTTAACCCCTGGAAAGCCAGAGCAATCTTAGAAACACTGTTGGACAACGCACTGGAAATGCTCTAGTATTTTCTTTGTATGGATTTGAAGTAAAGCACAGAGTAGACTTACAGTTCAGTTCAGACGCGGTCCTCTCGGCTCTCGCGGCTTTATTACTGGAGCGGATTGTGTGGCGGCCTACATACACCGGCTGCAAAAGATTCCCAGATTAAAGTCACACTCCGTAATGAGCTAGGAATCCTGTGGCTCTTCAGCTGATTTTCAACATTAACTCATCACCTTCAGCCTATCAATGCAATATTGTAGCTACACAAAAGCTGGAGGGGCACTGGTTGCTCAGCCTTACATTATAACATGCAAAAACAGTGCCATTGACTGTTTAACCCGTGCGCGCACTTGAGGACCGGTTCAGGGCTTCCGGAGCAGCGTGCAGCCACACCGGGAGCCCTGACCTCTGTGACGTACCAGCACCATCACTGGTCCTTAAGTGCCGGACTGCTGTGACGGTCCTGGCACGGCAATGGTCCTTAAGTGGTTAAATGGTTAATTTAGCATTCTACATCTAAACAAGTCATTTACAAGATACATTAAAATAATTCAACACGCACATCATTCCTGAGCTTAAACCTAATAATCAACATTGTCACCGTCACTTTATGCTTCCCCCTGTAACAGCGCGGCACTGAGCCCTCCGGGGAGCTTTGAAGCCAACTATCAATTCTCAATATTGTTCTGCATATTTATTACTTTTTTGAAAGCAGTTACAGTATCTGCAAGCAAAACATCCTGAAGCAAAGAATTCCAAGACTTTACCACCCTTACTGTAAAAATAAATAAATAAATAATAATAATAATTCCTGCCTGTGTTTTAGTCAAAAGTGTCTTAGTCTTAATGGATGACCTCTCGTTCTTATCTCAGCTCTCTGCATAAATAATTAATTGGATAGTTCTTTGTATGGACCTTTAATGTATTCGTAAATTGTAATCATATCCCCCCTTACACGTCTCTTCTCTAATATAAGTGTAAATGGTAATCATATCACCCCTTACACATCTCTTCTCTAATATAAGTGTAAATGGTAATCATATCACCCCTTACACGTCTCTTCTCTAATATAAGTGTAAATGGTAATCATATCCCCCTTACACCTCTCTTCTCTAATATAAGTGTAAATGGTAATCATATCACCTCTTACACATCTCTTCTCTAATATAAGTGTAAATGGTATCATATCCCCTTACACTTCTCTAATATAAGTGTAAATGGTAATCATATCGCCCCTTACACCTCTCTTCTCTAATATAAGTGTAAATAGTAATCATATCACCCCTTACACATCTCTTCTCTAATATAAGTGTAAATGGTAATCATATCCCCCTTACACCTCTCTTCTCTAATATAAGTGTAAATGGTAATCATATCACCTCTTACACATCTCTTCTCTAATATAAGTGTAAATGGTATCATATCCCCTTACACTTCTCTAATATAAGTGTAATTGGTAATCATATCGCCCCTTACACCTCTCTTCTCTAATATAAGTGTAAATAGTAATCATATCACCCCTTACACGTCTCTTCTCTAATATATGTGTAAATAGTAATCCTATCACCCCTTACACCTCTCTTTTCTAATATAAGTGTAAATGGTAATCATATCACCCCTTACACCTCTCTTCTCTAATATAAGTGTAAATGGTAATCATATCCCCTGTACACGTCTCTTCTCTAATATAAGTGTAAATGGTAATCATATCACCCCTTACACCTCTCTTCTCTAATATAAATGGTAATCATATCGCCCCTTACACGTCTCTTCTCTAATATAAGTGTAAATGGTAATCATATCCCCTGTACACCTCTCTTCTCTAATATAAGTGTAAATGGTAATCATATCACCCCTTACACCTCTCTTCTCTAATATAAGTGTAAATGGTAATCATATCCCCTGTACACCTCTCTTCTCTAATATAAGTGTAAATGGTAATCATATCACCCCTTACACCTCTCTTCTCTAATATAAATGTAAATGGTAATCATATCGCCCCTTACACGTCTCTTCTCTAATATAAGTGTAAATGGTAATCATATCCCCCTTACACCTCTCTTCTCTAATATATGTGTAAATGGTAATCATATCACCCCTTACACCTCTCTTCTCTAATATAAGTGTAAATGGTAATCATATCACCCCTTACACCTCTCTTCTCTAATATATGTGTAAATAGTAATCATATCACCCCTTACACGTCTCTTCTCTAATATAAGTGTAAATGGTAATCATATCACCCCTTACACGTCTCTTCTCTAATATAAGTGTAAATGGTAATCATATCGCCCCTTACACATCTCTTCTCTAATATATATGTGTAAATGGTAATCATATCACCCCTTACACGTCTCTTCTCTAATATAAGTGTAAATGGTAATCATATCGCCCCTTACACATCTCTTCTCTAATATAAGTGTAAATAGTAATCATATCGCCCCTTACACGTTTCTTCTCTAATATAAGTGTAAATGGTAATCATATCGCCCCTTACACATCTCTTCTCTAATATAAGTGTAAATGGTAATCATATCACCCCTTACACGTCTCTTCTCTAATATAAGTGTAAATGGTAATCATATCCCCCTTACACGTCTCTTCTCTAATATAAGTGTAAATGGTAATCATATCACCCCTTACATGTCTCTTCTCTAATATATGTGTAAATGGTAATCATATCACCCCTTACACGTCTCTTCTCTAATATAAGTGTAAATGGTAATCATATCACCCCTTACACGTCTCTTCTCTAATATAAGTGTAAATGGTAATCATATCACCCCTTACACGTCTCTTCTCTAATATAAGTGTAAATGGTAATCATATCCCCCCTTACACGTCTCTTCTCTAATATAAGTGTAAATGGTAATCATATCCCCCTTACACGTCTCTTCTCTAATATAAGTGTAAATAGTAATCATATCCCACTTACACGTCTCTTCTCTAATATAAGTGTAAATGGTAATCATATCCCACTTACACGTCTCTTCTCTAATATAAGTGTAAATGGTAATCATATCCCCCTTACACGTCTCTTCTCTAATATAAGTGTAAATGGTAATCATATCCCCCTTACACGTCTCTTCTCTAATATATGTGTAAATGGTATCATATCACCCCTTACACCTCACTTCTCTAATATATGTGTAAATGGTAATCATATCACCCCTTACACGTCTCTTCTCTAATATATGTGTAAATGGTATCATATCACCCCTTACACCTCACTTCTCTAATATAAGTGTAAATGGTAATCATATCCCCCTTACACGTCTCTTCTCTAATATAAGTGTAAATGGTAATCATATCACCCCTTACACCTCCCTTCTCTAATATATGTGTAAATAGTAATCATATCACCCCTTAGACGTCTCTTCTCTAATATAAGTGTAAATGGTAATCATATCACCCCTTACACCTCTTCTCTAATATAAGTGTAATGGTAATCATATCACCCCTTAGACGTCTCTTCTCTAATATAAGTGTAAATAGTAATCATATCACCCCTTACACGTCTCTTCTCTAATATAAGTGTAAATGGTAATCATATCACCCCTTACACCTCTCTTCTCTAATATAAGTGTAAATGGTAATCATATCACCCCTTACACCTCTCTTCTCTAATATAAGTGTAAATGGTAATCATATCGCCCCTTAGACGTCTCTTCTCTAATATATGTGTAAATGGTAATCATATCACCCCTTACACGTCTCTTCTCTAATATAAGTGTAAATGGTATCATATCCCCCCTTACACCTCTCTTCTCTAATATAAGTGTAAATGGTATCATATCTCCCCTTACACCTCTCTTCTCTAATATAAGAGTAAATGGTATCATATCTCCCCTTACACCTCTCTTCTCTAATATAAAAGTGTAAATGGTATCATATCGCCCCTTACACCTCTCTTCTCTAATATATGTGTAAATGGTATCATATCACCCCTTACACATCTCTTCTCTAATATAAGTGTAAATGGTAATCATATCACCCCTTACATGTCTCTTCTCTAATATATGTGTAAATGGTATCATATCGCCCCTTACACGTCTCTTCTCTAATATAAGTGTAAATGGCAATCATATCACCCCTTACACCTCTCTTCTCTAATATAAGTGTAAATGGTAATCATATCACCCCTTACACGTCTCTTCGCTAATATAAGTGTAAATGGTATCATATAACCCCTTAGACGTCTCTTCTCTAATATAAGTGTAAATGGTAATCACATCGCCCCTTAGACGTCTCTTCTCTAATATAAGTGTAAATGGTAATCATATCACCCCTTACACGTCTCTTCTCTAATATAAGTGTAAATGGTATCATATCGCCCCTTACACATCTCTTCTCTAATATAAGTGTAAATAGTAATCATATCTCCCCTTACACGTCTCTTCTCTAATATAAGTGTAAATGGTAATCATATCACCCCTTAGACGTCTCTTCTCTAATATAAGTGTAAATAGTAATCATATCACCCCTTACACGTCTCTTCTCTAATATAAGTGTAAATGGTAATCACATCACCCCTTACACGTCTCTTCTCTAATATAAGTGTAAATGGTAATCATATCACCCCTTAGACGTCTCTTCTCTAATATAAGTGTAAATAGTAATCACATCACCCCTTAGACGTCTCTTCTCTAATATAAGTGTAAATGGTAATCATATCGCCCCTTAGACGTCTCTTCTCTAATATAAGTGTAAATGGTAATCATATCGCCCCTTACACGTCTCTTCTCTAATATAAGTGTAAATGGTAATCACATCGCCCCTTAGACGTCTCTTCTCTAATATAAGTGTAAATAGTAATCATATCACCCCTTACACGTCTCTTCTCTAATATAAGTGTAAATGATAATCATATCACCCCTTACACCTCTCTTCTCTAATATAAGTGTAAATGGTAATCATATCTCCCCTTACACCTCTCTTCTCTAATATAAGTGTAAATGGTAATCATATCACCCCTTACACGTCTCTTCTCTAATATAAGTGTAAATGGTACTCATATCACCCCTTACACCTCTCTTCTCTAATATAAGTGTAAATGGTAATCATATCCCCCTTACACGTCTCTTCTCTAATATAAGTGTAAATAGTAATCATATCACCCCTTACACGTCTCTTCTCTAATATAAGTGTAAATGGTAATCATATCACCCCTTACACGTCTCTTCTTTAATATATGTGTAAATGGTAATCATATCACCCCTTACACGTCTCTTCTCTAATATAAGTGTAAATGGTATCATATCACCCCTTACACGTCTCTTCTCTAATATAAGTGTAAATAGTAATCATATCACCCCTTATACGTCTCTTCTCTAATATAAGTGTAAATAGTAATCATATCCCCCCTTACACGTCTTTTCTCTATTATATGTGTAAATGGTAATCATATCTCCCCTTACACCTCTCTTCTGTAATATAAGTGTAAATGGTAATCATATCACCCCTTAGACGTCTCTTCTGTAATATAAGTGTAAACGGTAATCATATCACCCCTACACGTCTCTTCTCTAATATAAGTGTAAATCGTATCATATCACCCCTTACACGTCTCTTCTCTATTATATGTGTAAATGGTATCATATCACCCCTTACACGTCTCTTCTCTAAGTGTAAATGGTAATCATATCTCCCCTTACACCTCTCTTCTCTAATATAAGTGTAAATAGTAATCATATCACCCCTTACACCTCTCTTCTCTAATATAAGTGTAAATAGTAATCATATCACCCCTTACACCTCTCTTCTCTATTATATGTGTAAATGGTAATCATATCCCCCTTAGATGTCTCTTCTGTAATATAAGTGTAAATGGTAATCATATCGCCCCTTACACCTCTCTTCTCTAATATAAGTGTAAATCGTATCATATTGCCCCTTACACCTCTCTTCTCTAAGATATGTGTAAATGGTAATCATATCCCCTGTACACGCCTCATCTCTAATATGTGTAAATGGTAATCATATCACCCCTTACACCTCTCTTCTCTAATATAAGTGTAAATGGTAATCATATTGCCTCTTACACGTCTCTTCTCTAATATAAGTGTAAATCGTATCATATCCCCTTTACACATCTCTTCTCTATTATATGTGTAAATGGTAATCATATCCCCCGTACACGCCTCATCTCTAATATAAGTGTAAATGGTAATCATATCACCCCTTACACCTCTCTTCTCTAATATAAGTGTAAATGGTAATCATATTGCCTCTTACACGTCTCTTCTCTAATATAAGTGTAAATCGTATCATATCCCCTTTACACATCTCTTCTGTATTATATGTGTAAATGGTAATCATATCACCCCTTACACCTCTCTTCTCTAATATAAGTGTAAATGGTAATCACATCGCCCCTTAGACTCCTCTTCTCTAATGTAAACAAACCCACCTCCGTGTTTTTAATAAAATACTGATTTTTCTTCACAAAATATTAATATTGCTCTTGAGAAAGTGAAGTACAAACGATATTGGTCACGAAACTCGTTGATTGATATTTTTTTTATAACGAGCACACTTTGCACAAATTTGAGTGATTTTTTTATGAGTAGATCTTGTATTATTTTTGCATTTTATGTTGTACTATTTCTATGTATGTATGGTGCCAATTTCAATATCTTTGAGATTGTTTTAAATAATGTGCCAATTTTTCTTTAAATAAAAAGGATATCATATATATGATAATCCACTCCCATTTCTATCTGCCTCTTTTAAATCACTTGAATTCGGTGGGTTTAAGGTCTTAGCCATCAGCCTTAGTAAAGTTCCTTGCGATCACTATTAAGTGGTCACCTTTACCACTTGCAATATGCAAGTGGTGACAATTGAGAGGAACAACATTTCTGTGTGGCGGAAAGAAGGTGATTTGTCAAGAATTTTATTACAAGCACAGAGGCTTCATATTATGCATATTTAAAGCTTATCAACAACTTTTCTAGATGCATGATAAAGCAGATTTAAAGGGGAACTCTCACATCTATTAAACTTGTCTTCTTCTTAATGTTCCTTTGGACCGAATCTGTAATCCATGTTTTTTTTTTTTTTTTTTTTTAATCTAATACTTTATTGCTAACTAGATGAAGAGCCCGTGTACACAGGCCACAGTGACCCATAATTTTTTTTTAATTTAATGGAAAATATTTTCTTCAAGTAAAGGGTACTGCGATGGGCACCAAGTTTGCGCCTAGCTATGCAAATTTATTTATGGGCCTCTTAGAGGCCCAGAGGATCCATGAGCATAATCCTTTTGGCACGAACTTGGTGCTCTATCGCAGATATATTGATGATATCATAATTATCTGGAGGGGTAGTCGGGAGGACATCCCAATCTTTGTGGATTATATGAATAATAACCAGTGGAATATTACTTTTACTTCCACCATTCATGATACTATCATGAACTTTCTTGATCTTGAATTGATGGGCCTACCGGGAGAAGTGATTTCAAGAAAGACATATTTAAAATCTGTCGATAAAAATAGCTATTTGGACTTCCACAGTTGCCATCATCCGAATGGCTAAGGAATATTCCTTATAGCCAATTTTACAGGATTAGAAAGAATTGCTCGAAGACTGAAGACTATGATGCTCAGTCTCGGGTACTCTTTGGAAGATTTTTGGAGAACTCATACCCTGTCAATCTAGTTCACGATTCTTTTGAAAGAGCTAGGAGTTCTGTAATAATAGAGGATCAATGGAGTCGAAGAGATTTTACTTTTTCGGAATGTCCACTATTTATTACTAAATATAATACCATGTCAAGTGAGATTTATAAAGTTTTGAGGAGACATTGGCTGATTCTACTCAATGAGCCTCTATTAAAGGATATCTTACCTAAGAATACAAGATTGGTCTTTAAGGAGGCCAATACTTTGAAGAATAAACTTGCACCAAGTAAATTTAGTAATTCTAAGATTGATACGAGACTTTTACAAAGTTGTATCCCTACTATCCCCAATTTGGGGAATATCACCGTAGGGAATATTAGAGGAGGTTTAGGGAAAACTCTGTGTGCGTATAGATGTTTATTTCCCAGATGCCAAACCTGTCCTTTCTTGATAGATAAGACACTTAATCTTTCCTCCAGGACCACCAAAGAGACTTTTGGAATTAGAAGGTTTATGAATTGTGACACTAGGTTTGTGGTGTACCTCCTGTGTTGCCAATGCGGCTTGCAGTATGTTGGTCGTACTACCCAACACCTGAGGACACGTTTCGGATAACACAGGAGGAATATTTCTAATGGTTTTCAATAACAGTGTGTCTAGATATTTCAAGGAACATCATGGTCAAGACTCAAAAGGATTAACTGTAGTGCCTATAGAACATGAAGAAAAGAGAAGCAATAAGTAGCGCCCTAGTGCAAGAAACCAAGGTATATATTACCACCACCGAGAACACCCCACACGTGGGTACTCACAAATGTAATGGCTGGTTAGCAAATATATGGTAAACAGCAATTAAGCAGGCTGGGTTTAAACCTATCCCAGTCACAGGTACACTTTTGATGATTCTCAGGCTGCCAATACACCTCACACTCCTTCCAAGTGGTACAGAAATCTCCAAAAACAAAAACACAGAGATGGCGCCCAATAGTGTAATACAGGAAGACTCTCTTTGAGCAAGTAAATAATTGTAGATGTACTCACATTTATCCAATGTCAGCTACAGGGGATATTCTGAGCTGACCATTGAGCTTACGAGGAAATCTCACCATCCTCGTTCAGTGTCTCACACTCCACTGCTCCACACGACCTCCACACCGTCTAGTTTTTCAAAGAATATTTATTCCAAAACGCATAAAATAAACAACGTCGATGTTGTACAATTTAAAATGGCTACGCGTTACGCGGCATTCAACCGCTTTCTCAAGCCTCAATAAAATATGTCCGTACATATTTTATTGAGGCTTGAGAAAGAGGCTGAATGCCGCGTAACGCGTAGCCATTTTAAATTGTACAACATCGACGTTGTTTATTTTATACGTTCTGGAATAAACATTCTTCGAAAGACTAGATGGTGTGGAGGTCCTGTTGCGTGTGGAGCAGTGGAGTGTGAGACACCGAACGAGGACGGTAAGATTTCCTCATAAGCTCAATGGTCAGCTCAGAATATCCCCTGTAGCTGACATTGGATAAATGTGAGTACATCTACAATTATTTACTTGCTCAAAGAGAGTCTTGCTGTATTACACTATTGGGCGCCATCTCTGTGTTTTTGTTTTTGGAGCCTATAGAACATATTCTTCCTTCTGTGAATTATGATAGACAGTATAGACTGAATAGTCGTGAGTCTTATTGGATCTATAGGCTATCCACTCTTGTTCTCCATGGCCTTAATGAGACGTTGGAATCCCTATAAGAATAGATATTATACTTTTTGGCTGTTTGGCCCCCTTTGTATTTATTATATAGAGAGTAAAAACAAAAAAATGAATTTTCCCTTCACATCAGGGTTTAGACCCATTGTTTAGGTATCCTGATGATATGGGTCAGCTTTTCAGGTTTTTATTCTGAGATCAATTATGGGAGGTGGAATAGATTATAGAATAGGTGGAATAGATTAATTGCGCACTTCTAGGGCTATATAGAGTCTCTATCTAGTCTTTATTTAGGATTTAGAGCTCTATTATATATTTTTTATTTTATAACTTGAGTGATTAATATTTATAAAATTACGTTTAGTATTCCCAAGATAGATCACACTTTTTAAACACTTAAACATACATTTCTTTCATCACCATGATTTTTATGTCACATGATATGTTAACAGAGGATTTAGATATCCCCATTCATTTATAACAGAAGTGTCTTAATACTTTATCATTGATTTTATATTGGTACTGAGGTTCCCACGTGGTGGGTGATGCGGATTTGTGTGGGTTTGGTGCGTCCCTGCTGCCAGCATGTACAACTCCTTGGAGAGGTATTAACAGTATGGGGCTATATGTGGCGATATGGTGTGCGGTTTGTTTAGAGGTGCATGACACATCGACACTTTGGATTTTGTGAACAAATTGTTCGTTCTGGCGGGGATCATTCCTCCCCCATACAAGGGCTGCTACTATATAGGTTTTATATTCGGTAGGAGTTTATTTTTTTGTTTCTGCATTTTGTTTTTTCCTAGTCTCCATGTTCCCTTCCATTTCTCTATGGTATGCTCGTTGAGACCAGTGTTTACATACGTCACTGAGGTCGCGTTTCATTGCAATCATGTGATTTTGTTTTCCACTTCTTATTGGTCCTTTTCTATGATGCTGACGTCGTCTCTATTGTTGGAGGCTCGTCGCCTATTTGTTCCCCTACTGGTGGGGTTCTCTCTTGACGCTTTGTCTGTTGGCCCTATCATGGAGAAGCGGGAGATATTTAAATGTTTGTGTATCGCAGGCTCCATTCCTTTAGTTCAGAAGTTTATATTTGCATCTTTGATAAAGTGGATCTTATAGCCACGAAACGTGTTCGACTGCTAATGTACGGATACATTATTTGATTTTATTTTGAATTTTCTTATTGGATATATTATTTTGATATTTTAAATAAATTTGATGTTTGGAGCGGTGCGAAGTATCCTGATTTCCAGTGACTTGGAGTTCCTGTACTACAGCAGTCATGAACGGAGACAGGATTATTCTCTCTGAATGTGCATTGTCAGTTTGTATCTTAGCGGACATCTACATTTGAGAATATATTTATACATTCTCCATCTATTATCATTTGTGAGACCACATTACACTATTGGGCACCCTTCCTCTCTTTTTGTTGTTTCCCCCTTTTGAGGGCTTCCGCCACGCCACATACCCAATCTATGACCCCAGGTGTGGAGATTAACACTGAGACCCCTGGTGTAGGGAATAACACTGTGGCCCCCCAGGTAACACTGACCCCTTCTCCTTTAAAGAATCTACAACTAAACGGGGCAAGTGTTTGCGGAAAAGGCGACACGCAAATTTAACAGCCTCTGATGGCTCATCATCTGGAGCATCACCCTTTGATAATCCGCTCCCAGGCGGCGTTTCGGAATAGTGTGCTCTAGACACACAACTCAGACCCTCCCCTCAAGAGGGATAAAAATGTGAGAAATAAGAACCCGAGTAGGTTAAAACCTGATTCCTTTTGTTCCTCTCAT
Organism: Rhinophrynus dorsalis; assembly: GCA_037306005.1. Taxonomy (NCBI): domain Eukaryota; kingdom Metazoa; phylum Chordata; class Amphibia; order Anura; family Rhinophrynidae; genus Rhinophrynus; species Rhinophrynus dorsalis. The sequence continues at coordinate 132,447,955 of CM074728.1, forward strand.
AGTGAGGAATCATCAGACATGGACTGGGCCCCATCGTCCAGTGACGAGAGAGACACTGAGGTGTCGTGATCAAAAAGGAGCAAAACTCAAACTGGTACTGTTTCCCCTTCAGAATCGGCAGCCCTGGATATTCTAGATTCTAAGAGCAAGCCCCTCCTCTTTGATCCAGAGGGCATTCAACATCCTCGCTCCTCTGAATGGTCGCCTCGACCTCACATAGCTCAGTACCTGAAGGCTTGGGTTCAGAAGCCAATGAGCAGGGCTATTGGGAATAAATTGAGAGCAGAATGCCCATGTCCACTAATTCCTAATAAGGTGTGTAACACCCCAGAACTGGGCACCAAGTTGGTGAAATTCTTGGCTAAATCTGGTAGAGATCCCAGAAAATGGCTACACAAGGCACTAAAATCGTGCCAAGAGAAGCTATTGGACACATTAGGTCCAATTACAAATATTTTTGAACTGTCGGAAGACGCCATACTATCAGACGCCCCCATAGATGTGCAAGTCCTCCGGGGCTGGTGCAGACAGCCATCTGCCTAATAGGTAATGCCAATTCAGCATTGGCCTCTCAAAGGAGACGGACATTACTGAAGCATGATTCCAGGGACAGTTATTTGGAGATTCATTTATAAAAGAGAATGGCCAATTTGTCTCCTCCTTTACGGCCTTGGATAGGGCCCAATCCTCACTAAGGAAAGTCTTAAACACCAAGATTTTTGCCAAAGCCGGAAGAGGTAGGGGTCGCTCTTCTGGCCATAATCGCCAGCCCAAACAGCAAATGCAGGGCCCCACTTACCCAGTATACCCTAGCTACAGGGGTCAAACCCAGCTGGAACCCAGACAGCAGGGACCTTTTTTCCCTCCACGGGGAAGGTCCTGGAGGACACAATCTGGCAGGGGACACTTCCTTTCCCGATACGTCTACCACCCCTTATCCTTTCTTTCCCTGAAAAAACGGGAGGCAGACTCTGCCATTTTTTACATCAATGGAGCATTTTGACGTCAGACAACTGGGTATTACAAACAGTCAAGGGCTATAATATAGAATTCTATGTCCCCCCTTGCCAGACAGTCCCTCCCCCTCCTTTTAATTTTTCGGCAGCCAATGACGTCCTGGTGGATTCCGAAGTCGACAATCTGATGCGCAAAGGTGCAATCCAACTAGCTTCTGTCGAGCCAGCAGGGTTTGTAAGCAACATCTTCCTAGTGGGGAAGAAGAACTCAGGCCTGCTCACTGTTATAAACTTAAGGGCTCTAAACTAGTGGGTGCTTAACAGACACATCAAGATGGAGGGCATGCATCTTCTCCGGGACTAACTACTTCCATCAGATTGGATGGTCAAAATAGATCTCAAAGATGCTTATCTGACTGTCCCCATAACACCTGCGTCATAGGTTTTTCTTCAGTTCCGTTGGCAGGGTTTAAAAGTTGAAGTCCTTTGCTACTAAAAAACCTTCAAAGTTAAAGTAGTGACCTTCAATACCTAAAGCTTAGAATTGTCATGCACTGCAGGCTTGTCTGCTTTACCAAGAAGTTAATCAGAATAAATTCAAAAGAATACTAATTTTATTACCCGCCTTGGATTAAATTTAACCCTTAATATTGCTAGATGAAAAGAGCCCGTTCAGTGCAAAGCCCACAGTATCCAAAAATATTATTAGGTGTAACACTCTTAAAACATAGCCTTTATTAAGTATCCATAAAAGAAAAACTACATTTTATTTGGCCACACAATATAGAGCCGTTTAAAATGGTAGTGTGTTGGATCTATGGGCCTGAGGCCAGCAATCTAGCCGGAAACTCAGCACCCCCGAACCAAAACACCTACCAGGATAAAAACATCACTTATATGGGGTCATATCTCTCAAAGTACAGCCCTATTGAATGTATGGACGCTTTATCCTGATATGTCAAAAGGATCGTGTTTTATTTACAACACAATACCTTGATGTAACCAACAACCAGTGTTTATATTAGAGTAACCCACGTGGCTATTGTTTGTCTCAGTGGCGGTGCTTTTGGTGCATAACATAACACAGCAGATTTACGTTTGTAGTTATCATTTGTTGCACGAAACAGCTGTGCTTATAATTTCATTTGTTGCAACAGAGCAGTCAACCTCTTGCAGTCATAATGGTTATTTGTTTTCAAAATGCTCCCACTGATTCGAAGCAACTCCCTACAAGTTCACCGTTCATCCGTGTCACTAATTAAGCTCTAATAGTATACACGGTAACCAAAAAGAAAAGTACTGCCGCTGCCTAGCTATAAGTAACTCCGTTACAATTCACTTGTTCCTATTTTTTCGTTGTTTAGAAATGGTAATTAATAAATTTTGATAGCCAAAATAAACGGCTCTGCGGTGTATAGAAATACTAATTAAAGTAAACCATTGATAACTATCTAGCCATTGAACTCCGCTGTTAGTCTGTCCTGGCTTTATTAACCCAGAAGCACTAGTCTAGAACCTTTCATCTGTTCTGATTAGTTTAACGAACTAGTTCACCCTTATTTCCTAAATTCTTCATGCTAGTATTACGCTAGTCGCTACTTTCTAACACTTAGAATCTACTACTGAGATGAGTTCATATCGCCATTACAGAGTTACCGCTTAGTGAACCGTCTACTAGAACGAAAGGTCGAGTCTTTCCATCAGAAATTACTCTAGACTGTACAAGAACTACTCTATCCTGAAAGATGTTCAATTCCCCCCTTCCCTATTGTCCAACGCGTTTCGCCGTGTTTAATCATGGCTTCATCAGGGGCTAGTATGTTACCAAGTGCCACGGCGTTCCAGTTTATGTAGTATAGCTTCCTGGGCGGGGAAAGCAAGATCTAGTCACACTTTGATTGGCAGATCTCTGAGCCGTTAAAGACCTTATTACACACCACAGGTTTTGAGAGGACTAGTTACTATATACAGTGATAGACTTGATATATCCATATCTGTTTATCTATAATCTGGTTTATTATTAAAGTATCAGTCATCTGTTTAATTCCATAAAGAATAAAATTTTATTATTTCATATCCACTGTATTATTTCTTAGTCATAATAATACCTATTTCCTGGGATGATATCACATCCCAGTCAGGTATGTTATAGCTGTTACCATATGGTGTACAGATAATTACTCTACTTTTAGTTCAGTCATTTTAGATAAATGGGTGGAAAGTGAAGCCTTCATTCAAACCTTTAGGGGTCCTAGTTTTAAGATCATAGATCCATTTGGCCTCTTTTTGAAGGAGTTTCTGATCAATGTCACCTTTACGCTGGTTGATTTGGACTTTATCAATACCAAGAAAGCGAATGGCTGTTAAGTCTCCATCATGTCTTTGATTAATATGTTTGGCCACAGGTTTGTCACGATTATTTCTGACATCACCCAGATGTTCTAAAATCCTGAGCCTTAATTCTCTTTTAGTCTTTCCCACATATTGTTTTCCACACTTACATATAAGTAAATAAATTACTCCAGAAGATTTACAATCGATAAAGCCACAAATTTGATAAATCTGACTAGTCTGAGTGCTTTGAAAACTTTTGCTCTTTACATGCTGTACAGTTCCCACAAGGAAAAAATCCCTGTAGACCTGTATCCAACCAAGTCTTCTTTCTAGCTGTCTGGTAATGACTGTGTACTAGGTGATCTTTCAAATTCATACTCCTTCTATATGTTATTGTAGGTGTCAACCCCACTATCTCAGAGATGTCCTTATCTGTGGTTAGAATATTCCAATGCTGATTAAGAATATTAGTAATGGCTTTATAGTGGCTGTTATAATGTCCCTATAAGACGTATTTCTTCCATTTTATTCAATAGTTTATTTGATATGGGATGGAGTAGTTCATCTCTCTCCGATCTTAATGCCCTTTGATACGCCAATTTAAGAGTTCTGTTGGAATATCCACGTTCTTTAAACCTTGATAGTAAATCTTTGGCTTTGATTTTAAAATCATCCATATCACTACAAATCCTCCTCAATCTGAGGTATTGTCCAATTGGTATACTTCTTTTCAAGGGTATGGGGTGGGCACTACCTGCATGCAAGAGACTATTAGTTGCTGTCTCTTTGCGAAATAGTCGTTTGTATTACATTATTTGGTCCACGCTGTATTTCTATATCCAAAAATGATAGGGACATTGCATCAATAGCAGATGTTACTCTGAGATTTATAGTGTTAGTATTAAGCAGAGTAACAAACTCATGAAACGCCTCACGTGTGCCAGTCCATAGGAGTACCACATCGTCAATAAATCTAAGCCATAATGGAATTCTGTCCACGTATTTTGACATCTCCTCTGTGAAAACATAGTTGTGCTCCCGCCAGCCTAGATATAAATTGGCATAGGTGGGAACACAGGTACTGCCCATGGCAGTACCTTGTATCTGGTGGTAATAGATACCATTAAATAGAAAACAGTTATGAGTAAGAACATATTCAAGCATCCGCAATACAAATTCATTATGTAGTTTGTATTGGTCACCTCTTGTAGCTAGAAAAGTTTTAACTGCCTTGAGTCCTATTTCATGTATAATACTTGTGTATAGTGACTCAATATCAAAGCTAGCCAAGAAGTGATTATTTTCCAAGTATATGCCTTCTAGATGTTTGAGGGCATCTTGTGAGTCTCAAATGTAAGAAGGAAGTGCTGTAACAAATCGTCTTAATATTTTGTCCACATAGATACTTGGTTTTTCTGTCAGATTACCTATTCCCGATACAATAGGTCTACCAGGAGGTGTCTTAGCATTTTTATGGACTTTGGGGATAGTATAAAAAACTTGAAATAACTGGATATTCAGTCCAAAGATATTCAAATTCCTCTTTATTAATAACACCATTCTGCAAGGCCTCATCCAAAATGGGAAGTAGTTTAATTTTAAATGTTTCTGTTTTGTCACCTTTCAATTTTCTATAACAATTAGTATCATACTAGCCAGACCTGAAAAGTTACTCGCCGCTGCAAGCTATAGCATGCCCACCAGGGTTGATTTTCTACTCGCCAGGGCTACATTTTCACTCGCCATTGGCTAGTGGAAATTTTGAGCCCTGCCGTTGGCATGGTCAGGAAGACAGACTTCACGTCACCGACTGGTCCAGGGAATCCACCTTTAGGGATTTTTATTGCAGACTCAATGAATATGACTCTGGTTTGGTCTTGCAGAATCTCTGAATGTTTGTGTTTTCATGCCACTGAGTTCAGATTACATTTTTACTGGTTTAGCTTTAAACTTCCATAATATGAAGCCTCTGTGCTTGCCATAAAATCTGTGGATTTCCCTAACAAATTGTGAAGGAAAGTCAGAATTTGATTAAAGACACGGAGGCGAATATTATCCCTCCCTATGTTTCCCTCCCCTATCATATTTTTCTCTTTGTTCCTTCAGGTTGAATCCCGATGTGATCCGGTAAATTCGGGAGCTTCTCTCCTTTCCCCTTGTTTCCTGAGCACGATGGCCTGTGGCTTCGACTAAGTCGGAATTATTCCCAGTGATTTTCTGTTAAGATTCCAGACCTTGGGGTGATGGACAGTTCCAGTGCGGGACGAGTTGTATTCGCAAGAAAGAGGTGGAGGTCTTGGGTCTCTACCCTTTTATGACATGGGGTTCATGGTCATTCGGGGGGTGGTTGCTATGGTTACTAAATAGTTTTTTCTCTGATTTTCCTACATTTAATAAAGTATTCTTTGCTGCTGAGTAAGTGTGGAGAAGGTTATTTGCATGATATTCGCCTCCGTGTCTTTAATAAAATTCTGACTTTCCTTCACAATTTGTTAGGGAAATCTATGAATTATAGTATGCTGAAGATGTGCAGCTTTTTTATTTGCAATAAGCCTTGATCATCTGGTAGTTATGGATTTGCCCATACACCCCAGTCTCTATCCACTGGTAGTAATGCTTCTGATACCACTACAGTATGTTATAACCCATATCACTGGGGTACCATTCTTATCTGGCTGGCATTAAACACCGCAATGCTGTCAAAGATTTCAGTATCTCTGAAGTGACTAAAAGTATTTTTTTCCTATGGCACCATCTCTGGAAGGAGTTGTGCACACTAACCTAGGAGGAAGAAGTTATGTTACCCCTCATTTGAGGCAGATGAATGCCCGATTTCCAAAATTGTTTGCCTTACTGACCTTATCTTTGAATTAGTAACATTAATGAACATTTAGCACAGGCAGGTCATTTAAAAAAAGAGCGGAAGGTGTGGTTTTGTGTTTCTTGCTTCCATACGGTATGTCAGCCCATAGAATAAGGTACCATTTCTCTTACGCTGGTAGAAAGTTATTGAATACAGCAGGAAATTCCATGGTTCTCAAATATTTTAGTATCTGTGAAGCAGTGAAAATGTAAAATACATATAACCCTACAGGACCACCTTATGGAAATTGGCTATTCACTCTCTATAACTCAGATCCTCTAATCCCTTTATCAGTTTTGTTCCACGTCTGTGGACTTATTCCAGTGCAATAATGTATTTTAAAAACTGGTGCCCAAATCTGTACCAAGGATTTATTTAAAGATAGGACAATAAGAGGATTTTAGTCTTACCTGTTAAATCTTTTTCTCTTAGTCCATATAGGTTACTGGTAACTTTGGGTAGGCGATCAGCCCCTTTAATTAGGCAGGAACAATTCTGAGAAATGACTGCTAGGTGGTGCCTACCTGCTCTCCTTAGCTTGCAGCTATCCAATCCCCTTCTAATAAGATTTGAAAACTATTGACTAGGTAGTAAGAAGGTAAAGTAAGACTCCTGTGAGCATGAACCCGAAAGGAACCCCACATTCTGCCACAGCCAAGCATGGTCCCTTGACAGGGTGGGAGACCAGTAACCTGTATGGACTAAGAGAAAAGGATTTAACAGGTAAGACTAAAATCCTCTTTTCTCCGTCGTCCAATACAGGTTACTGGTAACTTTGGGATGTCCAACCAGGGAGGGAAGAAAAGGCAAGGACCAGGCACAGGCCCCCAAAGTCACCAGACAGATCATGAATAGCTCAACAATAGCAACAAAGCGTCAACAGACACTGAACAGGGGTAAAACAGACCCCTGGAACGTTACACACCACACTGAACTAGAGACAAATGGGCCCAAAAGTAAAAGAGTACTGAAGAGAAGAAGGAGATCCTAGACAGGCAAGGCTGCCTGCAGAATCTTACTCCCAAAGCTGGCATCAGCCGATGCCAGCACATCAACACAGTAGTGTTTCGAAAAGGTGTGCACAGATGGCCAAGTAGCCGCTTTGCACAACTGATCAGCAGAGGCCTGATTTTTGTAAGCCCAAGATGCCCCAATAGACCTCTTAGAATGAGCCGTGACCTTAAAGGGGACACACTTATTCCTAAGTTCGTAAGCCCTATGAATAATGGGCTTGATCCAAGAAGCAATGGTTACCTTGGAAGCAGGCTTACCTGCCCTGGGACCCTCAGGGATGACAAAAAAAGTGTCAGACTGCCGCAAGGACTGCACATAGAATTTCAGACAACTCACAACAACCAACAAGTGAAGATCCTTCTCCTTGTCAGAAGAAGGGTCAGGGCAGAAAGAAGGAACCACAATCTTCTGATTAATGTGGAACTCATCCACCACATTCGGGAGAAATGCTTACAAAGCACCACCTTGTCTTTGTGAAACACCAAAAAGGGTGGTCAGCAAAACAGAGCATGCAACTCCGCGACACAGTGAACGGACATGATCGCCAGGAAAAAGGTCATCTTCCAAGTCAGCAGATGTAGAGGAATAGTGGTCAAGGAATCAAAAGGAGGGTGCCAAAGGACGCCTAAAACCAAGTTAAGGTCCCACTAGGGAGCGGGAACCTTAAACACAGGACAGGTATGAGCAATGCCCTGGAAGAAAACCCTTATCCACACCATCCTGGAGGAAGGAAAGGACCGTAGGACCATCAAAGTCCTGAGACAGGTCCTGATCAGCACACCAAGATAGAAAGGTAGACCAGACTCGATGGTAGGCCTTACAGAAAACAGGCTACGGGCACTGAGCATGGTAGCCACCACACCAGAAGAAAAACCCTTCTTCAAAATTGAGGATTCAATCTCCATGTCTTCCAAGCCCGGCGATGAACGTCCTCCTTCCACAGATAACCTTGTAGGAGTAGATCTGGACAGGAGGGGAGCCGAAGAGGTTCCGTCACAGAGACCCAGAAGCTCTGGAAACCAAACCTGTCGAGGTCAGTACGGAGCAATCAGAATGACTGGGCAGCACTCCAGTCTCCATTTCCTTATCACCCTGTGCAACAGGGGAATTGGAGGAAAGAGGTATACCAGTGGGAAATTCCACAGGATCGACAAGGCATCCACTGCTAGAGCCAGGGGATCTGCCCAGGGAGAGCAGAACGTTGGAACCTTCCTGTTGTGTCTTGTCGCCATCAGGTCGATGCACGGAAGACCCCACTGCTGGACAATGAGATCGAACACCTCTTGATGCAGTCCCCACTCTCCACTGTCCACTGTGTGTTGACTGAGGAAGTCTGCCAGAACATTGTCTACACCAGGGATATGAACTGCGGAAATGGCAGGGACATACTCCTCTGCCCAGGACAGAATAGCCTTGACCTCTAGGCAAGCTGCGACACTTCTTGTGCCGCCTTGCTTGTTCATGTAGGCAACTGCTGTGGCGTTGTTCGCCTGTACTCTGACCAGGCAACCCTCCAGCTGGCGTGTCCAGTGGTTCAGGCCATTAAATATCACCAGAAGCTCCAAGACATTGATGGGAAGGAGAGATACCTCCTGGGACCACCGGCCCTGAGCATTCAAGTGCCCCAGGACCACTCTCCATCCGGAGAGGCCGGCATCCGTCGTCACGGTTGTCCAGAACAGCACCAAGAATGGCCTGCCCTTCAGCAGATTGTCCAGTTTGAGCCACCCCGATAGGCTCAGCTCCACGTGAAGAGAGAGAGAGATAGGGACCTCTCCAGGAGATCAGGTCGACCCCTGCATGCCAGGATTAGAAACCTCTGAAGTTCTGTGGTATGAGCCATGGCAAACGGAATCGCTTCTATGGTGAAAATGAACTTCCCCACCAGGGATGACAACTTCTTGGCTGGAACCGGGTCTTGATTCAGGACAGCCTGGACCTTCAGTGCTATCTGTTGAGCCACATCATTCCTGTTACAGCTTACCTTGGTTTCAGCGTCACCTGCAGAAGAGAGCATGCAGCAGGCCTCTGTTTTATGTGTTTGCTTAATGTAGTCTCCTCCTAAATACTTCCTCCCTCTTAGCTGCTCCTACTACCTACTTCCTGAGGAGGGGTTTAAAGGGCAGGCTGAGTCCTGACTCAGTTGCCCTTGCGTTGTTGTACAATACAGTTCTGTTACACTTGGGCTTCGTGTATGACCTGGCTTGTCTGACCATCCATTCTGGTGCTGACCTGTGGCTCTGTCTGACTATTCTTTTGCCTGCTCCCATTGTGTAGTGGACACCCAATCTGGTACAGACCTGTGGCTCTGGCTTACTACCTGAACTGTGTTATGACCGACCTGTCTGTCTAGCCATTCTGGTGTTGACCTGTGGCTCTGTCTGACCATTCTCCTTGTGCGTTCCGATTTGGCTTAGACATCCTTTTTGGTGCAAACATGTGGCTCTGGCTGACTACCTGCTCTGTGTATGACCTGGCTTGTCTTACTACCCACTCTGGTGTTGACCTGCGGCTCTATCCACTGCGCTTCCAGCATACCAGTGAATATCCTATCTGGTGCAAACATGTGACTCTGGCTGACTACCTGCTCCTTGTATGACCCGGCTTGTCTGACTATCCTTTCTGGTGCAGACTAGGGGGCTCTGTCTGTTTCCTCAGTGTGCTGGTCTCAGCTCCACAGACACCCACCCTATTGCAGACCTGGGGCTCTATCAGACTCCTAAACTGACTGCAGGCTCAGTCAGTGCTAGTCCTTTGGGCGTTCCAAATTACCTCGAGGCTCCAGTGGGCTGAGGCCTAGTCTCGGACAGTGTGACGGATCTATTGGTGGACTGCTATTTCTGATATAGTGCTTGCCTCTTTGATCACCCTCTTTATGTTATCTGTTTATGTGGATTACTGAGATTATTCTAATAAAAGATTGTTTTACTTTACCGTACTGACTCCTGGTTTATTCCTGGGATCCGTGACAGCACGCAAGGGCCATGAATACAGACAGTAATAGTAATTCAGCTTTTCAAAGCATCCTGGATAGGATGGAGACACAAGATCAACGTATTGATCAACTGCCTTTTGCCTTACAGACCTTGTTGCAGCGCACTGCTCATCTCAAATGAATAAACCCACAAACAGTGGCCTCCCCCCCTCCACCCTCGGCACCAGTTGTTCCTACCTCTCCTGATGCAGGCACAATCAAGAGGTTGTCTGGTTCCACTCAGCCGCACAGCGGTATGGGGGAGACCCAGAGTCGTGTTGTAGGTTCCTCAACCAAATTGGCATATATATGGAGATGGTGCAGCATGCCTTTCCTACTGAGCGCAGTAAGGTTGGCTTCCTTTTCTCTCTCCTAACAGGCAAGGCACTGGCATGGGCCAGTCCTTTATGGGAGACTGATAAACCAACTGTGCATAACTTCACAGAGTTTGTGAAGTCATTCAAAAGTGTGTTTGACATGCCAGGCCACATGGTCTTGGCTTCGAAGAACCTATTATTAACCATTCTCCAGGGTGCTCCTACTGTGGCAGACTAGCCTGGTAGCCTTCTTCTTCCAGGGGCTTAACGATTCCATGAAGGATGAAATCGCGGCCTGTGATTAACCTAATGTACTGGATGAGTTAATTTAGTTCTGTATCCTTAAAGATACTAGACTCCAAGAACGACCCTCGTTTAAGGAGTGCCTGTGGAGGGCTCCGGGCAGACTTTCTCCTCATAATACTGGCCCCACCCTATCCTCCCTCACCTCCCATACCTCCTGGACTTGTCTCTGAGGGGGGAGAACCTATGCAGGTGGGTGTTACCAGACTTTCGAAGGAGGAGAGGGAAGTACTATGTCTATACTGTGGCAAACCAAGACATATGCTGAGGTCCTGCCCAGTACGCCCAGGAGAATGCTCGTACCCAAGATCCTGTCAGGGGCAGATCTTAGGAGGCATATTGCAGTCCCCAGAAAAACTTTTCTGATAAGCCCATGTTAAAGGTGTGCATCTCTTGGGGGTACAAGTTGGTCTCTGTTCCAGCACTACTTGATACAGGTGCTGAGGGTTGCTTTATCGATGCGGAATTTGTGGCCTGTAAAGAGGTTCCATTGCAGTCCCGCTCTTTTCCACTGGCCGTGGAGGTGATTGATGGTAGACCCCTGCTACCATCTTACATTACGCAGGAGACCACTCTGTTAACCCTAAAGGTGGGAGCCCTTCACACCAAAACCCTGAAGTTTCAAGTAATTAACTCCCCACATTACGCCATAGTGCTGGGGTTCCCATAGTTACAGAGGCACAACCCTAGGATGGACTGGTACACGTGAGGCATTTTGGCCTGGTCTCCACAGTGTTATGAATCATGTCTCTCCTGTCCTGTGAGACCGACTAATACTACCTCTCCAGCATTACCTGAGGACTACTTACCATTTAAGGAGGTGTTCAGTGAAAGCCAGGCAGGGGCCTTACCACCACACAGGCCATACGATTGTGCGTTGGAGCTTGTGCCTGGCACATCACCTCCTAGGGGTCGTGTCTATCCCCTGTCGGTAGAGGAAAACAGAGTCATGGAGGAGTATGTTTCTGATGCGCTGGCCAGAGGCATCATCCATAAGTCCTCATCTTTTTTGTTAAAAAGAAGGACGGCGAGTTACGTCCATGTATTGATTTCCACGGGCTTAACAAAATATTGGTTAAAAATGCATACCCGATTCCCTTAATTACCGAACTCTTTGACCGTGTCTAAGGATCTAAGTATTTTATAAAACTCAACCTATGAGCTGCCTATAATTTGGTTCGTATAAAGCAGGGTCACGAGTGGATGACCGCTTTTAATACACGTAATGGGCATTATGAATATTTGGTGATGCCATTAGGCCTCTGTAATGCCCCAGATGTCTTTCAAGAGTTCATAAATGATGTGCTAAGAGAACTCTGGTGAGAGTTGGTACCAGTGTTAGTCGTATAAATACAGGAGGCAGATATAGTTTTTGATACCTTTTATTGGCTAACTAAGTAGATTTAAATGCAAGCTTTCAAGACCTTAGGTCTCTTCGTCAGGCATGTTATACAGATACATATGAAAACATCCCTCTTAAATACAAGTACACATCACATTGTTTAGCATGGAAATCAGATAACAGAATGCAGTCCAGATCCAGATATCTTTGATCAGTCAATGGTAAATTGCACTCTTCCTCTGAGGCTTTAGAGGTATTTATGATGCTCTTGGGTCTGTTGGAAAGGTTATTCAACTAAATTATATTTTGACATAAATTCCTTATCCCTGTTCAAACCACTACAAATTGCATTAAATTTTAACATTAATTTTACCACAGGTACAGCATACCCTACGTGGTTCTGCACAGCGGCAGAAAAGGTAGGCGGACCATAGGCGACTGCCGGCACCTTCCTTCTAGGTGGGAAATAGAGTGTGGCTTCTTCCTGAAACTTGCACCTCCAAGTTCCATGCAATAAGTTGGCTCCTCGTTTTGTTGGTCCCTTCCGAGTGATACGCAAGATTAACCCTGTGGCTTATGCTCTTGATCTTGCCAATATGCGTATCCACAATGTATTTCACATGTCATTGTTGAAGCCCTTGGTCTGCAACCAGAATACCTCTGCTCCTGTTCGTCCAGCTCCCGTGACAATTGCAGATCACGAGGAATATGAGGTACAGAAGATTCTGGACTCCTGTGTGAGTAGAGGGCGCTTACAATATTTTATTAATTGGAAGGGCTATGGTCCTGAGGAGTGCTCCTGGATACCTGCCAGTGATGCCCACGCTCCTGTATTGGTACGCAGGTTTCATGCTCGATTCCCTGTCAAACCCCGTCCAGCTCCGCGGACGGGGCCTTTGAGAGGGGAGGCCTAGTTTCAGACAGTGTGGGTAATTTATGGCAGACTGCTATTTCTGATACAGTGATTGCCTCTTTGATCATCCTCAGTGTGTTATCTGTTTATGTTCATTACTGTTATTATTCTCATAAAAGATGGTTTTACTTTACCGTACTGACTCCTGGTTTATTCCTGGGAACTGTGACAATTCCTCTCTGAGTGTGAAGAGGATGTCCAGAAAGACCATCCTTTGGGAAGTAACAAGGTCCGACTTGTCCAGATTGATGATCCACCCGTGATGGGATAGAGCATGAATGCAGCCTGCACCGCTGCTGAAGAAGTTCCGGAGAAGAAGCCTTCAGAAGGAGGTCATCCATGTACGGGGTAACTCTGATGCCGTCCCGATGTAGGAAGGAAATCAAGGCTCCCAGTACTCTGTTGAAGACTTGAGGAGCTGTGGTCAGGCCAAAGGGGAGGGCAGAAAACTGAAAGTGCCCTCAGTCACAGGCAAAGTGGAGATATTGCTGATTTTCTGAATGAATGGTAATGTGCAAATATGCATCCTGAAGATCCAGAGAAGCCAGAAATTCCCCAGGGGACATGGCAGCTATTACTGCGCGGAGGGACTACTGGCGATACTAGGACCTAACCACAAAGGAGTTGAGATCCTTCAAATTCAAAATGGGACATCAGCTGCCGGCCTTCCTGGAAACCACAAAGAGGTTGGAGTAGAATCCCAACCCCCTTTCCTGAGGTGGAACTGGTTCCAAGACCGCCTTGTCCAGAAGGGCCTGAATGGCTCCTTCGAAAAGGCGGCGCTTTTCTGCGCCCAGAGGAGAGCAAGAATAGAACATTAGGGAAGGAGGAAGGGAGGTGAAGGGGATCCTGTACCCTACAGACACCATCTGTAAGACCCACGGGTCCTCCACAGAGGCTTCCCAAGCCGATAGGTAGTGGCGTAAGCAGTCACCCACCTGCGGGTGGGGACCCGGATTCGGCGAGTCATGCAGAAGAAGGTTTAGAAGCCTTGGGCCTCCATTGCTGCTTGGGCATGGATGAGACACGCGGGGCCTGAGGCACCATCTGGGTTGCCGGACGCAAGTCAGCCCGAAAGGGATGGAAACACTTATTCCAATTGACAGGAGTCTTCTTACTCTGGACCACTGTGAGGTGAGTACTCTTCCCCCCAGTGGCTTCACTAATCAGATCCTTGAGATCAGGTCCAAACAGTGAGGTGCCCTGAAAGGGCAAAGACAGGGGAGACCTCTTGGAGACCGCGTCAGAGGACCAGATCTTGAGCCAAAAAGCCCTTCCGGCTACCACAGACATGGTGGACACCCTGGCTACCATACTCATGTTGTCAAAAAAGGCAGCAGAAACATAATGCTGAGCCTCAGAGATATTGGTGAGCAGCTGCAACATGTCAGTAGTAGTAGCTCCCTGAGAGACAGCTGAAGTGAGCTGTTCAGTCCAAACAGCCACAGCTCTATTCACCCACGCTGCAGCAAATGTGGGGCGCAGGGCAGAACCAGCCGTTGCAAAAATGGCCTTTAGAGAGGTCTCAAGCTTCTTATCAGTCCAGACATTCAGAGCAGATGCATCAGCCACAGGCAAGGCCGTGGACTTAGAAAGCCTGGAAACAGGGCTGCTTCACAGAACAGATAAATCTTAACAAATTTCCTAGACACAGAGGGCTTTCTGTCTGGAAACTTTCACTCCACAGGCACCAAACGGTCAAGGGTGGGGTTATGTGGAAAACAAGTATGGGGCCTAACAGGCTCCTGAAACACATCAGAGGGGTCGGGTGAAACCTCCTGCACCAAGGGAGTGTTCAGGGTGTTCAACACAGCCCTGATCAGGCCCTAAGCTGAGGGGACAGGGTCAGCCTCCAAGTGATCCCTGAAAAACTGAGAGGAAGGGACAGCAGAACAGTCTTAATCATCAGAATCCACCAACAATTCCTCCTCAGAGGAATCAGAAACATCATGTACACCCGGCCTAGGTCTAGTCCCAAGGTCTCACAGTGTCAAATGGTCAAAGTATCAGAAAACACCCAAAAACAGTGTTAAAGAGTAATTATACACACCAGATATAGCCAATATAGACTTATCTGACAGGCAAAGGGTTAAACTGCTGAGGACAGAAGAAGAGTCCAAGGCCCACGTAGGATACTAGTTCAGAGAAGGCACAAATTGGCTGCCGCAATGGGAGCCAATCAGAAAACTAGCAAGCGCTCATGGGAATTGTAGTTTTCTCAAAAAAAGTACCCCAACAGTGCACGAAGCCCCCTGAGCCCCCCACTTCGCTATGTGGATATCACGGTGCCCTTGTATTGTTGGCAACATTTTGACACAAGATGTCTGATGCTTTCTTATTGGCCAAGGTGTTATGGCTCCACCCAGTGGTAGCCTTTAAGTATTGTGCTCTGTCACTCTTACAGGGGCCCTTTTGTGGGGTTCCCATTGCTTTGTGCTTGCTGCCGTCATCGTGTGATTTCCAGTGTATGACGCGGACTGCCTGACTACTCTCTCTGATTCTGTTCCTGCTCCGTGTACCGGCCCGGCCTGGCTGACGTTCCTGCTCCGTGTATCGACTTGGATTGGCTGGCGTTCCTGCTCCGTGTACAGACCCTGCCTGGCTGACGTTCCTGCTCCGTGTACCGACCCGGCCTGGTTGACGCTCCTGTTTTGCATTGACCGTAGTGGCTTCCGTTCCTGCTCTTGTGCCTCCAGTCCGGTGCACTACCGTATCCGGTAGAGAGTATTTCCTGTGCTCTGCCTTGAGCGTACTGGCCCAGTTGGTTGCCTCGTGTACCGCATTACCATTCCGTGACTGTGACCCATTAGTGCCTTGCTGCCTCCTTACTCCATACCCAGGGTTTACGCTCAGCTCGTTGCGCCCTATACGCTTGGCTTGTTATCAGTTGTCAATGGGGTTGGTCTACCGGGCGCCTCAGTTAGTCTCCACTCCTGTGTTGTCGTTAAACAAGCCAAGCGCCCGTTATCTGGGCCTTCAGGTACTCACCCGGGTAGGAGCTTTACTATTGGCACTATATACGCTGGATTGTCACTTCACCATTATTGAGGTTGGTCTCTTGGGTGCCTCAGTCGGCTCTGTCACCCGGCAGTTGCCATCAAGCCTGACGTTTCAACATCTATTGTCCGGTACCGTTACCGTGGGTCACAGTGTGTGTGTGTATATCTACAGGGCGTTCCGTTGTTCCTCCAGTTGCAGTACTACTATAGTCTGTGTTTCCTCCAGGGCCTCGCTCAACTTTCCTGGGCTAGTTGCTATTTTGGCACTTATCAGTATTTGAGTGCTTCTTGGGCCTCGCTATTAGGGCCTCCCAGTCTCCTGGCCTAATAGCATTAACCATTTGTGTCTCACTGTATCCCACGAACTGTTCCCGACTTCTGTCAGTATATATGCTGCTTTGTGATATATGTACATTGGACCCGTGTGGGCTATTGTTATTTACTAACCTGTCCTGTGTCAGTTCTGTTTGTACTATTACTGGACCCGCGAGGGTTACTTTATTTTGCTGATTCAATAAAACTGTGTTTTACAAATTGCCTGTCTCTGAGTGTACTGAAAACCGTTACAGTGGAGCGGTTGCAGAGATATGTCCCAAAACTGTAAGTCCCATAGAAGTGAATGGAGCAATGGCGTCTATGCAGTAAAAGCATGCGGGAACACAAATGTTGCAAAGTTAGTACTAACATGTAAAAACATCCAAAAGCCCACTAGAACAAGTCAGCAGACCCAATAAACACTGATCCAAGTAGGGAAAGTGCCCACAACCCCCAAAAGATGCCCAACCAGCAGCCAAAGGGTTAAGTTACCACAAAAACTTGCTACAAACACCCAACAGACACACAGATAAACTCAATGAGTGCAGGAGTATGTAACAGGAACTGCAGAGGAGACTCCTGTGAGGAGAGGAAGCGTGGGACATGTGGACCTCAGCACTCAAAGGGTGCTCACCTTTTTCAGCAGGTCTTCTGTCTTCAGATTACCACATATCATGAAGAAGCCTCAGTGGGCAACTCCTGGGGAAAGAATTTATAATCCAAGATTTTCCCCCCAGGGCTCAAGGTCCATAACAGCACCTGGTAAACTGAGCTATCCACATCTGGGTGATCAGAATAGTCAGTGATGGTAATCCGCCTAATGGTGATATTCCATATCTAACAGAAAATAATAAAAAAGCTAAAACAATAGCAGAACTGTTCTCTTGTCTTGTGTCTTAACCAAGGATCAAATCTTACTGAGTGGGGATTGGCTAGCTGCAAGCTAAGGAGAGAAGGTAGTCTCCACCCAGCAGTCACTTCTCAGAATTGTTCCTGCGTACTTAAAGGGGCTGATCGCCTTCCCAAAGTAACTAGTATCCTGCATTGGACAACAGAAAAATTAGCATCCCTTGAATCTAACACCTCTTTTTATGCAGGCTAGTACTCTATTTGCTCCTGCATCAGCTAAGTGACTCTGCACATTGCAGTGAAGTCTATCGTCTATTCGTTCTCCTGAATCTCTGTAATGAATGTTCCCATTCAGTGTATATGTAGCATGCTTGTTTCTACAGACCAAATGCATCTGCCACTTTTACATTACATCCGGCCCTGTACGTATTTACTTACACAGCTTAGTGTTCTATATGGACTCCTGTGTGTACAATCTATACAATAATATGCATTACGTCCATCTCTGTATGTATTTCCTTACACAGCTTAGTGTTCTATATGGACTCCTGTGTGTACAATCTATACATTAATATACATTATATCCAGCTCTGTATGTATTTCCTTACACAGCTTAGTGTTCTATATGGACTCCTGTGTGTACAATCTTATATAATAATTCGCTAAGTTGTGTGTAACGCCCAACATGCGCAGTAGACACTGCTGTGCGTGCGGCAGTCATGCGCAGTACAGACTGCCCGCGCCGCGGCTGATACAGAGCTGGGCGCTCCGAAGGAGCGTCCAGCTCTGTATCAGCAGTGGCGCGGGCAGTCTCTGCTGCGCGTGACTGCCACCGCGACCGGCTGCCAGAGGCACTGTGTGGCCCGTGTAAACGGGCTGTTCACCTAGTCTATACAATAATATGCATTACATTCCGGCCCCGTATGTATTTCCTTAAATAGCTTAGTTTTCTATATGGACTCCTGTGTGTACAATCTATACATTAATATACATTACATCCAGCCCTGTATGTATTTCCTTACACAGCTTAGTGTTCTATATGGACTCCTGTGTGTACAATCTATACATTAATATACATTACATCCAGCCCTGTATGTACACCTAGAGATATTCCCTGGAAAATGTTACACATAGAGACTCCATATCTAAAAACCCCAGCTTGTGAAACGGACAATATATACACCTAGAGATATTCCCACTGTGCACAGGGAAGATGTCAGGTTACTTCTCCCGTCCCCTATCGCTGTGCACAGGGAAGATGGCAGGTCACTCCTCCCGTCCCCTATCACTGTGCACAGGGAAGATGGCAAGTTACTTCTCCCGTCCCCTAGCACTGTGCACAGGGAAGATGGCAGGTTACTTCTCACCGTCCCCTATCGCTGTGCACAGGGAAGATGGCAGGTTACTTCTCCCGTCCCCTATCGCTGTGCACAGGGAAGATGGCAGGTTACTTCTCCTGTCTCCTATCACTGTGCACAGGGAAGATGGCAGGTCACTCCTCCCGTCCCCTATCACTGTGCACAGGGAAGATGGCAGGTTACTCCTCCCGTCCCCTATCGCTGTGCACAGGGAAGATGGCAGGTTACTCCTCCCGTCCCCCTATCACTGTGCACAGGGAAGATGGCAGGTTACTTCTCCCGTCCCCTATCGCTGTGCACAGGGAAGATGGCAGGTTACTCCTCCCGTCCCCTATCACTGTGCACAGGGGAAGATGGCAGGTTACTCCTCCCGTCCCCCTATCGCTGTGCACAGGGAAGATGGCAGGTTACTCCTCCCGTCCCCTATCACTGTGCACCAGGGAAGATGGCAGGTTACTTCTCCCCGTCCCCTATCGCTGTGCACAGGGAAGATGGCAGGTTACTCCTCCCGTCCCCTATCGCTGTGCACAGGGAAGATGTCAGGTTACTCCTCCCGTCCCCTATCACTGTGCACAGGGAAGATGGCAGGTTACTTCTCCCGTCCCCTATCACTATGCATAGGGAAGATGGCAGGTTACTTCTCCCGTCCCCTATCACTGTGCACAGGGAAGATGGCAGGTTACTTCTCCCGTCCCCTATCACTGTGCACAGGGAAGATGGCAGGTTACTTCTCCCGTCCCCTATCACTGCGCACAGGGAAGATGGCAGGTTACTCCTCCCGTCCCCTATCACTGTGCACAGGGAAGATGGCAGGTTACTCCTCCCGTCCCCTATCACTGTGCACAGGGAAGATGGCAGGTTACTCCTCCCGTCCCCTATCACTGTGCACAGGGAAGATGGCAGGTTACTCTTCCCGTCCCGTATCACTGTGCACAGGGAAGATGGCAGGTTACTTCTCCCGTCCCCTATCGCTGTGCACAGGGAAGATGGCAGGTTACTTCTCCCGTCCCCTATCGCTGTGCACAGGGAAGATGGCAGGTTACTTCTCCCGTCCCCTATCACTGTGCACAGGGAAGATGGCAGGTTACTTCTCCCGTCCTCTATCACTGTGCATAGGGAAGATGGCAGGTTACTTCTCCCGTCCTCTATCACTGTGCATAGGGAAGATGGCAGGTTACTTCTCCCGTCCCCTATCGCTGTGCACAGGGGAGATGTCAGGTTACTTCTCCCGTCCCCTTTCGCTGTGCACAGGGAAGATGGCAGGTTACTTCTCCCGTCCCCTATCACTGTGCACAGGGAAGATGGCAGGTTACTCCTCCCGTCCCCTATCACTGTGCACAGGGAAGATGGCAGGTTACTCCTCCCGTCCCCTATCACTGTGCACAGGGAAGATGGCAGGTTACTCCTCCCGTCCCCTATCGCTGTGCACAGGGAAGATGGCAGGTTACTCCTCCCGTCCCCTAACACTGTGCACCGGGAAGATGGCAGGTTACTCCTCCCGTCCCCTATCACTGTGCACAGGGAAGATGGCAGGTTACTTCTCCCGTCCCCTATCGCTGTGCACAGGGGAGATGGCAGGTTACTCCTCCCGTCCCCTATCGCTGTGCACAGGGAAGATGGCAGGTTACTTCTCCCGTCCCCTATCACTGTGCACAGGGAAGATGTCAGGTTACTCCTCCCGTCCCCATATCACTGTGCACAGGGAAGATGGCAGGTTACTCCTCCCGTCCCCTATCACTGTGCACAGGGAAGATGGCAGGCTACTTCTCCCGTCCCCTATCGCTGTGCACAGGGAAGATGTCAGGTTACTCCTCCCGTCCCCTATCACTGTGCACAGGGAAGATGGCAGGTTACTCCTCCCGTCCCCTATCACTGTGCACAGGGAAGATGGCAGGTTACTTCTCCCGTCCCCTATCTCTGTGCACAGGGAAGATGGCAGGTTACTTCTCCCGTCCCCTATCACTGTGCACAGGGAAGATGGTAGGTTACTCCTCCCGTTCCCTATCACTGTGCACAGGGAAGATGGCAGGTTACTTCTCCCGTCCCCTATCGCTGTGCACAGGGAAGATGGCAGGTTACTCCTCCCGTCCCCTATCACTGTGCACAGGGAAGATGGCAGGTTACTCCTCCCGTCCCCTATCATTGTGCACAGGGAAGATGGCAGGTTACTCCTCCCGTCCCCTATCACTGTGCACAGGGAAGATGGCAGGTTACTCCTCCCGTCCCGTATCGCTGTGCACAGGGAAGATGTCAGGTTACTCCTCCCGTCCCCTATCACTGTGCACAGGGAAGATGTCAGGTTACTCCTCCCGTCCCCTATCGCTGTGCACAGGGAAGATGGCAGGTTACTTCTCCCGTCCCGTATCGTTGTGCACAGGGAAGATGGCAGATTACTTCTCCCGTCCCCTATCACTGTGCACAGGGAAGATGGCAGGTTACTCCTCCCGTCCCCTATCACTGTGCCCAGGGAAGATGGCAGGTCACTCCTCCCGTCCCCTATCACTGTGCACAGGGAAGATGGCAGGTTACTCCTTACTTCTCCCGTCCCCTATCACTGTGCACAGGGAAGATGGCAGGTTACTTCTCCCGTCCCGTATCGCTGTGCACAGGGAAGATGTCAGGTTACTCCTCCCGTCCCCTATCACTGTGCACAGGGAAAATGGCAGGTTACTCCTCCCGTCCCCTATCACTGTGCACAGGGAAGATGGCAGGTTACTCCTTACTTCTCCCGTCCCCTATCACTGTGCACAGGGAAGATGGCAGGTTACTTCTCCCGTCCCCTATCACTGTGCACAGGGAAGATGGCAGGTTACTCCTCCCGTCCCCTATCACTATGCACAGGGAAGATGGCAGGTTACTCCTCCCGTCCCCTATCGCTGTGCACAGGGAAGATGGCAGGTTACTCCTCCCGTCCCCTATCACTATGCACAGGGAAGATGGCAGGTTACTCTTCCCGTCCCGTATCACTGTGCACAGGGAAGATGGCAGGTTACTCCTCCCGTCCCCTATCGCTGTGCACAGGGAAGATGGCAGGTTACTTCTCCCGTCCCCTATCGCTGTGCACAGGGAAGATGGCAGGTTACTCCTCCCGTCCCCTATCACTGTGCACAGGGAAGATGTCAGGTTACTTCTCCCGTCCCCTATCGCTGTGCACAGGGAAGATGGCAGGTTACTTCTCCCGTCCCCTATCACTGTGCACAGGGAAGATGGCAGGTTACTCCTCCCGTCCCCTATCACTGTGCACAGGGAAGATGTCAGGTTACTTCTCCCGTCCCCTATCACTGTGCACAGGGAAGATGGCAGGTTACTTCTCCCGTCCCCCTATCACTGTGCACAGGGAAGATGGCAGGTTACTTCTCCCGTCCTCTATCACTGTGCATAGGGAAGATGGCAGGTTACTTCTCCCGTCCCCTATCGCTGTGCACAGGGGAGATGTCAGGTTACTTCTCCTGTCCCCTTTCGCTGTGCACAGGGGAGATGTCAGGGTTACTTCTCCCGTCCCCTTTCGCTGTGCACAGGGAAGATGGCAGGTTACTTCTCCCGTCCCCCTATCACTGTGCACAGGGAAGATGGCAGGTTACTCCTCCCGTCCCCTATCACTGTGCACAGGGAAGATGGCAGGTTACTCCTCCCCGTCCCCTATCACTGTGCACAGGGAAGATGGCAGGTTACTCCTCCCGTCCCCTATCGCTGTGCACAGGGAAGATGGCAGGTTACTCCTCCCGTCCCCTATCACTGTGCACAGGGAAAATGGCAGGTTACTCCTCCCGTCCCCTATCACTGTGCACAGGGAAGATGGCAGGTTACTTCTCCCGTCCCCTATCGCTGTGCACAGGGGAGATGGCAGGTTACTCCTCCCGTCCCCTATCACTGTGCACCGGGAAGATGGCAGGTTACTCCTCCCGTCCCCTATCACTGTGCACAGGGAAGATGGCAGGTTACTTCTCCCGTCCCCTATCGCTGTGCACAGGGGAGATGGCAGGTTACTCCTCCCGTCCCCTATCACTGTGCACAGGGAAGATGGCAGGCTACTTCTCCCCGTCCCCAATCGCTGTGCACAGGGAAGATGTCAGGTTACTCCTCCCGTCCCCTATCACTGTGCACAGGGAAGATGGCAGGTTACTCCTCCCGTCCCCTATCACTGTGCACAGGGAAGATGGCAGGTTACTTCTCCCGTCCCCTATCTCTGTGCACAGGGAAGATGGCAGGTTACTTCTCCCGTCCCCCTATCACTGTGCACAGGGAAGATGGCAGGTTACTCCTCCCTTTCCCTATCACTGTGCACAGGGAAGATGGCAGGTTACTTCTCCCGTCCCCTATCGCTGTGCACAGGGAAGATGGCAGGTTACTCCTCCCGTCCCCTATCACTGTGCACAGGGAAGATGGCAGGTTACTCCTCCCGTCCCCTATCATTGTGCACAGGGAAGATGGCAGGTTACTCCTCCCGTCCCCTATCACTGTGCACAGGGAAGATGGCAGGTTACTCCTCCCGTCCCATATCGCTGTGCACAGGGAAGATGGCAGGTTACTTCTCCCGTCCCCTATCACTGTGCACAGGGAAGATGTCAGGTTACTCCTCCCGTCCCCTATCACTGTGCACAGGGAAGATGTCAGGTTACTCCTCCCGTCCCCTATCGCTGTGCACAGGGAAGATGGCAGGTTACTTCTCCCGTCCCGTATCGTTGTGCACAGGGAAGATGGCAGATTACTTCTCCCGTCCCCTATCACTGTGCACAGGGAAGATGGCAGGTTACTCCTCCCGTCCCCTATCACTGTGCCCAGGGAAGATGGAAGGTCACTCCTCCCGTCCCCTATCACTGTGCACAGGGAAGATGGCAGGTTACTCCTTACTTCTCCCGTCCCCTATCACTGTGCACAGGGAAGATGGCAGGTTACTTCTCCCGTCCCGTATCGCTGTGCACAGGGAAGATGTCAGGTTACTCCTCCCGTCCCCTATCACTGTGCACAGGGAAAATGGCAGGTTACTCCTCCCGTTCCCTATCACTGTGCACAGGGAAGATGGCAGGTTACTCCTTACTTCTCCCGTCCCCTATCACTGTGCACAGGGAAGATGGCAGGTTACTTCTCCCGTCCCCTATCACTGTGCACAGGGAAGATGGCAGGTTACTCCTCCCGTCCCCTATCACTATGCACAGGGAAGATGGCAGGTTACTCCTCCCGTCCCCTATCACTGTGCACAGGGAAGATGGCAGGTTACTTCTCCCGTCCCCTATCACTGTGCACAGGGAAGATGGCAGGTTACTTCTCCCGTCCCCTATCACTGTGCACAGGGAAGATGGCAGGTTACTTCTCCCGTCCCCTATCACTGTGCACAGGGAAGATGGCAGGTTACTTCTCCCGTCCCCTATCACTGTGCACAGGGAAGATGGCAGGTTACTTCTCCCGTCCCCTATCGCTGTGCACAGGGAAGATGGCAGGTTACTTCCCCCGTCCCCTATCGCTGTGCACAGGGAAGATGGCAGGTTACTCCTCCCGTCCCCTATCACTGTGCACAGGGGAGATGGCAGGTTACTCCTCCCGTCCCCTATCACTGTGCACAGGGAAGATGTCAGGTTACTCCTCCCGTCCCCTATCACTGTGCACAGGGAAGATGGCAGGTTACTTCTCCCGTCCCCTATCACTGTGCACAGGGAAGATGGCAGGTTACTTCTCCCGTCCCCTATCACTGTGCACAGGGAAGATGTCAGGTTACTCCTCCCGTCCCCTATCACTGTGCACAGGGAAGATGGCAGGTTACTTCTCCCGTCCCCTATCACTGTGCACAGGGAAGATGGCAGGTTACTCCTCCCGTCCCCTATCGCTGTGCACAGGGAAGATGGCAGGTTACTTCTCCCGTCCCCTATCGCTGTGCACAGGGAAGATGGCAGGTTACTTCTCCCGTCCCGTATCGCTGTGCACAGGGAAGATGGCAGGTTACTCTTCACGTCCCGTATCGCTGTGCACAGGGAAGATGGCAGGTTACTTCTCCCGTCCCCTATCACTGTGCACAGGGAAGATGGCAGGTTACTCCTCCCGTCCCCTATCGCTGTGCACAGGGAAGATGGCAGGTTACTTCTCCCGTCCCCTATCGCTGTGCACAGGGAAGATGGCAGGTTACTTCTCCCGTCCCGTATCGCTGTGCACAGGGAAGATGGCAGGTTACTCTTCCCGTCCCGTATCGCTGTGCACAGGGAAGATGGCAGGTTACTCATCCCGTCCCCAATCACTGTGCACAGGGGAGATGGCAGGTTACTTCTCCCGTCACCTATCACTGTGCACAGGGAAGATGGCAGGTTACTCCTCCCGTCCCCTATCGCTGTGCACAGGGAAGATGGCAGGTTACTCCTCCCGTCCCCTATCGCTGTGCACAGGGAAGATGGCAGCGGGGGGGAAGATGGGGGGATGATTACACAAATTAGGACCAACTTATTGTTATGGGTCTACATTTGTGTGCCTCACCTCGATATCGTCGTCATCAGGCTCGCTGTAATGCTGATGGTTGTCTGGGTTGTTCATTTTATCCAACAGCTCTAAAGCCAATACTCTGGAAAGCCCTCCTTGGACCACAAAGGCATGCTGCAACAGGAAAAGGCTGGATCAGGACCCCATAGAACCTCTTATGCCCTGAAGTCCTCATCCTTGTGTGCCAAATTAGTCAGCGAATGGACACACGCAACCAAATGAGGAATGAACAGACTCCAGGACTGCACAATGTTCACAAATTGCTGCAGGTGTGTGTCTGTAACACAAAGCGTAATACTTTCCATCTCTCCCTGGTAAATCCTGTGTATAAACTGGGCTGTGTAACAGGAAAAGTAGTCTGGTTTAAACACTGCACAAGAGATAGGAAGCTAGATGTTCACTGCAGTAATGGGTACAGTGGAAAGGTCCCTGCGTATAAACTGGGCTATAGCAGGCTGTGTAACTAGGGGGAAGTCTAGTTTACATGCTCTGCACTAGATATAGGAAACTAGATGTTCTCTCCAGTAATGGGTACAGTGGAAAGGTCCCTGTGTGTAAACTGGGATATAGTAGGGCTGTGTAACTAGGGGAGAAGTCTAATTTACATGCTCTGCACTAGAGATAGGAAACTAGATGTTCTCTCCAGTAATGGGTACAGTGGAAAGGTCCCTGTGTGTGTAAACTGGGATATAGTAGGGCTGTGTAACTAGGGGAGAAGTCTAGTTTACATGCTCTGCACTAGAGATAGGAAACTAGATGTTCTCTCCAGTAATGGGTACAGTGGAAAGGTCCCTGTGTGTAAACTGGGCTATAGCAGGCTGTGTAACTAGGGGAGAAGTCTAATTTACATGCTCTGCACTAGAGATAGGAAACTAGATGTTCTCTCCAGTAACGGGTACAGTGGAAAGGTCCCTGTGTATAAACTGGGCTATAGCAGGGCTGTGTAACTAGGGGGAAGTCTAATTTACATGCTCTGCACTAGAGATAGGAAACTAGATGTTCACTGCAGTAACGGGTACAGTGGAAAGGTCCCTGTGTGTAAACTGGGCTATAGCAGGCTGTGTAACTAGAGGAGAAGTCTAATTTACATGCTCTGCACTAGAGATAGGAAACTAGATGTTCTCTCCAGTAATGGGTACAGTGGAAAGGTCCCTGTGTATAAACTGGGCTATAGCAGGCTGTGTAACTAGGGGGAAGTCTAGTTTACATGCTCTGCACTAGAGATAGGAAACTAGATGTTCTCTCCAGTAATGGGTACAGTGGAAAGGTCCCTGTGTATAAACTGGGCTATAGCAGGCTGTGTAACTAGGGGGAAGTCTAGTTTACATGCTCTGCACTTGAGATAGGAAACTAGATGTTCTCTCCAGTAATGGGTACAGTGGAAAGGTCCCTGTGTATAAACTGGGATATAGTAGGGCTGTGTAACTAGAGGAGAAGTCTAGTTTACATGCGCTGCACTAGAGATAGGAAACTAGATGTTCTCTCCAGTAATGGGTACAGTGGAAAGGTCCCTGTGTAAACTGGGCTATAGCAGGGCTGTGTAACTAGAGGAGAAGTCTAATTTACATGCTCTGCACTAGAGATAGGAAACTAGGTGTTCTTTCCAGTAATGGGTACAGTGGAAAGGTCCCTGTGTGTGTAAACTGGGATATAGTAGGGCTGTGTAACTAGAGGAGAAGTCTAGTTTACATGCTCTGCACTAGATATAGGAAACTAGATGTTCTCTCCAGTAATGGGTACAGTGGAAAGGTCCCTGTGTGTAAACTGGGCTATAGCAGGCTGTGTAACTAGAGGAGAAGTCTAGTTTACATGCTCTGCACTAGAGATAGGAAGCTAGATGTTCTCTCCAGTAATGGGTACAGTGGAAAGGTCCCTGTGTAAACTGGGCTATAGCAGGGCTGTGTAACTAGAGGAGAAGTCTAATTTACATGCTCTGCACTAGAGATAGGAAACTAGATGTTCTCTCCAGTAATGGGTACAGTGGAAAGGTCCCTGTGTGTAAACTGGGCTATAGCAGGGCTGTGTAACTAGGGGGAAGTCTAGTTTACATGCTCTGCACTAGAGATAGGAAACTAGATGTTCACTGCAGTAATGGGTACAGTGGAAAGGTCCCTGTGTGTAAACTGGGATATAATAGGGCTGTGTAACTAGGGGGAAGTCTAGTTTACATGCTCTGCACTAGAGATAGGAAACTAGATGTTCTCTCCAGTAATGGGTACAGTGGAAAGGTCCCTGTGTATAAACTGGGCTATAGCAGGCTGTGTAACTAGGGGGAAGTCTAGTTTACATGCTCTGCACTAGAGATAGGAAACTAGATGTTCACTGCAGTAATGGGTACAGTGGAAAGGTCCCTGTGTGTAAACTGGGCTATAGCAGGGCTGTGTAACTAGGGGGAAGTCTAGTTTACATGCTCTGCACTAGAGATAGGAAACTAGATGTTCTCTCCAGTAATGGGTACAGTGGAAAGGTCCCTGTGTGTAAACTGGGATATAGCAGGCTGTGTAACTAGGGGGAAGTCTAGTTTACATGCTCTGCACTAGAGATAGGAAACTAGATGTTCACTGCAGTAATGGGTACAGTGGAAAGGTCCCTGTGTGTAAACTGGGCTATAGCAGGCTGTGTAACTAGGGGGAAGTCTAGTTTACATGCTCTGCACTAGAGATAGGAAACTAGATGTTCTCTCCAGTAATGGGTACAGTGGAAAGGTCCCTGTGTGTAAACTGGGCTATAGCAGGGCTGTGTAAGTAGGGGAGAAGTCTAGTTTACATGCTCTGCACTAGATATAGGAAACTAGATGTTCTCTCCAGTAATGGGTACAGTGGAAAGGTCCCTGTGTATAAACTGGGATATAGTAGGGCTGTGTAACTAGGGGGAAGTCTAGTTTACATGCTCTGCACTAGAGATAGGAAACTAGATGTTCTCTCCAGTAATGGGTACAGTGGAAAGGTCCCTGTGTATAAACTGGGATATAGTAGGGCTGTGTAACTAGAGGAGAAGTCTAGTTTACATGCGCTGCACTAGAGATAGGAAACTAGATGTTCTCTCCAGTAATGGGTACAGTGGAAAGGTCCCTGTGTAAACTGGGCTATAGCAGGGCTGTGTAACTAGAGGAGAAGTCTAATTTACATGCTCTGCACTAGAGATAGGAAACTAGGTGTTCTTTCCAGTAATGGGTACAGTGGAAAGGTCCCTGTGTGTGTAAACTGGGATATAGTAGAGCTGTGTAACTAGAGGAGAAGTCTAGTTTACATGCTCTGCACTAGATATAGGAAACTAGATGTTCTCTCCAGTAATGGGTACAGTGGAAAGGTCCCTGTGTGTAAACTGGGCTATAGCAGGCTGTGTAACTAGAGGAGAAGTCTAGTTTACATGCTCTGCACTAGAGATAGGAAGCTAGATGTTCTCTCCAGTAATGGGTACAGTGGAAAGGTCCCTGTGTAAACTGGGCTATAGCAGGGCTGTGTAACTAGAGGAGAAGTCTAATTTACATGCTCTGCACTAGAGATAGGAAACTAGATGTTCTCTCCAGTAATGGGTACAGTGGAAAGGTCCCTGTGTGTAAACTGGGCTATAGCAGGGCTGTGTAACTAGGGGGAAGTCTAGTTTACATGCTCTGCACTAGAGATAGGAAGCTAGATGTTCTCTCCAGTAATGGGTACAGTGGAAAGGTCCCTGTGTAAACTGGGCTATAGCAGGGCTGTGTAACTAGAGGAGAAGTCTAATTTACATGCTCTGCACTAGAGATAGGAAACTAGATGTTCTCTCCAGTAATGGGTACAGTGGAAAGGTCCCTGTGTGTAAACTGGGCTATAGCAGGCTGTGTAACTAGGGGGAAGTCTAGTTTACATGCTCTGCACTAGAGATAGGAAACTAGATGTTCACTGCAGTAATGGGTACAGTGGAAAGGTCCCTGTGTGTAAACTGGGATATAATAGGGCTGTGTAACTAGGGGGAAGTCTAGTTTACATGCTCTGCACTAGAGATAGGAAACTAGATGTTCTCTCCAGTAATGGGTACAGTGGAAAGGTCCCTGTGTATAAACTGGGCTATAGCAGGCTGTGTAACTAGGGGGAAGTCTAGTTTACATGCTCTGCACTAGAGATAGGAAACTAGATGTTCACTGCAGTAATGGGTACAGTGGAAAGGTCCCTGTGTGTAAACTGGGCTATAGCAGGGCTGTGTAACTAGGGGGAAGTCTAGTTTACATGCTCTGCACTAGAGATAGGAAACTAGATGTTCTCTCCAGTAATGGGTACAGTGGAAAGGTCCCTGTGTGTAAACTGGGATATAGCAGGCTGTGTAACTAGGGGGAAGTCTAGTTTACATGCTCTGCACTAGAGATAGGAAACTAGATGTTCACTGCAGTAATGGGTACAGTGGAAAGGTCCCTGTGTGTAAACTGGGCTATAGCAGGCTGTGTAACTAGGGGGAAGTCTAGTTTACATGCTCTGCACTAGAGATAGGAAACTAGATGTTCTCTCCAGTAATGGGTACAGTGGAAAGGTCCCTGTGTGTAAACTGGGCTATAGCAGGGCTGTGTAAGTAGGGGAGAAGTCTAGTTTACATGCTCTGCACTAGATATAGGAAACTAGATGTTCTCTCCAGTAATGGGTACAGTGGAAAGGTCCCTGTGTATAAACTGGGATATAGTAGGGCTGTGTAACTAGGGGGAAGTCTAGTTTACATGCTCTGCACTAGAGATAGGAAACTAGATGTTCTCTCCAGTAATGGGTACAGTGGAAAGGTCCCTGTGTGTAAACTGGGATATAGCAGGCTGTGTAACTAGGGGGAAGTCTAGTTTACATGCTCTGCACTAGAGATAGGAAACTAGATGTTCACTGCAGTAATGGGTACAGTGGAAAGGTCCCTGTGTGTAAACTGGGCTATAGCAGGGCTGTGTAACTAGGGGAGAAGTCTAATTTACATGCTCTGCACTAGAGATAGGAAACTAGATGTTCTCTCCAGTAATGGGTACAGTGGAAAGGTCCCTGTGTATAAACTGGGCTATAGCAGGCTGTGTAACTAGGGGAGAAGTCTAGTTTACATGCTCTGCACTAGAGATAGGAAACTAGATGTTCTCTCCAGTAATGGGTACAGTGGAAAGGTCCCTGTGTATAAACTGGGCTATAGCAGGCTGTGTAACTAGGGGAGAAGTCTAGTTTACATGCTCTGCACTAGAGATAGGAAACTAGATGTTCTCTCCAGTAATGGGTACAGTGGAAAGGTCCCTGTGTGTAAACTGGGCTATAGCAGGGCTGTGTAAGTAGGGGAGAAGTCTAGTTTACATGCTCTGCACTAGATATAGGAAACTAGATGTTCTCTCCAGTAATGGGTACAGTGGAAAGGTCCCTGTGTATAAACTGGGATATAGTAGGGCTGTGTAACTAGGGGGAAGTCTAGTTTACATGCTCTGCACTAGAGATAGGAAACTAGATGTTCTCTCCAGTAATGGGTACAGTGGAAAGGTCCCTGTGTGTAAACTGGGCTATAGCAGGCTGTGTAACTAGGGGGAAGTCTAGTTTACATGCTCTGCACTAGAGAGAGGAAACTAGATGTTCACTGCAGTAATGGGTACAGTGGAAAGGTCCCTGTGTGTAAACTGGGCTATAGCAGGCTGTGTAACTAGGGGGAAGTCTAGTTTACATGCTCTGCACTAGAGATAGGAAACTAGATGTTCTCTCCAGTAATGGGTACAGTGGAAAGGTCCCTGTGTGTAAACTGGGCTATAGCAGGCTGTGTAACTAGGGGGAAGTCTAGTTTACATGCTCTGCATTAGAGATAGGAAACTAGATGTTCACTGCAGTAACGGGTACAGTGGAAAGGTCCCTGTGTGTAAACTGGGATATAATAGGGCTGTGTAACTAGGGGGAAGTCTAGTTTACATGCGCTGCACTAGAGATAGGAAACTAGATGTTCTCTCCAGTAATGGGTACAGTGGAAAGGTCCCTGTGTGTAAACTGGGATATAGCAGGGCTGTGTAACTAGAGGAGAAGTCTAATTTACATGCTCTGCACTAGAGATAGGAAACTAGATGTTCTCTCCAGTAATGGGTACAGTGGAAAGGTCCCTGTGTATAAACTGGGATATAGCAGGGCTGTGTAACTAGAGGAGAAGTCTAGTTTACATGCGCTGCACTAGAGATAGGAAACTAGATGTTCTCTCCAGTAACGGGTACAGTGGAAAGGTCCCTGTGTATAAACTGGGCTATAGCAGGCTGTGTAACTAGAGGAGAAGTCTAGTTTACATGCTCTGCACTAGAGATAGGAAACTAGATGTTCTCTCCAGTAATGGGTACAGTGGAAAGGTCCCTGTGTGTAAACTGGGATATAGCAGGGCTGTGTAACTAGGGGGAAGTCTAGTTTACATGCTCTGCACTAGAGATAGGAAGCTAGATGTTCTCTCCAGTAATGGGTACAGTGGAAAGGTCCCTGTGTATAAACTGGGATATAGTAGGGCTGTGTAACTAGAGGGGAAGTCTAGTTTACATGCTCTGCACTAGAGATAGGAAACTAGATGTTCTCTCCAGTAATGGGTACAGTGGAAAGGTCCCTGTGTATAAACTGGGCTATAGCAGGGCTGTGTAACTAGGGGGAAGTCTAGTTTACATGCTCTGCACTAGAGATAGGAAACTAGGTGTTCTTTCCAGTAATGGGTACAGTGGAAAGGTCCCTGTGTATAAACTGGGCTATAGCAGGGCTGTGTAACTAGGGGGAAGTCTAATTTACATGCGCTACACTAGAGATAGGAAACTAGATGTTCTCTCCAGTAATGGGTACAGTGGAAAGGTCCCTGTGTATAAACTGGGATATAGTAGGGCTGTGTAACTAGAGGAGAAGTCTAGTTTACATGCGCTGCACTAGAGATAGGAAACTAGATGTTCTCTCCAGTAATGGGTACAGTGGAAAGGTCCCTGTGTGTAAACTGGGCTATAGCAGGCTGTGTAACTAGGGGGAAGTCTAGTTTACATGCTCTGCACTAGATATAGGAAACTAGATGTTCTCTCCAGTAATGGGTACAGTGGAAAGGTCCCTGTGTATAAACTGGGCTATAGCAGGGCTGTGTAACTAGGGGGAAGTCTAATTTACATGCGCTACACTAGAGATAGGAAACTAGATGTTCTCTCCAGTAATGGGTACAGTGGAAAGGTCCCTGTGTATAAACTGGGATATAGTAGGGCTGTGTAACTAGAGGAGAAGTCTAGTTTACATGCTCTGCACTAGAGATAGGAAACTAGATGTTCACTGCAGTAATGGGTACAGTGGAAAGGTCCCTGTGTATAAACTGGGCTATAGCAGGCTGTGTAACTAGGGGGAAGTCTAGTTTACATGCTCTGCACTAGATATAGGAAACTAGATGTTCTCTCCAGTAATGGGTACAGTGGAAAGGTCCCTGTGTGTAAACTGGGATATAGTAGGGCTGTGTAACTAGGGGAGAAGTCTAATTTACATGCTCTGCACTAGAGATAGGAAACTAGGTGTTCTTTCCAGTAATGGGTACAGTGGAAAGGTCCCTGTGTGTGTAAACTGGGATATAGTAGGGCTGTGTAACTAGAGGAGAAGTCTAGTTTACATGCTCTGCACTAGATATAGGAAACTAGATGTTCTCTCCAGTAATGGGTACAGTGGAAAGGTCCCTGTGTGTAAACTGGGCTATAGCAGGCTGTGTAACTAGAGGAGAAGTCTAGTTTACATGCTCTGCACTAGAGATAGGAAGCTAGATGTTCTCTCCAGTAATGGGTACAGTGGAAAGGTCCCTGTGTGTAAACTGGGATATAGCAGGGCTGTGTAACTAGGGGAGAAGTCTAATTTACATGCTCTGCACTAGAGATAGGAAACTAGATGTTCTCTCCAGTAATGGGTACAGTGGAAAGGTCCCTGTGTGTAAACTGGGATATAGTAGGGCTGTGTAACTAGGAGAGAAGTCTAGTTTACATGCTCTGCACTAGAGATAGTAAACTAGATGTTCTCTCCAGTAATGGGTACAGTGGAAAGGTCCCTGTGTATAAACTGGGATATAGCAGGCTGTGTAACTAGAGGAGAAGTCTAGTTTACATGCTCTGCACTAGAGATAGGAAACTAGATGTTCTCTCCAGTAATGGGTACAGTGGAAAGGTCCCTGTGTGTAAACTGGGCTATAGCAGGCTGTGTAACTAGAGGAGAAGTCTAATTTACATGCTCTGCACTAGAGATAGGAAACTAGATGTTCTCTCCAGTAATGGGTACAGTGGAAAGGTGCCTGTGTGTAAACTGGGCTATAGCAGGCTGTGTAACTAGGGGAGAAGTCTAATTTACATGCTCTGCACTAGAGATAGGAAACTAGATGTTCTCTCCAGTAACGGGTACAGTGGAAAGGTCCCTGTGTATAAACTGGGATATAGCAGGCTGTGTAACTAGAGGAGAAGTCTAATTTACATGCTCTGCACTAGAGATAGGAAACTAGATGTTCTCTCCAGTAATGGGTACAGTGGAAAGGTGCCTGTGTGTAAACTGGGCTATAGCAGGCTGTGTAACTAGGGGAGAAGTCTAATTTACATGCTCTGCACTAGAGATAGGAAACTAGATGTTCTCTCCAGTAATGGGTACAGTGGAAAGGTGCCTGTGTGTAAACTGGGCTATAGCAGGCTGTGTAACTAGAGGAGAAGTCTAATTTACATGCTCTGCACTAGAGATAGGAAACTAGATGTTCTCTCCAGTAATGGGTACAGTGGAAAGGTCCCTGTGTGTAAACTGGGATATAGCAGGCTGTGTAACTAGGGGAGAAGTCTAATTTACATGCTCTGCACTAGAGATAGGAAACTAGATGTTCTCTCCAGTAATGGGTACAGTGGAAAGGTCCCTGTGTATAAACTGGGATATAGTAGGGCTGTGTAACTAGGGGGAAGTCTAGTTTACATGCTCTGCACTAGAGATAGGAAACTAGATGTTCTCTCCAGTAATGGGTACAGTGGAAAGGTCCCTGTGTGTAAAGTGGGCTATAGCAGGCTGTGTAACTAGGGGAGAAGTCTAATTTACATGCGCTGCACTAGAGATAGGAAACTAGATGTTCTTTCCAGTAATGGGTACAGTGGAAAGGTCCCTGTGTATAAACTGGGTTATAGCAGGCTATGTAACTAGAGGAGAAGTCTAATTTACATGCTCTGCACTAGAGATAGGAAACTAGATGTTCTCTCCAGTAATGGGTACAGTGGAAAGGTCCCTGTGTATAAACTGGGCTATAGCAGGCTGTGTAACTAGGGGAGAAGTCTAGTTTACATGCTCTGCACTAGAGATAGGAAACTAGATGTTCTCTCCAGTAATGGGTACAGTGGAAAGGTGCCTGTGTGTAAACTGGGCTATAGCAGGCTGTGTAACTAGGGGGAAGTCTAATTTACATGCTCTGCAGTAGAGATAGGAAACTAGATGTTCTCTCCAGTAATGGGTACAGTGGAAAGGTCCCTGTGTGTAAACTGGGATATAGTAGGGCTGTGTAACTAGAGGAGAAGTCTAATTTACATGCGCTGCACTAGAGATAGGAAACTAGATGTTCTCTCCAGTAATGGGTACAGTGGAAAGGTCCCTGTGTGTAAACTGGGCTATAGCAGGCTGTGTAACTAGGGGGAAGTCTAGTTTACATGCTCTGCACTAGAGATAGGAAGCTAGATGTTCTCTCCAGTAATGGGTACAGTGGAAAGGTCCCTGTGTGTAAACTGGGCTATAGCAGGGCTATGTAACTAGAGGAGAAGTCTAGTTTACATGCTCTGCATTAGAGATAGGAAACTAGATGTTCTCTCCAGTAATGGGTACAGTGGAAAGGTCCCTGTGTGTAAACTGGGCTATAGCAGGCTGTGTAACTAGGGGAGAAGTCTAATTTACATGCTCTGCACTAGAGATAGGAAACTAGATGTTCTCTCCAGTAATGGGTACAGTGGAAAGGTCCCTGTGTATAAACTGAGCTATAGCAGGCTGTGTAACTAGAGGAGAAGTCTAGTTTACATGCTCTGCACTAGAGATAGGAAACTAGATGTTCTCTCCAGTAATGGGTACAGTGGAAAGGTCCCTGTGTATAAACTGAGCTATAGCAGGCTGTGTAACTAGGGGAGAAGTCTAGTTTACATGCTCTGCGCTAGAGATAGGAAACTAGGTGTTCTCTCCAGTAATGGGTACAGTGGAAAGGTCCCTGTGTATAAACTGGGCTATAGCAGGCTGTGTAACTAGAGGAGAAGTCTAATTTACATGCTCTGCACTAGAGATAGGAAACTAGATGTTCTCTCCAGTAATGGGTACAGTGGAAAGGTCCCTGTGTAAACTGGGCTATAGCAGGCTGTGTAACTAGAGGAGAAGTCTAGTTTACATGCTCTGCACTAGAGATAGGAAACTAGATGTTCTCTCCAGTAATGGGTACAGTGGAAAGGTCCCTGTGTAAACTGGGCTATAGCAGGCTGTGTAACTAGAGGAGAAGTCTAGTTTACATGCTCTGCACTAGAGATAGGAAACTAGATGTTCTCTCCAGTAATGGGTACAGTGGAAAGGTCCCTGTGTGTAAACTGGGCTATAGCAGGGCTATGTAACTAGAGGAGAAGTCTAGTTTACATGCTCTGCATTAGAGATAGGAAACTAGATGTTCTCTCCAGTAATGGGTACAGTGGAAAGGTCCCTGTGTGTAAACTGGGCTATAGTAGGGCTGTGTAACTAGGGGAGAAGTCTAATTTACATGCTCTGCACTAGATATAGGAAACTAGATGTTCTCTCCAGTAACGGGTACAGTGGAAAGGTCCCTGTGTATAAACTGGGCTATAGCAGGCTGTGTAACTAGAGGAGAAGTCTAGTTTACATGCTCTGCACTAGAGATAGGAAACTAGATGTTCTCTCCAGTAACGGGTACAGTGGAAAGGTCCCTGTGTATAAACTGGGCTATAGTAGGGCTGTGTAACTAGGGGGAAGTCTAGTTTACGTGCGCTGCACTAGAGATAGGAAGCAAAGTGTTCTTTCCAGTAATGGGTACAGTGGAAAGGTCCCTGTGTGTAAACTGGGCTATAGCAGGGCTGTGTAACTAGGGGAGAAGTCTAGTTTACATGCTCTGCACTAGAGATAGGAAACTAGATGCTCTCTCCAGTAATGGGTACAGTGGAAAGGTCCCTGTGTGTAAACTGAGATATAGTAGGTCTGTGTAACTAGGGGGAAGTCTAGTTTACGTGCGTTGCACTAGAGATAGGAAGCAAAGTGTTCTTTCCAGTAATGGGTACAGTGGAAAGGTCCCTATGTGTTCTGATAGAACCGATTCAGAAGGGGAACCCAGTGGAAACAAGCCCTCACACGCACCGTCAATAACCGCTCCGCTGTGGGTCTCTTCTTTGGATTCTTGGTCAGAGACACTTTTACAAAGTTATGAAATACTGGAGTCCTAGGGGGAAGAGAAAAATATTTTTCCATACAATGTTTTACATGACGTTTTGGTTTCTTGTACGACTTTCATATCTATCAAAAAGATGTTAATGGGAATATGCTACAAGCCACATAATACTGAGTAGTGTGAAGAAGCCCAACTGTTACGGTCAGTCAGGAAATCTAATCATAACGCGACATTTCTCTCACCCAGAAACTGAATGGAGAAATGACTTCCAACACAACAATGGGAAATTACTTTATAATGTATTATTAATGACTATACAATTTTACAACATTAAAAGCAGTATTAAAAGACATTCCATGGGCTGCAATCTGGAAAGGAGAAGATGCAAAAGAAATATGGAGTTTGTTTAAAATGCTCTTAGATAAAAGAGGATTTTAGTCTTACCTGTTAAATTCTTTTCTCTTAGTCCATATAGCTTTCAGGTAACTCTGGGTAGGCTACCACTCCTTTAAGTAGGCAGGAACAATTCTTGCAAATAATGCAGGGTGGAGCCTCCCTTAGCTGGTGACTAACTACTCCCCTCCCAGTTAGATTTGAGACGATCAACCTAGCTAGCTAGATAGCAAGAAGGAAAAGAGAGAAAACTCCTGAGAGCATGAACCCGAAAGGATTCCCACATCCAGCCACAGGAGAACCAAGCATGGTCCCTTGACAGCGTAGGAGACCTGGAAGCTATATGGTCTAAGAAAAAGGATTTAACAGGTAAGACTAAAGTCCTCTTTTCGCTGTCATCCAATATAGCTTACAGGTAACTCTGGGATGTACCAACATTACGTTCCCAGTGGTGGGAAAGAAGGCAAACACCAAGCACCGGTACCCATGATACCAGAACTGCCATGGACTAATTAGAACACAGAACAGCCCAAACAAACAAAGTATCAAAGGACACTGAACTGTAACACAGCACACCGGTAACTGTAAACACAGCACACTGAACAAGAGCCAACAGGACTCAACAGCTAAAGATCACCATGACACTGGAAAGAAAGTCCTAGAGAGGCAAAGCTGCCTCCAGGACTTTCCTGCCAAAGCTGGCTTCAGCCGAAGCCAGAACATCAACACGGTTTTGTTTGGTAAAGGTGTGCACAGAAGACCAAGTGGCTACCTTACACAGCTGATCAGCAGAAGCCTGATTCTTGTAGGTCCAGGAGACCCCAACATACCTAGTGGAATACCTTGGGATACGAAAGGGAGCCGGTTTCTTCCTGAGTTCATAAGCCTTGAGAATGGCAGACTTGATCCAAGACGCAATAGTCAGCTTGGATGCCTCCTTACCAGACCTGGGACTCTCAGGGATGACAAAAAGTGCATCAGTCTGACGAACAGACTTAAGGCAGCATACCACATCCAACAAGTGGAGATCCCTCTCCTTGTCAGACTTGGGGTCAGGACAAAAGGAAGGCACAACTATCTCCTGACTGAAGTGGAACTCAAAGACCACCTTAGGAAGAAATTCCTGAGAGGTACGGAGTACAGCCTTATCCTTGTGAAACAACAGGAAAGCGGTTTGCAGGACAAGGCCTTCAGTTCAGCGACTCTGCAAACAGAGACAACTGCCAAAAGAAAGCAATTTTCTAAGTCAGGAGACGAAGAGGAATGGTACCAAAGGACTCAAAAGGAGGCCGTTGCAAGACTCCCAGAACCAGATTAAGGTCCCACTGAGTTGTGTGATGCTTAAAGGTAGGGGAAGCACGAGCGACAGCGTGAAAGAAAACATTGACAACTGGGAGAACGGCAATACACCTCTGAAAAAAAGACAGAGTGTGTCGATGTCTGAACCTTCAAAGAACTCAGGCTGAGGCCTTTGTTCACACCATCCAGTAAAAAGGACAGGAAAGGACAGTCAACAGATCAAACTCCTGTGAGATCAGATCCCTGTCCACACACCAAGAGTGGAAGATAGACCAAATCGTGTGGTAAGCCTTAGAGGAAACAGGTTTCCTAGCTTGAAGCATAGTGGCGACCACTTCAGGAGAAAATCTTTTCTTCATCAAGATTGATGATTCAATCGCCAAGCCGTCAAACCCAGATGTTCCAAGTTCTCCTTACACAGGCAGCCCTGTAGGTGGAAGTCCGACCTGCATGGAAGCCGAAATGGTTCCCACACAGACAGGTCCAGCAACTCCGGAAACCAGGGTTGCCAGGGCCAGTATGGAGCAACTATGATGACCTGAGTGTTCTCCTTCCGTAACTTCCTTGGGGGAAGAGGAGGAAAAATGTAGGCTAGATGAAACTTCCAAGGAATTCACAGAGAATCCACTGCATAAGCCAGAGGGTCCAATCCAGAGAGAGCAAAATATCAGAACCTTCCGATTTTGTCTGGGGGCCATCAGGTCGATCCAGGGAAGACCCCATCTCTGAACGATGAGGTCGAACACCTCCTGGTGAAGCTCCCACTCTCCGTTGTACACGGTGTGGAGACTTAGAAAGTCAGCTAAGACGTTTTCTACGCCTGGAATATGTACTGCGGATATGGCAGGCACATGTTCTTCTGCCCAGGTTAAAATAGCCTTGACCTCCAACCAAGCAGCAAGACTTCTGGTGCCGCCTTACTTGTTGATGTAAGTCAAGGCTGTGGAGTTGTCTGACTGGACACGAACTGGACAGCTCTTGCGATGAGATGACCAATACCTCAGAATGTGGAATATTGCCTGGAGTTCCAGAACATTGATGGATAGGAGAGATTCCTCTGAAGACCAAAGACCATGGACATTCATGTGACCCAGGACCGCTCCCCATCCGGATAGGCTGGCATCTGTAGTTACCATGGTCCAAAATGGGATCACGGAGGGTCTTCCTTTCCGCAGGTTGGAGAGACTCAGCCACCAAGGAAGACTCAGCTCTACATGTAAGGGAAGAGAGATCAATAGCTTCAAGAGATCTGCATTCCCCTCAAACTTGGATCACAAAACTCTGTAGTCCCCTCGTGTGAGCCATCGCAAATGGTACTGCCTCCATGGTGGAAATCAATTTCCCCACCAAAGAGAGCAACTTCTTGGCTTGAATGGACTCACAAGCCAGAACTGAGGATACCTTGATGGTGATCTGTTGAACCATGCCCTCCATCAGAAAGACCATGACCTGCAGGGTGTCGAATAGGAGACCCAGAAAGCCCATTATCTGCAATGGAATCGGGTCCGACTTGTCCATGTTCAAAAACCAACCATGAAGGGTGAGTGTGTGAATGCAGTCCTGTACCTGGTGTTGGAGAAGTTCCCCGGAAGGGGCCTTCGATAGCAAGTCGTCCATGTATGGAGTAATCCGAATCCCCCTTGTGTGCATGACAGAAATCAACGCACCCAAGACGCGAACAAACACCTGCGGAGCGGTGGTCAGACAAAGGGGGAGAGACGAAAAAGGGAATTGCCCCTTGTCGCAAGCGAACCTGAGGTACCTCCGGCTCTCCAGATGAATAGTGATGTGCAGGAAGGCATCCTGTAGATACAAGGAGGCCAGGAATTCCCCCTGGACACATCACCACAATGACTGCCAGTAAGGACTCCTGGTAGTAATGAGTCTTGACCACAAAAGAATTGAGATCCTTGAGGTCCAGAATTGGGCGTCTGCCACCACCCTTCTTGGAAACAAAGGATAGGTTGGAATAGAAGCCCAAACCTATTTCTGGTTCGGGAACCGGTTCCAGAACTTCCCTGTCCAAGAGAGCCTGGATGGCTCCGTTGAAAAGACAAAGCTTTTCCGGTTCCTGAGAGGAGTGAGAAAGGAAGAACTGGAAGCGAGGAAGGGATTTGAAAGGAACCCTGTATCCTTCTGAAAACACCTGTAAAACCTAAGGATCCGCAATGGTGCCTGTCCAAACACTGAGAAAGTGCCGCAGACGACCGACCATGGTGCGTGCGGACCGGGGTTCGGCGTGTCATGCCAAAGTAGGTTTGGTGGGTTTGGGCTTGGTGGAGGACTGCTTGGCCCTCCACTGCTGTTTGGGCTTGGACGATGAGCATGGGGTTCGCCCTGGTAGGCACGAAATAGACGGAACCTGCGGACCTGAGGGTTCTTCTTAGGAATCAAGGGCAACAAAGTGCTCTTGCCCCCAGTGGCATCACTGATGAGAGTCCTCAACTCAGGACCAAAAAGGGACATGCCC
Source organism: Rhinophrynus dorsalis (assembly GCA_037306005.1). Lineage (NCBI taxonomy): Eukaryota > Metazoa > Chordata > Amphibia > Anura > Rhinophrynidae > Rhinophrynus > Rhinophrynus dorsalis. The sequence goes on from CM074728.1 coordinate 132,488,444, forward strand.
AGAAAAGGAAGTGAGATTAAAGATTTCTTGGAGATCGAGTCAGCAGACCAGATCTTAAGCCAAAAAGGAAAGTTTGGCAACCACAGACAGAGCAGAGGCCTTGGCCTCAAGTCTGATAGTGTCAAATATAGCATTGGTAACAATGCTGAGCTTCAGAAATGTTAGCTAAAAGACGTAGAAGATCAGCTGTAGGGGCACCCTGACGAACAGCCTCTGTGAGCTGCTCCATCCATATAGCGATGGCCCTATTTACCCAGGCTGAAGAAAAGGTAGGTCTCATGGACGCACTTATGGTCGCAAATATGGCCTTCAAAATAGCCTCCAGCTTCCTGTCAGTCAAATCCTCGAGAGCAGAAGCATCCGCCACTGTCAAAGCCGTGGATTTAGAAAGCCTAGAGACAGGGGCGTCAACCTTAGAAGGAGAAGCCCATTGAGCCATTGGTGCCTCGGAAAAGGTGTACAATTTAGCAAATCTCATAGGTAGAGAGACGATTGTCAGGGGTCTTCCACTCATCAAAGACAACCTGGTCAAGAGTGAGATTAGGTGGAAAGACAGTACACTGCATCTTGTGCCCTTGAAAGACATCAGAAGTAGACTGGGGTTCCTCAGAGACTGCAGGAATATTTAACACAGCCTTAATGAGACCCTAAGCAGAGGGCTCAAGGACAGCCTCAAAGGGGTCCCCAAAAATTGAGAATAAGTTCCTTCAGAGCATTCACCTTCATCTGAATCCACCATTAGCTCCTCATCAGAGGAATCTGACATATCAGGGAAATCCTGAGGTTTAGGGGTCACAAACCGGAATAATGCGAGGGGCTTCCAGAAATGGAGGACCCCATGCAGGTGCATAAGGAACTGTGTCAAGGTAGATTTTAAGTCCTGCAACCAAGGCGGCTCTTGATCATGGCTGGAAGGCCCTGGCAGGGCCACAGTGCATGAAGGGCATAAATGACCTAAGTATTCTCTGAGAAGCCCTGATTGACATGATGAACATTGAGTAATAGGGGTCAAAGACCCCCCAGCGTCCTTAGACTTAGGTCTAAGCCCCAGGTCCCAACAGGTCTGACATCATGACAGAGATAAAGTGTCTGACAGTACAAAGAAGAACACAATACTGTGTCCCAGATTATAGAATTCACCCCAGAAAGAGCTAAAATACACTTAACTGGCAAGCAAAGGATTAACCTGAGGAGGAGAGTGGAAGGATCCAAGCCCTGCGTAGGATACTCTTGAGAGGAAAGAAAGAAAATGGTGACTGAACTGTAAGCCAAACAGAAAACAGTCCGAGAAACGGCCATTTATGGGAAACGTAGTTTCCTCTCAGAGTACCACAAAAACAGTGCCTGCATCCCCCAAAACCCACCAAGACACTAAGGATGTGCACCGGAGTGTAGGGGAAAGGAAGACTTGAATAATGAGCCATCTCTGAACTCGGTACATGGAGCGGTTGCAGAGATATGTCCCAGGACATCTTTAGGTTGAGGATCCAATTATGATGCACTAGAAAGTGGTGCACTCTTGGATATGGAGAGCCAAGATTTCTTCTGAAGAAGCAACGATCACAAGATCATCCAAATACGGTTTCAGAGAAACGTCTCAATCATGAATATAAGCGGTCAGGGCCAACATAACCTTTGTGAAGATTCTGAATGCCAAAGGGCAGTGCAGTGATCTGGTAGTGACGGCAGAAGAAAATAGGATTTTAATCGTACCTTGTTAAATCCTTTTCTCTTAGTACATATGAAATACAGATCTCCCACCCAGAGAAAGGGGACCTTGCTTGGTCTCTTTTGGCTGTACGTGGGAGTCTGTCTTGGGTCTTCTTACTCGCAAGAGCTTACCTTTTTCTTCTCTCGCTGTCCTATCTAGTGAGTTAGTCTCACATCAAAACTGGATAGGCGAGGCTAGGGTAGCCTGATAAGAAGAAGGTAAGGCTCCACCTCCAAGACCTTGTCTTTTGAAATGTTCCAGTCCTACTAAGGAAGGAAGTCTCATCCCGTGGTACCTGTATTTCACATTGGATGACAGAGAAATAAAATAATAAAAGCCTAGCAAAAACTAAGAGAAAGACCATTATACACTCCATGTTGGACACAGGACGCATAAATCTGGGAATTAAGCGGGAGGGGGGGTAAATATCCTGCCTTCCTGGAAGGAGGAAGCTCAACCCCGTGGTTCCAGTGATCCATACTGGAAATAAGCTAAAATACTTTAAAAAAACATTTCTGTGCTCTTATTTCCTAGAAATACAACATGATGCTTTATAGAACAGCAATTTATATTTTAACATTAACAATAAAAGTGAGCCTACAATACACGGTTATAAACTAAAAGGTGAAATTAACATCTGAGCACCATCTCTGGACTATTGCCGAAGTAGGCACATTCACTCAAGAGCTGCCTTAGAGGGCAGCATATTGCATTCTGTGGAACCCTCCAAAAGTAAACAAAAACCATGTCGATAACATGCAGAATATGGGAATTAGGCAACACCTCTAGCTGGGACTTGTACAAAAAAGAATTCAGCCCAAATATAAATAGCTAAAAATAAATAATTATTTCCAATACCTTTAGATGGGCTGAGATGCTCTCAGTCACATTGGTCTCACAGTGTGCTTCCCATTTGGTCAGGCATGTGTCTTTGGTGACTGATGTACACTCTGTGAGATTCTGATCACTGTGTGCTTCCCACCTGGTCAGGCTTGTGGTGACTTTTGTGTCTTTGGTGACAGATTTCCACTCTATAGGATTCAGATCACTGTGTGCTTCCCACCTGGTCAGGCTTGTGGTGACTTTTGTGTCTTTGGTGACAGATTTCCACTCTATAGGATTCAGATCACTGTGTGCTTCTCATCTGGTCAGGCTTGTGGTGACTCTTGTGTCTTTGGTGACTCATGTCCACTCTATGGGATTCCGATCACTGTGTGCTTCCCAGCTGGTCAGGCTTGTGGTGACTTTTGTGTCTTTGGTGACTCATGTCCACTCTACAGGATTCAGGCTTTGTCTTTGGAGAGCTTTTGTTGAAGCACCAGTTTAAGATTGGGTGGCAAGGTTTTTGTCATTCATGGGCCACTGGATCAGAAAGCCATAAGTGTGAGGAGCATATATTTTTTATTGATAATGATGTTGAAATATAGTCTGCCAGCTATTCAAAATATGGATTTATTTACTGATCAAGTCAATGACAATACCGATATGTAATAAACTGTATGGTAATGGCAGGCAGGGTATTAGGCTTTACTGGGCTACTACTTCATCTATTCTAGTTAATTAGGCACAAACTTATTTTTTTTTTTTCAATCTTGGATGGGCACACGGAGTAAGGTGTGCACATGTTGGAGTCAGGTGTGAACACGTTTGACATCCCTGGCTTAAAAAGCTTTTCCTAGTAGTAGAACAGACTCATCCATGATTTGTGTCTCTGCATCCCAGGAGGACAGGACGTTCTTCGTTCCTTCTCACATGTGGAATCACTTCTGCTGCTCTCGTTAAACCCATCAGGACTTTCCATGTCCGTATCTACCTGTGGAGGTGTCTCCCAGCAGGAGGATTCTGCTTGAAGAATATGTAACAGATTAATGAACTGTGAATTATCTATTTTATGTTTAGATATAAAAAAAAGGCTCTATCCATTATGCTCAGTCCTTCTTTGGAGTCTTCTGGGAAATGTGAAATACATTAGCTTAATTAAAAGTATCAATATATTCTGATTTAACTACACTGGGACATTCCTTCATCTGTTCTTCGGCAGAGTGAAACCACAAATTCATATGGATTATGTGGAATTCGATATACATCAAATGAAGCTAGGGCACCTCTGTAGCCATCTAATGAGACTTGAGGTTTTGTGCTTTTTCTGCTCTGTCATAGTATATTTTAGACTAAACATTAACCATGCCATGTGACCTGATGTTCATTCAGCTTTGCTTTTCTTTTTTGCATGAGTCACAAACTCTCTTTTGTTAACCACCTGGCAATGGTTTGTCACATTTTAAGCATGGCAAAGTCTTAGATTTGGAATCAAGACTTCTTAAACTTAGGCTCATCATCCTGAAGTTTGGCTTCATCTTCTGCCCATGTACAGATTCCAGGAGACTGTAAGTCTGTCTCTAAATGTTAACAAACAGAACCATCCTCCGTGCTAAAAAGTGTTATTTAAACCTTCACGTTGAAATGACGTCACCATACATTATGCGATTTGTCCAAACCCAAGGAAAACAAAGCACCTCCCAGCTTAGCATGGCAATGTCCAGTCCAATGCCTGTGGGCATAAGACCTAGGCAGCCAACACTTAGAGCGGCACCAGGGCCAAGCTCCCGAGAAGTCATGAACAGTGGTCCCTGAGTGCTGTGAAATTGTTTTGCTGGAAACAGCATCCACAAGGCACGACTGATGCCACAGTGGGGCGCACAAAAATATAAAAATGAAGCTGGCAGAAGGGAGGAGCTATTTATTTGTGGGCTGAAGTTTTTGTCCTGTCCAATGCTACGGGTGGAGAATAATTCCCATACTGAGCATGATGCCAAAAACGGTTCCCTACGGTAATTCTAAGACCTATTTACAGTGAGGCACTTGATTAAACATTGGACGTATGCTTGAGATACAACAAACCGGAGCGATATAAACAGGGTATGTTATAAAGAAGAGGTGATAGTACCCCAAGCCCTCTTCTTATTAATAAGTGCAGCATTTCACTTACCATTTCAGTTTTTCCTTCAGCTTTGGGGGCTGGAAGCTGCTCTTGGACATTAAGAACAAAGCTCTGAAATGAAAGGCAGAGACCGGTGTGAGTACAAGAGACACAAGAGGGGGAGGGGTGAATCAGCAATTTTTGTACTTTCCAATAAATGATTTTGTTTTAACCCATTGGGGACACAGTGACCACCGAGAGTAAAGGATCCTGAACCAAGAGGGATGCACTTATACAGCTGAGTAAAAGTAATGTATTCTCTTCCATGCCCTACCATAACCCCCCACGTGTCACCTTGTGGTCAGTTTACATACTGCAGAGCCAAGGAAAGCCAACGTTACCAGGACAGAAGGCAAGAAGCTGTAGGACATCCCAATACCCAACAAAGAGCAATATTATTCCACAGGATGGGATTGCCTTTCGCCCCAATGAAAATAAAGAGAAAAGCATTTATAGACCAATCCAAAATACAATCCCAAAATAACGGAGAGGAAAAAAAAAAAAAAAAAAAAAAAAAAAACACTTAAGCAGCTGCTGTTTGCAGAATCTTGCACAAACGTCCACAGAAGAAAAAGTGTGACTTTGTAGAAACTCCTAGAAGTACGTAGAGAGGAGCAGAAGACAGCCCGATGCTGGAGGGCTCATGTGGTGAATAGAATGGACTGTAAGTCTGGAAGTCAGAATATAGGCATGTTGTATAGTCTATCTTACCCATGAGGCTGTGGTCAGCTTGGCAGCAGGTCTGGCCCTACGATGCCATTCCAGGATGATGAAAAGAACATCAGATTGACAATTTTAATGAGTTGAAAATAAATCCCTGTAAAGGGAAGACCCTTAAGAGAGGCACTCAACCAATGAGTCAGTAGGAAGTGCAAAAAATATAATTTTATTTGGACCATTACATATTCATAAATCATCCCGACTAAGCCTTTGGGTGATACGCTTTGGGCTGCGTGGTAGTTTGAGGGGTGACTTCTGAGGTGGCCTTTCTCCCACTAGATTAGTCATTGTTTGTTCACTGATGATTATTTTTTTCTTATTATTTTATCTTTTATTTTGGCTTATGGTCTTGCCTATGTTTTGTTTTTGGTTTTTTTTTTTACACAGTAGGAAATTGGGCAGACTAGATGGGCCGAATGGTTCTTATCTGCCGTCAAATTCTATGTTTCTATGGTTTAAGTCATCACAGTAAATTCTGAGATTTACAGTTTGTACTTTATAAATGTTCCAGTGGAAGACGACACGTGTATTATATTATCATAACTATTTACTTGTACATTGCTCCTGTACATGTATGTATCTGTTTCCGCCTCTGTTCCCCTCCTTCATTATCACTATCCATGGGCTTTATTTAAGTAGTGCTGATCAGATTTGTTTATATAGACTTAATGAGTTGGATTTGTTTTTCCTTGGCTGCTTAGATTGGGACACAGACAAGGTAATAATTTTTGACTAATGTGAAAGCAGCCACCATAATCCTCAAGACCGCTTTGACTTGATGGAAGCTAAAGGTGAGGAGATCTCCTGGAGAGAACACCGATCTGTGACTCTTCTCGTGGAAGAAACAAGGAAAATGGTTTGAAAGTGGATGAAGACGATGGTTTGAAATGAGCAGCTGACAACACTCCAACAATCAAATTCAAATCCCAAAGCAGTGCAGGATCTCTACCAGAAGGGTCCACATTTCCTACGACTTTCAGGAAAGTTTGAGGTTCTGAATTCTCTGCAAATGCATGTTGGAACAATATGGACAAGGCAGAAATGTGGTCCTTTAGAACAGCTCCATTGTGGGCACTTTCTAGTCCTGCATGAAGGCAGCTGGGAAAGACAAGCAGAAACAAAAGAAGTCTTGTAGCTCACAGTTCTCCAGCTCTGCGACAGACCTTAGATGACCCAGTATCCTTACTTTCAGTTCTGTGTGGGTGACACTTTCAGTAAGACGTTAGGATTACAGCCTCACGTTCCAAGCTCTTAAAGCAAGATTGGCTATATAAGGGTGATAATCAATCCCAGTTTGAGATGTGTTATAAAAATAAGGATATGGAGAAAACAGCACTGGTAGGAACTCTGTATCAACATCTACTGAATATCAAAGTATAATAAATGACATGGATAAAATCATATAACCAAGTGGCAAAGATGAAATAAAATAAACAGGATAAGAATAATAAACACATTATAGTAACACAGCAAATAAAATGCAGTATAAAACATGAATGAAATCAAGTATTATGTTCTAGTTAGAACACGGTCTACTAGAAGAATCACAAAGAATGTAAAATGATTAGGTAATCCACTGATAGTCAAGGGGCAGTTAGCCACAGGGCCATCAAGGGAATTATACTCAAATAATGATCTAAATGGAGATCAATATTATACGTAAATCAATTTCACAGTAAGAGTGTAAAGCTCCAGTTACCGCAGTGGACCCTTACTTTAGCATTTTTTTTTGAGTATAGCATCAATCAAATGATAGAATGAAAGGTCCTAACATCAAACTATGGATGCACCCTGACTTGTAACGTCTTGATCACACGCCTTGTGTATAGGATGTATATATGAAGAGCCCCACCCCGATAATGGGAGATCGCTGCTTTTCCTTCTCTCCCCCAGTGCACTGTGAAGCACAATGTGTTTCAGTACTATGGATTCACACCTTCGTCTGGAGAAAATGGGGCAAGGGGTGCAAGACTAGCCCTATTTCTACTATAAATCACCAAAATACTTGTGGGTGTGACATCCAGGCACTAACTGCTATCATACATACAGCCTCTCTATTCACATAATAATGAAATCTTCCCTTGAGCTGCTGGGAACAGGATCCAAGTCTTCCTCCTGGAGTGGGTCTGGAATTGGACTCAGATGTAAATTTCATGCGGTTGTGGGCTTTGTGGAAGGAGGTCTATTTATCGGTCTCTTGTTTGGACACTGTGGGATTAGTATCTCACAGAGCAGATACTGGAGATGAAAAGACCTTTCTAGTAGCAGTAAAGAAACAAAACAGGACAGCGCAAATAGATCCCTCTAAGTGCAATCCAATTATTATTTTAAGACCAATACCCTTCCCTCTTCAACCCCTAGAATGGGTACTCACTTTTTCACGAGGCTATTGCCGCCTCGAGGATTTAAGCCTTCACTGGATCTGACCCCCAGTGACGGTCCGTCTCCAACCACGATTCCTAGGAACCACCTTCTGATTTCTAGACAACTCTCTTTTTGTAATTCACAAACCGCACCAAACACGGTGAGTAAGCTGACCAAATCTAATACTCAATAGTGGTCCAAATATGACTCAAATGAGTTACTATGGTTGAAGATATGTATAAAACAATTTATTTAAATAGCATAACCATATCAAATCAAAAAATAAAATCAATGATGACAAAACCAAAATATCGGTCCAATAGTAATGGCTAAATTTATTTAAGAATTCCAATATGTGCTTCTATTGAGATGTTTTGGAGGTTGGGGGTGAGCTTGAGCGCTTGAACTAAGTTACATGTACGTTTTCTAGTAGCAGTGTTCTTGAAATCTCTTGAGACTTTTGGCCTCTCGCGTAAAGACCAAAATGCTGTGATTTATTCTGTAGAAGCAAGGTGCTCTTGCCATCTGTAGCATTGCTGACATGAATCACATCTGAAACCCATATCGTCAGCCAGAAGTTTGAGTATGCAGCTATGGAGGTGGCAAAGCACCTTACTGGCATCCTTGTCAGTATTAGAGCAGCATCACTCTGGTTAGTGTTTGCTTCATGCAGTGAGGAGATCAAACAAAGCAGATCATCATTAGGAGTAGCCACTTGATTAGCCTGAGTCAATTAGTCTCCCCAGACTTCAACAGCTCTAAAGTCCCAATCTATAGCAAAGATAGACTGAAGAAGTTTTACAAAGATCTTTTTGTTAACTGGTTATCTGAAGGCTACTGCATTATGAACAGGCAGAATGATGTGCTCTGATGTACTTGAAATAGGGGCAATCACCGAGGAGGGTCATCCACTTTTCAACACAGTTGTTGAAAAATGGGTCAGTAGTGTAGAATTTGCTGGGAATACTTTGGTTCTGTTCTGGTAACTGTGTTACAACTGTCCTTGAGTTGTGAATATCATGTGCGTGTGTGTATGTAATATAATACACATTCTATTGGTACCTTCTTCTCTCGGGAGGCGAATCGCCATGTCAGAGCCCAGGGAAGTAGACACTAGACCCCAAAAAGGCAAAACTACTCTACTAATCATTACTGTTTACCTTTGCTTAAAATGCAGGCATAAGATGGCTGGTTATTCTGCTGGTATTTATACAGAACTTGCTTCTCCTCAGGACAATATTACTGCCATTCCTGCAATCACCTCCTATTCCTCAGCCAATAGCCAGGCCATCCAATGCAGAGTCTGATTGGGCACAGACTGTTTACCGTCTGCCTAACTGTAAGCATTCCATTTACCTGTTCAAGAGACGGCCGACAGATACCCGGTGGGCGGACGGTCTCTTGTGGCCGCCTTGAGGGGACCGCAGCGTTCTGCCTTCCCGGGAGAACAGGTGCGCCCTGGTACTTGTCTGAGCATCCGATCTCCTTGCTTCTCCCCCTGGCAGCTCCTGCCGCATCTGAGAGTTGGGCACACGTAACAGGGACTCCATTGTGAAGTCGTGACCCGGCTTTGTTTTTAAAGGCACAGTATCATTATTACTCCACCTCCGAGAGGTGCCCTTTCGTGGGGTTCCAGTGCACTTGTGTTGCTTAAGCTCTGTGGTTCACCCTGGTTTGTCTGACTACCCAGTCTGGTGATGACCTGTGGCTCTGTCTGACTAACCGCCCGTGTATGACCTGTCTTGTCTGACTAACCGATCTGGTGCTGACCTGTGGCTCTGTCTGACTATCTGCTCCAGGTATGACCCTAGGCTTGCCTGACTACCCGAATGGTGCTGACCTGTGGCTCTGTCTGACTATCTGGTCCGTGTATGACCTGGCTTGTCTGACCATCCTATCTGGTGCTGTCCTGTGGCTCTGTCCGGCTTACCTCCTGTGTTGCCTCTCTTCTGTGGACATCCATCTGGTGCAGACCTGGGGCTCTGGTAGACTACCATCTATACCGACTGCAGGTGTCCGGTCTCTACTCGTTCCTGGTCCAGTTCCAGTTCCTGCAGAAGACTATCTGTGTCTGATCCTGTTCCTGCTCCAGTCCAAGTTCCAGCAGAGACTACCAGTGGCTTCGGCCTAGTCTCAACAGTGAGGTCAATCCTTGGCGGCCTACTATTTCTGACTAGTTCAACAGCCCGTTACATGGGCCACAGTGTCACAGCCACGCAGTCGCGGGGCAGTCACGCGCAGTAGAGACTGCCCGCGCCACGGCTGATACAGAGCTGGACGCTCCTCCGGAGCGCCCAGCTAAGTATCAGCCACGGCGCAGGCAGTCTCTACTGTGCATTACTGCGCATGTCACGGCGTTACACACGATTTAGCGAATTATTATATAGGATAGTAGTGCTAGCTTATCTGCGAACCTACTGCCTATTCCTATTGTCCGCTGTTACACCTTGTTCTGTGCCTTGAATAAAGGTTGTTTTATTATATACGTTCTGACTCCTGAGTGCTCTGAGTAACAGTGACACTGACTCTT